>CM075510.1:27627500-28227500 GCA_037950675.1 Hypophthalmichthys molitrix | reverse complement strand
GAGAGTCGAAACGCACCAAAGTAACTCTTTGGCTCAAATACTTCTCTGTTTGTATTTGTTGTGAATCACCTTGTAGCTGGTTGGTTTGGTTCATTGCTTATAACTCTTAAACAAAGACTTTGACATGTTTGCTTGAGCTTCCTATCTAGACGTATGCACACGCATAGGATGCCCAAACAAAGTTTTGAGACAGCCATTGTCCTCGTAGATTACATGCACTTCACAGTCGCCTGCAGCCTGATCAGTTTCGCCATTACATGGCCCCAGCTCCAGAGATACCCGGAAACAAGCGCTCCTGAGCTCGGGCGGCCGCATGTACACCTCCCGGAAGTGGGCAGAGATACCGTAACTGGTTACCCATGACCAAAGCATGCGTTTGCATCACGATAACACAAATAGGTAACAAAAGACGCGCGCCTTAACCCTCTAAAACAAATCACTAAAGGAGGAGGGAAAGCGTACACAGTCACTAACGGTGTTCACGAACCCGGTGACATCACAGAGTCGTGAAATAGAAGCGTTTATCCGAGTTGTCACCCATTAATTCAAGACATGGGAATCGGTGAGGGGCGGAACTGTCTGGCAAGGCTTTGATCAAACGTTTTAATGAGTGTTACACGGCCTAAACGGTCAAATATCGCTGGTTTCCAATAGAAACCGAACACAAACGGGTATGTAAATAGCACAAACCGGTACCTGTAAGTCCGCGAGCCGCTATTCTACAGGTCCTCTTCCCGTTAACAAAAGGCCCGGGCCGTCTGGACAGGAAGAGCACTACAGCAGGAGGAAGACCCGGGGAGAGGAGGGGGAGCCACTGCCTTGCAATAAAGCCCTCAAAATCACTCGTTACGCCTCATAACTCCAAAATATAAACGCTCGATGAGCTAAAACGCTTCTGGACGAAAAGACGGTTTGAGAACAGAGGGTTACTTACAGGTGGAGAATGCGGATGGTGACGGATTTCAGCCCCGGTTCGCAGCAGCTCCCTAGCTTTCACACCGACAACATGGCGGCTCGATCCAAGCAGACGCGCGCGGGGCATCATGGGTAGCATGAGAAGGAGCGCGTGCGGTTCATTGCGCCAAGAGGGGAGTGTCGTCCTTTGTTGTGCTCGAGACACATACAACAATGTACAGATTTACAGGGGCTCGTATTGTGTGACACACATCTTTACACAGCGAGCGAGTGCCGACAGGGGCTTTTGAAAGTGAAGTATTGAAGTTTTGTTACTATTATAAGAGCAGAAATGTATTCATCTTTTGGCTGTTTTGGACAAGACTTATCAAATTTATTCTGCTTTCCAATGTGAGCACAGGTATTTTACTCCATTGTAGGCCGATAATCATACCTGCTAATAATAATAAATAATTTTTTTTTCTATCAGGCAATTTTAGAAAATATAATAAAAGGCAATAAAGTCTAATGAGTTCATTAATAGTTATCAGAATATAATTAGTATAGAAATGCACAAAAATTTTGTAATGTGAATCAAGCTTCACCTATTCAAAATGTGACCACTGACATGTTTACATGTATTATAATATCTCAGTATCTTTAAAATACACTCTATAATATAACTGTAAAAAAACGAAACAAATTTACACAGTACATTACCATTTTCCATTGAAACAGTAATATACCATAAAAACAATGCATTCTGGGTAATATTTGTCATTTTAAAAATTGAGGCTTATAGGATACTTTCTTGAAAATGAGAAATTATATTACCCAGAATGCATGGTAATATACAGAAGTAATATACTGTAAAAACAATGCATTCTGGGTAATATTTGTGGTTTTTGAGAAAGTAGCCTATAGGTTACTTTCTCGAAAATGACAAATAATATTACCCAGAATGCATTTACTCTAAAAAATGCTGGGTTAAAAATAACCCAAGTTGGGTTAAAATGGACAAACCCAGCAAATGGGTTGTTTTAACCCAGCTGTTGGGATAAATGTTTGACCCAACCTGCTGGGTAGTTTTTATTTAACTCAACTATTGTTTAAAAATGACTATGTTGCCCACTTAAAATTAACCCAAAATAGATTGGAAATTAACAATTACTAATATGTTTAATAAATGAGCATTTATTAATATGTTTAATAAATAATAATTAAATAATTAGACGATTTATTAAATTGCTTATGAATCAATGTTCACCTTTTGATTATTATTGCTGCCTCTAGTAATTATGTGTCAGATTTTTTAATTTCCAACATATTTGGGGATCATTTTAAACCAGCCATATGGTAATTTTTAAACAATAGTTGGGTTAAATAAAACAGGCCCAGCAGGTTGGTCAAAACAACCCAAATGCTGCCAGCATTTTTTAGAGTGTTGTTTTTCAATATATTACTGTTTCAATGGAAAATGGTATTTTACTGTGTAAATTTGTTTATACATTAATAATATTTTTTAAATCATATTTCAGAGTGGCAGTACATTTAGTCACAAATTTTACTGGTGGGACTAATAAATATTTTCTTTTCCTCTACAAACACAGTTGCAAAAGCCATGAGGTACTAGAAAAGAGGCCTTTTCTCTATTATAAATTGCATTAATGTGAATGAAAATTCAAAATGTGACCTCTGATATGTTTATGTGAACTATAATCTCAATACCTTAATGACACAATGTTAGTAATGCATTAATAATAAACCCTTTAAAAAATTAAATGTATCAAATATTGCAGTTGTTTTACATGATTTTCAGGATCGACCTGCATTTATTATAATCTTTCAGAGTAGACCACAGGTCAATAGGGTAAAAATGTAAGAAATATATATCACAAATATACTTCCCTCAGTTTTGTATTACAAGTGTTCTGAAATATCATGTTTAAATATCCAAAATTAATTAAATATGCATGCACCTACTTGCATACATTTCCAGAACAGAAATCTGAACATTGGATAAAGCCATGAGGTTCAAAATTCTTGTTCAAAATAATTTTTTTAAGGTTTTTAGAGCCTTATATGTGTTGTAATTTAATTCTACAGATGCAAATAGATAAAAGGCCGGTTTCACAGACAAGGCTTAAAGGGGTGGTTGATTATGATTTCACTTTTTTAACTTTAGTGTGTAATGTTGCTGTTAGAGCATAAACAACATATGCAAAGTTACGACTCTCAAAGTTCAATGCAAAGGGAGATATTTTCTTTTAAAGAATTCTTTGTTTAAGGACTACAACAAATGGCTGGTAGGGACTACAACAAACTTCTTCCCAGGTTAGTGACATCACTAACCCCTAAAATTTACATAAACCCCTCATGCCGTTCAACACACCCTTAAGACCTTCGTTAATTGAGATATTTTTGTTGAAATCCGATGGCTCAGTGAGGCCTGCATAGCCAGCAATGACATTTCCTCTCAAGATCCATTAATGTACTAAAAACATATTTAAATCAGTTCATGTGAGTACAGTGGTTCAATATTAATATTATAAAGCGACGAGAATATTTTTGGTGCGCCAAAAAAACAAAATAACGACTTTTATAGTGATGGCCGATTTCATAACACTGCTTCAGGAAGCTTCGGAGCGTTATGAATCAGTGTGTCGAATCAGCGGATCAGAGTGCCAAAGTCACATGATTTCAGCAGTTTGACACGCGACCCAAATCATGATTCGATACGCTGATTCATAACGCTCCGAAGCTTACTGAAGCAGTGTTTTGAAATCGGCCATCACTATATAAGTCGTTATTTTGTTTTTTTGGCGCACCAAAAATATTCTCGTCGCTTTATAATATTAATATTGAACCACTGTACTCACATGAACTGATTTAAATATGTTTTTAGTACATTAATGGATCTTGAGAGAGGAAGTGTCATTGCTGGCTATGCAGGCCTCACTGAGTCATCGGATTTCAACAAAAATATCTTAATTTGTGTTCCAAAGATTAACGAAGGTCTTACGGGTGTGGAACGGCATGAGGGTGAGTAATAAATGACATTATTTTCATTTTTGGGTGAATTAACCCTTTAAGATAGTCCTAGACTAAAATGCATGTTTGAGCTGTTTTAACTGAAAGCAAGTTGCATATCTTAAAATATGTCAGTGCCATTGTTTTGTCTCAAGATTCACACCAGTAATGTGTTTTTTTTTTTTTTTTTCCTCCCATAAGAGCTACTTAAATGTCCTAATTTATCTAAGGCCTAATCCTGGCTTAATCTAAGCCTTGTCTGTGAAACCGGACCAAAGTGTAATAAAATAAACACTTAAATGTGTATTGTGGACTTTTTTTTTCATTACAGTGTGAAAGAAGACACATGGTTATGGACACAAAATCTCAAAAATTGACCAGTGCATGAAAAAAAAAAAAAAGTTTTTCCTCTAGTGTCTTGCCTTAAAAGTACATTTGGTCACAAATTTTACCAGAAAGATTATTAAATGTTTATTTTCTCTCTACAAACATGGTTGCAAAAACATGCTGTACTAGAAAAGGTGTACGTTCTTCATTATAAGTCGCAGTCGTTCTAAAATAACAGGCTGTTGGAAATGTGAGCAGCTACTTAACTGCCTTTGTGTAAATGGCAGAAGGACATTGGCTGCGAGCAACTGACGTACAATGAGACAAAACAGGTCTGGTCATTGTCTTCACATCTGACTCACAGCTCTCTCTAGGGAGCACTAGTTTTATACACTTAGCCCTGTGAAAACAAGACAGAGCTTTTTATCCTCATCCATATGTATTCGAGAGAACAAAAACAGTGTTTTATTTCACCCGAACCCTCTGCGGTGCATTTATAAGTGAACGAGACAAAGAATAATCTAGAAAGAGTTTATTATGCTGACCAACTGTCCCACCCTTCAGGTGTGTCCCTCACGCTCCCACTCGCTCACTCACACAAACACAGCCTTCCTGAAACAAGTATTGTACATTAACATACATTCATTCTATAAGCTTGTGTTCAAATAAACATTTATGGCTAGTCACATTATGCGTCAGGTGCATAAGTACATATCAAAACTTGGACACAATCAGAAACGCACATTCATGCACGCAGACGTATGAGGGCCACCCAGAGGCACGACTCCTCTATCGTGAGTTTTACATGCACAAAGTCCTACAGCATTCCCCAAATACACTTCTACCCAACCTAAAACATTCATCTAACACATTACATTATAGTGTCTTATATCCGAGTATAAACAATCTTTCTCCGACGCACACACACACCAGAAAGAGCTGAGCGGGCAGCTCCGGCGTGTGTTCAAAGATTACCTGGGTCAAAGGTCGGCCACCTTGTGAATACACAAACATATACAAAGGTCTATGTGCTCGCGCACATATGAACACACACACACACACACACATACAGAAGATGTGTTACTGTCTTCAAGTCCTATTTAATAATGCTTGTCTCAGCATCTTGTTGTGGTCCTGCCCTCTCTTTAGAACTCTGGCTGGTGTGGCACTATATATTTTCTCCAATAGAGGGAGACAAAGTTTGACAGACGTTGAAGTTGGTAGAAGATTTCCCACAATGCAGAGGACTTCATCTCTCAGAGATAAGCAGTTGTTTTCCTCTGAAGGTGGGTTTTTCCTCTGGTTTCTATCCAGCCCTAGAAATATATAAATATAAAAAACATACATTTACAAAGTGAAGTTTCCAAACCAATAGACTGTGGCTGCGTCCAAAATCGCATACTCTCTTGAGGAGATGCTTGTTATGAATAAGTAATTACTCTGCGACCGCTAGAAAAGTGTGTTCTATATAGTTTGAATGTAATCCAGATGTACTACATTTGACATGTTGTGATTATCATATGACATATCAGCGTCACTGACATTCCCAAATCCTTTCCCATGGCCTCATGGGATAGTAAAGTGTCCATCGTATGCACACTTCAAAATCAGGTCATTTACTTTTTACCTACTCTTTTATACTGTGAATTCGGACATACTTTTGTCACATACTGTTTTTTGCGTACTATATAGTAGGGAAGTATGTGATTTCAGATGCAGCCTGTGTTTGAAGTACTACCATACTATTTTTATAGTACATATACTGTGCAAATTATGCAAATTTTCACAGGAGAATGACCATTTATGGCAAAATGAGAAGTATATAAAAGCAGCCCTTTTCAAACATGTTTTTCTTGAAAAAAAAAAGTAACAATTAAAATGCAAAATAACATAATAAATAAAAAAATAACTAAAATGTATAAATTTTTAAATTGATAAATCAATTAATTGATCACTTAAATAAAATATTTATTATAAAATATATTTATAAAAAATTATAAACTATATAAATATAAATTTCCTGGACACCACCTGGACAAACAATGTGATGTGTAACAACACTACTTTTTAAAATGTTCACATCGTTCCCTTATACAATGGCTGCATCCGAAATCGCATAATCTCTTGATTATTTTGAATAAGTAATTACTTCGCGACCGCTAAAAAACGTATGTTCTATACAGTATGAATGTAATCCAGATGTACTACGTTTGCCATGTTGTCACTGTCATGTGACCTCACCAGCGTCACTGCCATTCACAAATCCTCTCCCATGGCCTCATGGGATAGTAAAGTGTCCATTGTATGCACACTTCAGAATCTCGCCGGAAGTAGTAGATTATCCAGGTAGTTTTTGCCTACTCTTTTATACTGTGAATTCGGACATACTTCTTTTGTCACATACTATTTTTTGCCTCCTATATAGTAGGGAAGTATGTGATTTCGGATGCAGCCTGTGTTTGAAGTACTACCATACTACTTATACTACTTTTATAGTACATATACTGTGCAAAGTATGCAAATTTTTTACAGCTGAATGACCATTTATGGCAAAATGAGAAGTTAACAAAAGCAGCCCTTTTTAGCACGTTTTTCTTGAAAAAAGTAATATTAAGATGCAAAATAACATAATAAATAAATAAAAAATAACTAAAATGTATACATTTGTAAACTGATAAATTAATTAATTGATCACTTAAATAAAATATTTATTATAAATATATTTATAAAAATTATAATATATTTAAATATATATTTTCTGGATACCACATGGACAAACAATGTGATGTTACAACATTGTGGCACACTACTTTTTGAAATGTTCACATCATTCCCTTATACAATGGCTGCGTCTGAAATCGCATACTCTCTTGATTATTTTGAATAAGTAATTACTTCACGACCACTAAAAAAGTATGCTCTATACAGTATGAATGTGTGTAGTGTGAATGTAATTCGGACGTACTACATTCACCATGTTGTCACTGTCATGTGACCTCACCAGCGTCACTGCCATTCACAAATCCTCTCCTGTGGCCTCATGGGACAGTAAAGTGTACATCGTATGCACACTTCAGAATCTCGCCGGAAGTAGTAGGTCATCTGGGTACTTTTTGCCTACTCTTTTATGAATTCAGACATACTTCTTTTGTCACATGCTGTTTTGTGCTTACTATATAGTAGGGAAGTATGCGATTTCGGATACAGCCTGTGTTTGAAGTACTACCATACTACTTATACTATTTTTATAGTACATATACTGTGCAAATTATGCAAATTTTCACAGCCGAATGACCATTTATAGCAAAATGAGAAGTAAACAAAAGCAGCCCTTTTTAAAATTTTTCTTGAAAAAAAGTAACATTAAAATGCAAAATAACATAATAAATAAATAATTAAAATGTAAATTAAATGTTAAATAAAACATTTATTCTAAAATATATTTATAAAAATTATAAACTATATAAATATAAATTTCCTGGACACCACCTGGACAAACAATGTGATGTGTAACAACAATGTGTAACAACACAAATTTTTAAAATGTTCACATCGTTCCCTTATACAATGGCTGCATCCGAAATCGCATAATCTCTTGATTATTTTGATTAAGTAATTACTTTACAATTGCTAAAAAAAGTATGTTCTATACAGTATGAATGTGTGTAGTATGAATATAATTTGGATGTACTACATTCACCATGTTATCACTGTCATGTGACCTCACGAGCATTACCACCATTTTCGCCTACTATATAGTAGGTGATTTCGTATGCAGCCAATCTGTTTCACATGCTAATTTTTTGAAAAGCAGTTGGCTGTTGCAGTGTATAATGCAAAGTATTCAAAAAGTTGTAAACTTGATGAAATCAGATTTCTAGAGAAATTAGAACATGTGTACTTACGTATAGAGAGGCTGCAGCTGTAAGTGATGACTCTTCTGTGGAGGCTGGTAACTATAAGAGTCCAATCCACTAATGAAATCAACTGCAACAGAGAGACAGTCATCAAAACATGAGCACTTCAATGTCACTGGAATTCAGTTACCTAACAACAGCAATACTTACAGCCATCCTCATCATCCTGGAAGACTTTACTGACATAGCAGGCATAAACAAATCCAAAGAGCTGAAACGCAGAACAAAATACGTGAACACGCATTCAAGTGTACTTTTGTAAATGTAAAGAAAAGAGATCAGTCGGAAGCACTCACTGCAAGAAACACTTGCAAGGCTGAGCTGACCACCTCTATGTACTGGTAGTCCAGTAGGCAGCCACTGACAGTGATCACATGATGATCCTGAGGAGCCAATGGTGAGTCAGGCACTGGAGTAACTAAGCAACCAGGTCCATTCTCCATCCACCAGGAACGATGAAGTGATGTGTTAAATGTCATTAGGAAATCCCTGTCCTGCAGCAGAACACAAACAGGACTGAGAAATCCACTAATCATTAACTCAACTTTGACTCTAGTTTTATTTACTCTATTTTAGTTTTATTACAGATTTATTACAAATTTAATTTTTAGTTATGTTAAAGGTGGACTCAGTATTATTTCAAATACGCTGTTTGGAAGTTAGTCGGGCCGATGCCAACAACAAACATGTAACCAATCAGCATTAGGGGGCGTATGACGGTTGAGGAGAGAGAACGAGCAAGAGGGAGATTTGAAAATTAGAAAAAAAACTGCAGAACGAGAGATGGGACACAATACAAAACAGCATTTTGAAGCATTTTGTTGTGCGTCAGATATCCACTCGCATTGCGTGTGTAACAGAGGCCAGATAGTGAGAGTTTTGCTGTTAAACCACTGCACACTGACGACCGCTAGAGAATGCGGTGTTTGGCGTCATTGGTATTGCATTCATCTTGCATGCCAGTGGCGATCAGGCCGGGGTTCAAGACTGACTCGGAGCAGGGTGGATAGGATTGGAGATTGAGTTTTGGAGGCGGAGCAATGAAGAGAGGGGTGGGTTTGTTTGGGTTGATTTCAAATATCAACAGTGTTCAACAACGAATTTGAGAAATCACATAGAGCACCTTTAATTTTATTTTAAATTTTTGTAATTTTGTTATGTGCTTTTATCATTTTATTCGTTTTTTTTTTTTTTTTTTTAAATGTTATTTAGGCTTAAAAAAGTTTTAGTTCATTTTAGTTTTTCTTTATTTCCAGTTAATTTATAATTTACTTGCACGAGACTAACTTATGCAAAATTTTAAATGTAACTTATTTCATGTTAATTTTAGTAATTTTGTTATGTGCTTTTGTCATTTTGTTAGATTTATGTTCTCTTTCAGTTTTAGTTTTTATTTATTTTCAGTTAACAATTTTAGATTTAACTTGTACAAACTAACTTTTAAATTTTAATTTAAAATTGAGTTTATTTCAGTTTATTGCCAAGGAAACATTTCTAAGTTTTTCAATGAATATTTATATTTTATTTTGGCATTATTTTAATTAATAGAAATGTTTTTCATATTAAGGTATTTTTATATTTAATATTTACCCTGTTCATGTCTTCTTAATCTTTATATTAATATGTCCTCAAGCCCTATTTTCCTATTAGATTATGTTAGCCAATAAACTCTTTTACAGGACGCCCACTTTTCATGATCAAAACAATTACTAATTAATAAAATCAAATAAAATGTCCTAGATTTAACCTGAAATATAGAAGAAAAATGGTTTATATATGCCATTCATGTTGACTTTGAGATTAAAGCATAACAATGCATGAAATCAAACATTTCAAACTGACTCTTTGGTGTATTTACACAATGACTGGAGTCTGGAACAACGCAGTAAATCCACCTACCTGTGACAGGTGACCAACTTCCAGGTAAAAACAGATGATGAAAGAGTTCCAGCCGACCCAGACCACAAGCCACACAGCATACTGAAAACGTACACATATGCGCACATGCAAAAACATATTAAAGAACACATTAGAGACATGTAGTGTTCAAAAAGACACCATTTTCAACAGTAGATGCAAAATGTGGGCATAAAACACATACTCGTTTGTCTCACTATGATTATGAATATGCCTACCAGTATAAGATATCTGGAGCGGATTTGCACAGTTCCAAACACTCCCAAAATGACAGCCACGATATGGAGGAAATTGGCAAGGATGGGAGCCCACTGATATCCCAAAAAGTCAAACACCTGCCTCTGTAATGCAGCGACCTGTGAACAAACCAAGAGCAGATTACATGCACAATCATCCAACTTCTTATGCATGCATATGTGTGCACAAAAAGCTTGAACCAATACAGATAATCTCAAGTATAGCTTGTCCCACATCTTTGCAGACTTCAAAATGAGCTATACTGGGTTTATTTAGGCAAATATGAGACTGGCAAAACAAGCTTGTGCTGCAGACTCCCAAGTTACGTTGGCAGGAAAATGGTACACAAAATCTGGTATTGCTGGCTACAGTTCTTGGCAGGAATTGACTTGCAGCATCCATCCAAGAAACGGCCCAGTGCACTGACTGCACATTAACCACGGAAAATTCTTCGGAGAAGGATCATCCGCCACAGGGAATCTGCACCAGAAAAATCCCGTACACTGGAACGTCCATTACTGACAAAGTACTGAACGTCCTCTGCCGCTTTGCATATGCGTTTATTAAATATTTTGGTGATTTGATGATGGAGTGAGTCTACAGACTCTGTCTGGCCCTGGTGGTGGGTTAGTTTAGCCAAACTCCCAAGCTGTGCCATGTTTGCTATGTACTTTAATTAGTTCAAGGCCGTAGCCAACACAGGCATTGAGGGGGACAAGTCCGCCCCAATAATTGGAAATGGCCAAACTGTCCTCCCCAATATTTGACATTTCTTAATGCTGCTTTCCATTACACACCACTCTGTTTGTTGTTAGGATGACAACAGTTTAAGAAGTTACATTTTTAGGCTGGTCTGCCTCAGCGATCTAACAGCGCTCATGAATGTCAAAATGGCGGCCAATCAGATCTAAGAAGGCGGGGCTTACTATTCACTGAAGACAAGTGTGAATTTCAACGCGTGGTAAGATATAAGTAGCTAAACATTTAATATCTGACAACCATGTTTAAGGAACCACACATACAGTAATGCAAACTGTATGGTTTGTAATTTCTCCATCTTGAATTGAAAATATGCAATCATTTAAACGATGTCATTCATAAATGAATGTGACGAGATGTTTTTAACATTTTTGACATATTAGACATACAAACAAGAGTGAATGTGTGCATATTTTTAAATAAACTATTATTTGCAAAGAGTTTAAATGGGTTATAATAAGTATTTACTATTCTTATTTCTTCTTTATTCCTTTAAATCTTTTAATTATTTAATTTCTTTAAATAAAAACATTGGTTAGACATGGTTACGGCCTTTAATTAGTTTAGCTCTAATGTCACCGTTGGAGGCTTTTTGACTCATTTTCATAAAGAATATTGTGCGTAAAAAGCCTAAAAACTGAGAGACCCTGTGAATCAGCAGTACAGGTTGCAGTGGACCATTAAACCCACTTAAGCCAATGGCAAGTAAATAAAAATATTGTCTCCACACACATAGGAATGATCCCAAAGCTCTGTGCCGCAGCTGTTTCCATGGAAACTGCCTGGAGCCCCGGCCCACAGCCCTATGAGAGAAGAGCCCCTTCCTCAGGAGGCCCCTCATCCTCACATGCAGCTGTGTGTTACACAAACAAATCATGCATATGCATACATATCTGGGGCATGAAGTTTCTCCATGCAAAGTTTTGACAGGCGACTTGATTGGGAAAAGGGAACCAGGGCACCTTCTCCCTTGGCTCTTATCACACACATATATTTTCAGGTTAGACAAGACGTGAACATCAACAACAGTGTCTTACCAGCTGCAGGCAGCAGATGACCACCAGCGTGCACCTCCCGTCGCACCGACCCATGCTCTCGCGCTTGAGGCACGGCTTGGGCCCCGCGAGGCGTCGGGAGAAAGCGGAGTCCCCGGTGAGGTCCAGCGCGCTTCAGGGTCTTGCTTCACGATCACCGTTCAAAACATCAAGAAGCCCACCGGGCCGCGTGCATGCTTCGGTGCGTCGATGCTTGCTGATGGCTGCCGGTCATACCGGATCTCCTCCGCTGAATTGTCCTAACCGAAGCGTCCTACAGCCCCGCTGCGGATCCGAATCTTAGCGGATCTGCCACACCTTCATTCCGTACCGGGTACCAGGCGCAGACAACCCCAAAATAGCACAAAGAACAGAGGAAGAGTCAGTGAGCGCGTTTAACTGGCAGAAATGAGCATCATATGATAAGCATCAGACGGAGCGCGAGCGGGGGGTGTAAGGGCGCGAGGTAAGGAAAATAACGCAAATGAAATCTGGAGCGAGCACAAAGCGAGCCTTTGTGACTTACCGTGAGGTCCGGTATCCGTTTTTCCGAGCCGATTTTACCGTCGGGGGTCTCAGACTGGTGCTGTAGTTTGAGCAACCATCCTCCTGCTCCGGGTCTTTGTCAACATCGGCACCGGGAGGGTGAGCGGAGCGGGTTTGTGGGTGGAAATCAGACACCCTCGTGCGAGTCTGCAACCCGCTCGCGCAACCGCATAGAGACGCTCGCCGCCCGCTTGGCACAACACGAGGCGTTTTACAGAGCACAAAGAAAACCATCATGCGGCTGTGGACACTCTTTTATTACAAAGTGGAAACATTTTCTATTTTTAAACAAATTTTACGTCAAATTATATATATATTTACACACACACACACTGTAAATATACAATAGTACATATATATACACACACACATATATATATGTGTGTGTGTGTGTGACCGTGGACCACAAAACCAGTCATAAGGGTCAATTTTTTTAAATTGAGATTTATACATCATCTGAAAACTGAATAAATAAGCTTTCCATTAATGTATGAATATTGGTAGAGATACAACTATTTGAAAATCTGGAAAAATCTAAATATTGAGAAAATCACCTTTAAAGTTGTCCAAATGAAGTCCTTAGCAATGCATATACACTCACAAAAATACATTTTTGTTATATTTACAGTAGGAAATCTACAAAATATCTTCATGGAACATGATCTTTATTTAATATCCTAATGATTTTTGGCATAAAAGAAAAATCGATAATTTTGACCCATACAATGTATTGTTGACTATTGCTCCAAATATACCCGTGTGACTTATGACTGGTTTTGTGGTCCAGGGTCACATATACACACAAAGAAATCACAGTTTTGTTTCTCTTCACACAAACTTCTGTGCTGATCATATTTGATGTGCTCTGTGTACATGCACTGTTTATATATGAATAAAAGTCTAAATTAAATCAATTCATCATATGAAGCAATCATTTCTTTTCAAAAAGACTTGAATTAAACTGCTTAATTCATTTTGATTACTTTTACCATGTTTATTACATTTGAAGCTAAATATTTGGTTGCAAGGATGGAGAAAAATGAAGAAATACTTTGACACTATACTGTCCGTTGTATAAAAGGTCAGATGTTTTCATGTTTTCTTTCTTATATATATATATATATATATATACACACACACACATATACATATACACACACACACACACACAGTATCAGTCAAAAGTTTGGAATCAGTAAGATTTTTAATGTTTTTAAAGGAAGTTTCGTCTGCTCACCAAGGCTGCATTTATTTAATTAAAAATACAGTAAAAACAGTAATATTGTGAAATATTATTACAATTTAAAATAACTGTTTTCTGTTTGAATATATTTTATAAAGTAATTTATTCCTGTGATCAAAGCTGAATTTTCAGCATCATTACTCCAGTCTTCAGTGTCACATGATCCTTCAGAAATCATTCTAATATGATGATCTGCTGCTCAAGAAACATTTATGATTATTATCAATGTTGAAAACAGTTGTGTACTTTTTTTTTTTTTATCTGAAATACAAAGCTTTTGTAACATTATACACTACCATTCAAAAGTCTGGGGCCAGTAAGAATTTTTATTTTTATGTTTTTTGAAAAGAAATTAATACTTTTATTCAGCAAGGATGTATTAAATCGATCAAAAGTAACAGTAAAGACATTTATAATGTTACAAAAGATTATATTTCAAATAAATGCTGTTCTTTTGAACTTTCTATTCATCAAAGAATCCCGAAAAAAAATATCGTACACAAATATTTTGTACAATTGTACACAATAAATGTTTCTTGAGCAGCAGATCATCATATTAGAATGATTTCTGAAGGATCATGTGACACTGAAGACTAGAGTAATGATGCTGTAGCCTTGGTGAGCAGACGAAACTTCTTTTAAAAACATTAAAAATCTTACCGATTCCAAACTTTAGACTGGTAGTGTGTGTGTGTGTGTATATGTATATGTGTGTGTGTGTATATATGTATATGTATATGTGTGTGTGTGTGTGTGTATATATGTATATGTGTGTGTGTGTGTGTGTATATATATATTTTCGCACACACCATACTTCATAAACAAAGACATGACATACAACAATTTTGGAAACAAGTTTATTAAAAGCATAAAAAAAAGCCAACATCCAACATTTTCCCCCTCAACTTTCCCCTTCACAATTTTCCAACCAAATACAAATGTCAAAATTCCAAATAATATCTCCTTCTACCCATCTTCCTCTCATTCTCACATTCAGTCACACACAGAAACAGCATTCGCACACACAAACACACAGTTATTGAATCTCTCCGATGTAGAGGCGCTTATCACTGGATCCAGAGAGAACTGTGGAAGACATAAAATAGATGGAGCAGAAATGAGTAAACAGTATGGGAAGAATGTGCTCTCTGTATAATTTCAGTTATACATTATATTATTAGAATAAAAGAGTTTTTTTTTTACCAATAGGTTCTTCAGGATGGAAAGCCACCTCATTGACAGACCCAGCATGACCAGGCAGCTTATAAAGGATCCTACGCGACGTTGTGTCCCAGATATACACAAACCTACAACACAAACACATCGCATTAACCTCTCACATAATCATACTATACAAACACTGCAGAAACCACACAGAAACACCCATACCTGTCAGCAGAACCGGCAGCAATCTTACCCCCATCAGGAGACCAACAGCATCTGAGAAGATTCTAAGATAACACAAAAAACCTTCATTTCCAAAACACTGCAGTATAAACTTCCAGTTCAGCCTCACTGAAAAGTATTCATTGATAATTCACCCCTTATTTTAAGAATAGCTTTAAAAAAAACATCAGATAGCAGCAATCACAGTGGGAATCACTTACCCTCTTTATAAAAAGCAGAACTGTAACATACAGAGAGAATTAGGCTTACCTTCTCAAAGTTATGGACATTTCCCTGAAAGATCTTCACACACCTCTCCTTTGGTGCAAATGGACGTATATCCCAGACACGCACTGTTTCAGACACAGAAAACATCAGTTCATGTAGGCAATCGGTCATAAACACATTAATAACAGGTACACATATGCTACCATTCAACATTTAGGGTCGGTATGTCACACATTTAACTTACCGCTGTTATCCATGGAGTTAGACAGCAGGTAGGATCCGTCTGCGCTGAGACTCAGACCGGTCACAGAGTCTCCATGACCCTGCATACTGTAAATCAGTTTGTTTTGTCTGAGGTCCCACACCTGCAACATGAAACACACATACAGACGAGAATAAATAAACATGCAAAAATATCAAGGCAAAAAAAGTCCAGAAGAGTATTTGTTGCACACAGACCTTTATGTCGTTGTCGATGCCTCCTGAGATGATCTGGTCACTGGTGTCATTGAATGTCACACTAAGAACCTGATACGTGTTCTGGAACGTGTGAACAGAGGCCTTCTTCCTGATGTCCCACAGCTACAATAACACATGAACAGAGAACAACCAAGGACACTGTTAGTCCATCTGAACACTCTTAGCCCGACACACATTCTTCAATAAGATATCAATGATTCAACTCTCCATGGTTGAAATCAAATCAAATTTTGTCTGTCTAGACATTTAAAAATCATGATGAGCAACAACCTAAAGACTGACAGTAACAACTTTAAAACAATCATAATACAGACACAAAACTTTAATTTTATTGATTGGCTATTTGTCTTTTTATACCAGATACTAGACAGGCTATGACAGTGAAGATTGACAAAAAAGGGAGATTGGGTTTGGGACACAAACCAGGTCATATTCAAACTAGGCCTGTCACTTTCATGAGTTTTGTGCTGACGATTAATTATCATATAAATAATTGCGATTAACTACTTAATTATGTTTTGTGTATGTCACATACAGTGTAAGCCAAGACTTGGAATCATATATAATGTAATAATAAAAATTTATAAAATAGGCCCACATGATTTGGTTTAATGCAGTGAAAATATATAATATATTATATAGTAGAGTACAGTAAAAACAGTAATATTGTGAAATATTATTACAATTTAAAATAACCATTTTCTGTTTGAATATATTTTATAAAGTAATTTATTTCTGTGATCAAAGCTGAATTTTCAGCATCATTACTCCAGTCTTCAGTGTCACATGATGTGTCACATGAATATATGTGCTGTCAAACGATTAATCTCGTCCAAAATAAAAGTTTGTTTAGTTAATAGATGTGTGTGTACTGTGTATATTTATTATGTATATATAAATACACACATTTATATAAAATATATATTTATTTAAGAAATATCTATGTAGATATAATTTATATATAATAATTTATATTATATATATATAACATTTTATATATAAATATATTTTTGTTTAATATATACATGCATGTGTTATACATAATAACATACACAGTAAACACACATATTATGTAAACACAAACTTATTTTGGATGGATCACAATTAACCGTTTGACAGCACAAAACATAATATAATATAATATAATATAATATAATATAATATAATATAACCCACAAACCTTCATTTTGTATGAAGGAAGACCTTTGACTATTTTTATGTACAGGTTATTTAATATTCTTTGGCAAAATGTGATTGAAATTTATACACAATTACTGCAAATAATGATAAATTAATGATTAGATGATTAATCAATAATCACGACAGGCCTAATTCGAACCCGTATCTTCTTGAGCACAAAAGTTTGTCATGAGATTCAGACAAACAGTTTTCAGTCTCACTAAGGGAGTGTGTTTTGGCTCAGCCCACACTGATGATCTGCTGTTTTCTCTGTAAACTGGTGGTATAGTGGTTAAAAGATCTAGGCCAATATCTAGGGCAAAGGTACAGAAAACCTCATAGGGGTGATACAGGATTATAGCTGAATTTCAGTCATCATGTTGCACAAACAAAAACTCTGTGCCTCTGGTAAACCAGTCTGCAACTGCCAAATGGGATAGTTCACCCCGAAATGAAAATTCTGTCATCATTGCTCACCCTCAAGTCATTCCAAACCCATAAAACTTCTGTTCATTTTCAAAACACAAATGCAGCTTGTTCTCGTGTCACATAAGCACATTTGAGCTTCTGTGTTGATCATATTTGATGAGCTCTACGTATATTTATACAGTATATAAATAAAAGTCTAAATTAAATCAGTTCATCATGTAAAGCAATCATTTCTCTTCAGAAGACTTGGATTAAACCGCTTGATTCATATGGATTACTTTTATCATGTTTTTTGTACTTTTTAAAGCATGAAAATTTTGGTTGCAAGGACTTTCATTGGATGGAGATTATTTAAAGTGCCCCATTATGCTTTTTCATAATGCATTACCTTTCATGTAGTGTGTGATATAGCTGTTTGTGAATTTAAAAGCTCTGCAAAGTTTCAAAGAAAACTTCTTATCACTGTATCACGAGCTGAGGAAGATCCGGAGCTGAAATTCAGATAAGCGCTGTAAGCAATGGACCAATCACAACAGACTGGGTTGTCTGACCAATCAGAGAAGAGGATGCTCTCGGCTAGGCGGGGTTTAGAGAGACCAAATCCTTTATCAAATCATTTCAGACACTGAGAGAAAAGAGCTGATGCTGCAATGTGTTATGAGAAAATTAAAGTGTTTTTGACATTGGATGCATGTAAACCTATTGTAGGAGACCTCCAAAACAAAATTAAATAAACATAGCATAAAAGGGGCACTTTACCCAAAATATGGATGACTTATGGGGTTTGGAATGACATGAGGGTGAGTAACTGATGATAGAATTTTCTCTTTGGGGTGAACTATCCCTTTAATAATATAGCCATGTCGTGTTTACTTTTGATACATTTAATGCTGCAACTGAATGTCCACTATATCCTGAGCCAGATTGAAAATGTATTGGAGATTTGTTTAAGATTCATAAGGTCGAGACATGTCACAGACTACTAGTGGGTTTCCAGTCTAGACTTGAGGGGGTTGAATGGTGTCATGTTTACCTTCACAGTTCCATCATCACTGCCTGTGCAGGCCAGCTGTGGGCCACGCCGCGCGGGAAAACATGAGTTCACAAAGGACGTGTGACCTTTCAGACGCTTCACACGCTCCCCTGTCTCACTGTCCCACACGCATACGGTCTTGTCCGTACTGGCTGAGAACAGCAGACTGGAAGACACAAACACACACTTAGTATATGATAAATACTGTATGCATTATTCTTGAAAGTCTAAAATGACAGTGTACACTCTTAAAAATAAGGGTTCTTTATTGGCATCTTTGGTTCCATTAAGAACCTTTAAAGGGGACATACGATGAAAATCTGACTTTTTCCGTGTTTAAATGCTATAATCGGGTCCCTGGTGCATCTACCAACCCAGAAAAAAAAATGAAAAATTTCACCCACCATTTTGTTTTCGCAAGCGACAACGGTGTACTAGTTCTAAGCCCACGGTAAAAGTTCGAGCAAAGCATGCTAACTGTTCTGTCGTTGGCTGCACAGACGAGCACAGAACACTGTTTAGAGTCTCGTTAGCTTGAATAGCCTGCAAGTTGACCCTGGCGATTGCTAAAAAAGGAGAATTTCTGTCCAAGTGATATTTTGGAGAAAATATTAGTCCATTCACAGCATTTGATAACAATCATAAACGTTAGCCTGGTGTGTATGGCTCTTTTTGGCAAACAGGTACGCTATGTATAGTGGGCGTCCATATGGGTTTTCGCACAAAAGATTAACATGACGGCACATGCTAGTCGATGAGTTGAATCAACTCCACAGCAACTACATAAATTTATCCATTAACCGTTCAGAAATGTCCAGTTTCATTCTAAAAGTTGTAACTTCTTCCTGAGTCTCTCCATCAGTGTCGACTCCGGTTTGAACAATGTAAGGCTGAACACCGTTACTGACCATCATCATTTTGGCTGCGTGAGATTCTCCAGCTTTGTTGTTGTTGAGCAACTGAAGCGTGAGGTGTTAAAGCTCCGCCCTCTTTTGGAAAGCAGGACGGGAGCAGCAGCTCATTTGCATTTAAAGAGACACACACAAAAACGGCGTGTTTTTGCTCACACCCAAATAGGGGCAAATTTGACAAGCTATAATAAATGATCTGTGGGGTATTTAGAGCTGAAACCTCACAGACACATTCTGGAGACACCAGAGACTTATATTACATCTTGTAAAAAGGGGCATAATAGGTCCCCTTTAACATCCATGGAATCTTTCCATTGCACAAAAGGTTCTTTGGAACCTTTATTTTTAAGAGTGTAAATGCTACAGGAAGCTTTTTTGGAATATTATCTGTTACACAAACTCACCTGCCGTCCGTATTATAATGAAGCTCCATCACAGCTCCACTGTGGCCTTTAAGTGTGGCATAATTCTCACAGTCTCCATAGACATTCCACATCACTACAAGAAAATCAGACATAATCAACAAAAGCAAATCAATACTTCAACACATAAGCTACCCATCAAAAAAATAATATAAAATAGTAAATGTCATGTGACTCACAGATGAGGCGGTCGTATCCAGAAGAGGCTAGTGTGGCTCCATTGGGGTGAAACTTGCAGCAGTAAACTTCACCTTCATGACCGGAGAGCAGCATTATGGGAGCCTGTAGACTGGAGCTGCGTGGGGGGCCCTGATATTCACACAAACAGATTATTGTTTATTCAGGTGCTGTTATAAATACTCATGGATGATGAAGACCCCCTATCCTTTGACTGCAATCTGATTTGAATTCTGAAATCAATTTTGAACTAACCTCAAGTGAACGAATGCTTTTCGTTCGCTTACAAGCACTAATTTAGTTCATTGTAGTCTCTCCTTTTTGAAGCATGTGACTGTTCTTTATTGTTGTTGTTATTGGTGAGGAAAGTGTGTATGATGCTTAAACGCATGGTAGATTTGTATACACACACAGATTGCAAAGTTACTCTAAAAATTAATTAATTACTAGCTACTAATTACATCTTCAACAGTATAATTAGATTACTCTACTAATTACTCTCTCTAAAAAGTATTGGATTACTAGTTACTTTAAAAATCCCATATCAACCTCGACCAGTTGAACAATACAAGGATAGACATGAAACTGCACTTTTGATTCTTTAACATAAACAATATAAAAAATTGCATAAATTATTCTTGAACTGACCAATGCATTTAAAGGGAGAAAGTTACATTAAAACACATTTTGACATTAAATTTTATGTTAAATCCACTGTTTTATATAGAATTGTTCTATTGTCTATACAGTATTTAATGCAATTACATCAAACATAACTGTAATTATATTACAGAAAAATTAAGAGTAATCCCTTACTTTTTTTTAGTAATGCATTACACCCAACACTGATAATAAGACTGGTTTCAGTTGTGAACAACTCTGTGTTTTGGAAAGAACTGATTGAGAAAGACTAAATGACCCGCTCATAATACATATAAGTTATATTGTGATGTGAGATATAGAAGTGTATCAAATAAAATATTCAGTGTTCATTTTTATGGGAAAATGTATGTGTTGTAAATGAATGTTTTGGCTTCACTGAATATTCTAAAGAGATGAAAGTGCTTTCATTTAATTTGTTTACTTATATTTTTGACCAAATTTCACATTCATGATTAGAAGACCTAAAAAAAATAAATAAATATGGTTTTGTTGACTAAAATAAGGCTGTACTTAATAGACAGTATTAGAGACTCTTTGAATAAGAAAGTTTATAAAGACTTTCAACGTTTGTTAGCTTTACAAAGTATTTATTTGATATTTTTATACAGGCTTATATTAATACAATCCCTTGTACTTCTTATTTCTTTCTATCTGTAGTAGATAACTGCTCTAGAACTAAAGTTAATGTATAATGTCAATGTTTATTCAATAACAAAAAATCTAAACTACTCCCGTAACGATGTAACCAGCAGAAAGATTCTCTGAACGAATCCCCTTGTTAAATTGATTCAAAAGATTCGATTCAGTGGGATGAATCAAAACCACACTACCACAACATATGCAGCATATACACTTTTTTGAGCAACATCTAGTGTTTTTTTTTCTAATTTAGCTTTCAGTTTTACCATAGCAGAGAGTTGTTGGGACTGCGCTGCAGCCACCAGCTCTGTCCGGGGCCGCTTCACACCGGCGGGAACGACTGCCATCTCTGCAACGCGCTTCTTCGGTTCGATCATTGTTGTGAAAAATACTCAAACCCCAAAAATAAATGAAAAAGTCTCAAAACTATGAGCTCTTGTTCAAAATGAATGAGTTTTTCGAGCCTTCCCACCACCATCGAGCAACACACGTTCGACAAGTAAAACACATCCGGTAACACAAAGCTCTCTAATTGGCTGGCTCACGCACAACGCGGTCTTATTGGTTACTGTTACATCTCTGAACCGGAAGAAAATACTCTCACGGAACTCATACTCATGTTTCATCCAAACAAGGTGTAAATGTATTTACGTTTTGCGATGTGATGTTTTGTAGTGTATTATGGAGTGACGTGTCTGTCAGTATTTACATTTCACCATATTTTTATCGAATGAAGATTTTTGGAATTTAAACTGCGACAGTTTAGCACGTGCATATTGCAGTTTTCTTATAGATTGCTTTCAAATTACAGTAAAGTGTCCTCGACCTGATCCCATCTGGTAAGTTCTTTCATCTTGGCATTTACTCATTTGGAAAGCGCTGAATCAAATAAGCACTAAAATGGCGTCTTCAGATGCAGTAGTCAAAGACTGGATTTGTTTTATACTTCAGCATGACCAGTAACAGACAGATGGCTAACCATATGTGTACCTCTGCAGGTGTGATGGAAGAGGAGAGGATGAGAGAACCAGCTGGTCTGGATGGACTGCCACCAATGTACAGCATTCTGAAGGGAGAGGTCAGATCTAAAATCTCAGAAATATCTATGTGATTTTTATTGCTGTATTTGGGTCATAGACGAATAAGGTTTAAACTAAGTTTTATTAAGTGTTAACAATGAAATTATGTGGTTTTTATAATCAATTAACTTTGCTTTTGTCATTTTATGCAAGATTGTTACCAAAAAAGTCATTTGATTTAACTAAAATTTCGGTTTTACCAAATGACAGTTTTGGTTATACCGAATGACGATATTTTTAGACAGTTCTTACAGGCTGATATCTAGCTAGCTTGCAATTCTAAGTTTTTAAAATATTACAACATTTTCCATGTTTTATAGCGGTTGTACCAAATGACGTGATGTTTTGGGACATGCGTATGAGCAAGTGAAAACATTAATTTTTTAAATAGTTAAAAGAGAGTTAGTTACTTTGCTTCATGACCATGTGGTGCTTTGCAGAAGTCTGAATGATATCACATGATACTGACCGCATGACTTGATCCAAAATGGTCTCTTTATATTAGTTACTCTGAATGACATCAATGAAATTCATTTTTCCGGACATTATGACTTTATGACAAAGCAACGACTTCTACACATAATTTTAATACCATTTTGCACTATGTTGATATATGATGTTATAAAATCATGCCAGAATAAAAAAATATATACATTTATTTCATTTTAAGATATTTTAAACACAAATGAAATGGCTGTATTGACCGTTGTACGGTTAAACCGAATGAACTTTTGACACTTCAGAATCTTTAAAATACCTTTATATGTAGCAAAATATAATTAAAACCTTTTGGATTCAATAAAAGAGATCTAGTTTTACTACCTTACATACTTTGGATGTCATATCTTTGTTTTTTATTATTATTAAGGCCTTTGGACAAAAAAAATGACCCGTCACGTCATTGACCCATTTACATTCTTTTTCTTATTTACTCAGGTAGTGTCCGTTACAACATATGGCGCTTTCGTTAAAATTGCAGGATACAGAAAACAAGGTGAAGTTGGAGAGTTACCAAGATCTGTGTTCTCATTTAAAGCAATGCAGATGAATACACACATAATAACTTTGTTTATTTGTGTTTGCATCATCAGGTCTGGTTCATAAGAGTGAGATGTCAGCCTGTCGGGTGGATAACCCATCTGAAATAGTTGATGTTGGGGAGCAAGTGTGGATAAAAGTCATTGGCAAAGAGGTACATTCAATTTGCATTTATGATTGTCGTTGTATACTAATTTACCAACACTAAAAGTGAAATTTATACTATAATTTTACATGCAACAGTTATTAATTTAGTGTCTTTTATAATACAGTTACAATATTCCATTTTGATTTCCATCCACTGTCCAGATGAAAGATGATAAAGTCAAACTGTCCTTCTCTATGAAATCTGTCAATCAAGGCACTGGCCGGGACTTAGACCCCAACAACGTCATGGCAGAGTAAGAGGGTTTATTGTACACAAGTGCTGTGCTTATAGTAGGCTAAATAAGGTAATAACTATATGCGTAAATAAATGTTTACTCAGACAAGACGAACGTCGCCGGAGACAGTTCAGAGATCACACCGGGCAGAAGATCACCTTGGAGGCTGTGCTCAACACCACATGCAAAAAGTGTGGCTGCATTGGTATGAAACTCCAGGTTGTGTCAACCTGACCCAATTCTAGTGCACATTAGACCTTTGAACCTTTTGACTGCCGAATTTTATCACAAGCTCAACTGAGATACTATTTCAACAAAATTCAGCCTAATGAAAATCATCAACCTACTCTGACTTGAAAGAAGTATCTTCTGCTCATCAAGGCTGCATTTATTGGATCAAAAATACAGTAAAAACAGTAATATTATGAAACATTATTACAAGTTTTATTTTAATATAAATCTAATGTATTCCTGTGATGCAAAGCTGAATTTACTGAAAAGCTGAATTTAGTCTTCATTGTCACATGATCCTTCAAGGTTTAGTTTACTTCATAATTTAAATTTTCTGATAATTTACTCACCCCCATGTCATCCAAGATGTTTATGTCTTTCTTTCTTCAGTCGAAATGAAATGAAGGTTTTTGAGGAAAACATTCCAGGATTTTTCTCCATATAGTGGACTTCAACAGGGACCAACAGGTTGAAGGTCCAAATGTCAGTTTCAGTGCAGCTTCAAAGAGCTCTACATGATCCCAGACGAGGAATAAGAGTCTTATCAAGTGAAACGATCTGTCATTTTCTTAAAAAAAAAAAAAAAAAATTATATACTTTTTAACCACAAATGCTCATCTTGCACTAGTTCTGCAATGTGACTCGCATTTCTTAATCTTAATGTTAGAAAGGTCACGTGTAACATAGGCAGAAGTACTGCGGTAGGGCGAAAAACTCATCTCATTTTCTTCTCCAATTTCAAAATCGTCCGACATCGTTTTACCTTTTTTTTGTAAAGGCCGTTTTACTTAGTCTTTGCACGTTCGCTTTGTAAACACTTGCTCAGTACTTCCACCTACGTCACGCATGACCTACGTCCAACGTGATTACATAATGTGTGGCGCATCGCAGAACTAGTGCAAGACGAGCATTTGTGGTTAAAAAGTATATAAGTTTTTTATTTTATAAAATGTCCAATCGTTTCGCTAGATAAGACTCTTATTCCTCGTCTGGGATCATGTAGAACTCTTTGAAGCTGTACTGAAACTGACATTTGGACCTTCAACCCGTTGGTCCCTGTTGAAGTCCACTATATGGAGAAAAATCCTGGAATGTTTTCCTCAAAAACCATAATTTCTTTTCGACTAGAGAAAGAAAGACATAAACATCTTGGATGACATGGGGGTGAATAAATTATCAGGAAATTTGAATTCTGAAGTGAACTAATCCTTTTTTTAGATATCATTCTAATATGCTGATTTGCTTCTCAGAAATGTTTTTTCTTATCAATGTTGAAAACAGTAGTGTTACTTAATTTTTGTGGAAATTATCAATTTGTTCAGGATTCTTTAGGTAGAAAGTTTAAAAAAAACAGCATTTATTTTAAATATAGAAATTTTGTCTAACAATGTGTATATTTCAGCAAACACTTTTAATTGGATTTCATACACAATCATTTCAACTGTCTTCATTTGCAGATTGTATGTTTAATCCCTGAACACCCGTTATGACCGTGTTTAGTTTCTAAATAATGACATGTATGCATGTTTGCATGTAAGGTCACTTTGCAAAGGACTGCTTCTCTCAGGCTGGACTGCAGTACAGTTTAGTTCCAGAAGAGGAGGAGGAGGTGCCACCGACCAGCAACCAGAACACCCAGTCAGAGCCTCAGAAGCGTAAAAAGGTACAGACACACCCCTTTGACACCAAAATTATTGCGCCAGATGACAAGCTGCCTGCAAACAGTTGTGCAACCATGCTCACTTGTTGCCAAATTCTGCAGTAGTTCCCTACTCTTACAGGCAAATTGATCTTTCATTTGCATGCTCACGATGCCCATTTTCCTGCAGGAAAAGAAGGCAAAGAAAGAAAAGAAGAAAAAGAAAGAGAGGAAGAGAGAGAGCTCTTCATCTGATAGCAACGATGAAGATGCAAAACGGCCGCGGCATTCTCACACACACTCAGACAAGAAGAAAAAACATAAGAAACACAAACACAAGGCGAAGTGATTTTGGTTTGCAAAACTTGTGCATGTCATTGCATGTGTTGGCAGGTTTATCCAGATTAAATGTATCTGATCAGTTTTGAAGTGTATTTTTGTTCATATTAAAGAGTTGAATTTAATTTAACTATTAAAAGTGACTGGCTTCATGTGTGAAGGTTAAAAGGTTGCACAACCTCTGAATGGCCCTTCACCCAGAAACACACAGACCCGTGCGCTCGATTTAGAACACAAGCACGTCAGCCAGCAGACACTGGAACATGCTTAAATTAGAAAGACCTCACGGAAATATAAGAGTCATGCTGAGTTCTGAAAAATCAAAACACACACACTGTACAGCACTGGACATGTTGACAAAATAATTTGCACAACGTGAATTTGGAGCAAATGTCATATTTATTGTAATCCAAAGGCATATGACGTAACACTGACTGCTGAAGCATATCACACACCCAGAATGTGACATCACATACAGATAGCTGGAGGTATGAAGTTGGAATTTTATTCAGTGTTTGAGCAACGGTGCAAATGAAGAGAATGAACACCACAGAAAAAACACTGGAAATGTACATAACCATTGATGAGGAGGGGCTGCGATTGAGTTTTCCCTTTATTCCGCCTTGATATAGTGTCGTGTGGAGACAACATCGCCAAGTGTCAATGTCTGTTAATAAAAGAAAGAGGTTAGTCTGTTGATATATATTCAATCATGCAGTCAAACACCCATAAACACTGGCATAAGTAATCACTAAATGGGCAGCAGAACCGGTTATGCTTTTGCTGACTGTTCTTATAACTCTGTTCTCAGCCAAAGAGGCACTTACTGTAAGTACACACAATACTGACCAGAGTGAGGCTGTTGTCACTGACTTCTCGGACCAGGGTCGTCTCTTTACCGTCCCATTTCTGAACATGAACCAGTTTGTCTCCATCTAAAGTTATCACGGACTGAACACAAACAGTAATTAGACAAACAGTTCTTACTTGGGAAAACAATCTCATTTTTTCTCTTTCTACCGATGACTGGCGTTTCTTAGCCTACGTTAATGATTGACCCGATGAAGGTCATGGGACAGGTCAATCTCACATTGGGGCTTCTAAGAGGCCCTTGTTTGCCATCAACAAGACCCTATTGTGTTATCCAAGGAGCTCAATTCACAATGTGTCCGTTGTGAAATTATATGTGGCTTTAGCAGCACAGGACTACTAAAAAAATGAGACCGAGACAGTGTGCAGATTTGATCACCTTGACTTTACGGTCATCTGCAGTGGTCTCGTCGAACTCCTCTCCCAGTTTGAAGTTGATTTCTGTGCTTTTGAAAGTGCTGACGGTCTTAAGTGTGATGACATCGCCCTCCTTGGAGATGATGGTTGTAGGTTTGGTCATACTGCCAACCTGACGCGTGGCAAAGCCCACACCTGATGAATAAACACATTTTGATAAAGAGATTTCACCCATTTCAACAATACATATCCAGAAGAATTCACATGAACAACATCAAGATACTTTTAAAGATAGTAATGTGCTCTACAGATGCTAAAATCTGTATGTTTTAAAATGAAAAAAAAAATCTAAATGGCTTAATTAAAGCTCTTAAATATTTTAAGAACTAAAATTACTTTTAAAAATGGTTATGTACTCAAAAGAAGCTGAAAACAAGAAAAAAAAAAATCTAATCTAATGTCCTTTTTTTAAATAATTAAAAAAAAAAAAAAAAAAAATCTAAAAGGGCTTAAATATAGTCCTTAATATAAATATAAATAATTTTAAAACAAAGAAAATAAAATATAAAGGGCTTAAATAAAGTCCTTAAATATAAAGTTTTTTAAAAAGAAAAATTCTTAAAAGGGCTTAAATAAAGTCCTTAAATATAAAAATATTTTTAAAATTATAATAAAAAAAAATTCTAAAGTGCTTAAATAAAGTCCTTAAATATAAAAATATTTTTAAAATTATAATAAAAAAAAAATTCTAAAGGGCTTAAATAAAGTCCTTAAATATAAAAATATTTAAAAAAAATAATTTTAAAACAGAAAAAAATAATTCTAAAGGGCTTAAATATAAAAATATGTTTTTTAAAATAATTTTAAAACAAAGAAAAATAATTCTAAAGGGCTTAAATATAAAAATATTTTTAAAATTATAATAAAAAAAAAATTCTAAAGGGCTTAAATAAAGTCCTTAAATATAAAAATATTTAAAAAAAATAATTTTAAAACAGAAAAAAATAATTCTAAAGGGCTTAAATATAAAAATATGTTTTTTAAAATAATTTTAAAACAAAGAAAAATAATTCTAAAGGGCTTAAATATAAAAATATTTTTAAATATAATTTTAAAACAAAGAAAGAATTCTTAAATTTATTTTATTTATTTATAAATATTACAATTAAAAATATTTCTAAAAGGCCACAATTTATTAGTAAAAAATGCTAATGAGGAATGATCATCTGCATAGCTTAAGGGCATTATAGTAATAATTAAACAAAGATTGCATATATATTCAGTGGTTAGTCACGATTGAACACATCTCTGCAAATAACCAAACTCTGGAACGGTCAAAATGGTCAAATCAAGGAGCACACGTACGGTTTTGGGAGAATGCAGCAATTACTATCGATCTGTTCAGCAAATACTGTGAGTGAATAAATGCAGACGTGGTCTTCTTTGACCACTGATAAAAACCAGAACATCAGGGTTCACTGTAGTTCACTTAAGAGTAGCGAATTTGAAACGAGTTGAACGGAAGGAAATCAGAAATCAGAAAAATCACCCACTTGTTCTCACCCACGCTTTACTCCCTCTATTCCTTTCATACAGATGCACACGGATTGATTTTACCCCCATCTTCCTCAACTCGCTCAACACTACTTTATAAGTTACAAAATACCATGTCTGACAAGCATATAAGACATCTGTTTTGGTATAGTTCACATACCACAGGCAGTATGCACTAAATGAGTTCGATGGCAAAATAAAGGGCTCATTGTGTTTTCTACAAGACAACAGCAGTCACTCTATATAGTCACACGTGGTCATGGCATGAATGTGGTTGTGTGTGAGAGCACGTGTGTGTGTGCGAGGTTCATTGCGAGAGACCCTCCCTGCACCACATGCACTCCATCTTTAACACACCCATACACACACACACACACACACACACATGCACCTTGCAAAGTAAACGCGTCTCAGATCACCTTTCCTACAATCAGAAACAAACACCCAAAATACATGTGCTTACTTGCATCAAAAGGCACACCCTACATTTAGCTGTAAAGTGCACACACACTGCACATCCACATCACACTCACCCAGGGCTTTCATGTAGTCATCGAAATTCTTGCTCTCCTTTAAGTTCCATGTGCCAACAAAAACGTCAACCATGTTTGGAGCTGAGTGAGAGAACAAGAGCAAGAGCAAGAGCAAGAGAATGAGATCGTGAAAGAAGGAAAGCGTGAGTGAGAGAGGAGGGTAAGACAAGCACCACTGAGCTTCTGCAATCTTACTGGCTGATTTATAACTGCTGTTTGTGATGTCATCACTGGCAGCTTGGGGGGTGGAGGAGGGAGGAGCAATGCCAGGAGAGGAGAGGAGAGATGACTGACAGGCAGGAGGGGGGTCAGAGAGATGGGGAGATGGGAATTGTAGGACAATGAATTAGGAACAATACAATAAAGAAAGACAAGGAAGTCGAGGAACTATGCAGGATTAATGCAAGAAATTTCAGCATTTTACTTTCTTTAGAATTTCCATAGACATTTGACTGTTTTTATAGACACTGACCCCCAGTTTGGACACTAAAGAAATTTAAAATTTGGGATGCACCGATAATAATAACAGATTAGCCAGTAATTCTGTTAAAATCAATAAATGGCTGATATTAAAATTCTATGCTATTTTGTCTAAATAAACTAAAAATATATAACTAAAATAATTTTAAATGCTACAAGTGAATTTAGGCATCACAACATTATAATGTACAAATTTAAAATGGATGTTCATTTTGAGATTTGCTAAAAAATTACATTTAACGTCGTTATGAAATTTTTCAGTGTTTTAAAGATGTAATCTAAATGTAAAAATAGAGGAAATATGCATGTATATTCAATTAAATATCCAAAATTGACCCATATCATTAACCTAAAGGGACAGTTCACCCAAAAATATACATTTTGTCATCATTTACTCACCCTCAAGTTGTTCCAAACCTGTATGAAATTCTTTCTTCTGTTGAACACAAAAGAAGATATTTTGCAGAATATGGGTAACCAAACAGTTGATGAACCCCATTGACTTCTATAGTATGGAAACAAAATGGGGTCCATCAACTATTTGGTTACTGATATTCCTCAAAATATCTTCAATATCTTATAAATTCGTACAGGTTTGGAACAACTTCAGGGCGAATAAATGATGACAGAATTTTCATTTTTACTCTACTTTCATTGCTTTAGAAAGAAAAATAACTAACGCCACTTTTCTGAGCCAGTTTCTGCAATGGCTTTTAACCAAGTGGTCTCAAGGTAATTTTTTAGTGGTGTCTTTAATTTTAAACAACATTAAAACCAAATAAATGTCTTTTTGAGAAATATTTTGATTGAAAAATGTGGTTTGGTTTGATATTTTGATAGTTACATTTAGTATTCATTCATTTAGCAGATGCTTTTATCCAAAGTAACTTACAAATGTGGAACATCACAAGAATTATCTAGTGCAAAGACATTCATTTATTTGCTTGGAGAGTGAGAGAAAGAGAGAGAGCGCAATGAGGAGGGGCGAAGGAGTGATTGATATGGGGACTGGGGTCAGGCCATATTCTCTCTCTCTTTTACAAGCCACTGAGGACATGACCCTATGTCAGAGGACTCGTTCTTCCCACCCTCTACACTCTTTGACTGATTGTGTTTGGCCGTTCTGCTCAGTAAGAGGCAGTGAAGATCTAGTCGTGTCATCTGCTGTTTGTATAATAATCACCAAATCGTTGCACCAGTATCGCTAAACTTTTCCCCGGCTCATCCTCTGAGCCGCAAGTGTTTGCAAGAAAGGTCTGAAACGGACGATTGTTTGAGCGTGTATGTGTGGAGCAAATTTTCCCAAACAACAGCAAGAAGGGTCTGAATGCCAGGATTTGCACGCAATAAGGTCTAGGGTTAATGCTGAACTCTTGAATTTTTTATAGTTTGTAACGTGAGCAGCTGTTCATGAACATTAGACATCTGGTGCACACTGATTCTTTTGATTAAGAGCTTTTAAGAAAAAGCCAGAGAATTCATATTGTATAGTGAGAAACATTAAATTCATGTTAAAAGATTTTAAGAGTCTACACCCTACGGAGCCCCTAAAGAGACATGGTTATGGGAAAAAAATGAGATGGGAGGAAAAATTATATGTTAATGCTTTGTGTTCACATGCAAAACTTTTGAGTTCTTTGCCAGCGAATGCAAAGTTTCTCAGGGAATGCAAAAGCATTGAAATATTTTTTTTCTCCTATCCAATATCTTTTTCCACCACCGTGTCCCTTTAGGGGCTCCATAACACCTCTCAATAAAACTTAGACTTGAGAAATCATTTTCGGTAACTGAAATGAAACATAAATATTAGATAAAAAAAAAAAAAACTAGAAATGTTGCCGTTGCAAATAAATGAAATAAATATGTTGAAGTTAAAGTGCTACAAGAGAAACAATATATTAAAGGTAATAATTTAAAGATTAATGGTACGTTTACAATGACAACGATGTACTAAAAATGGAAAAGTTTTTCATTGTACAGATGACAATATTATCAAAACTATCCCTGTTCACACAGATCCGCAAAAACAGCTAAAAACGCTGTATTATGCATGCCAGACAAGTAGTTGGCGATGTCACTTTGTAAAGAAAGACTACGCTCCTGTGCATACGCATTCTTTTACAGAACACTCGCACCAAACGCACATGCCTATCCACCTTATTTTTAGTTTACTGCACTTTGATATTCTTCTCGTTATTTCCCTATAGCGGCTAATAAATCTCGCACATTCACAGAAATAAGGTGGATAGACTGAACACGTAATACGTATGTGCATGACATCACCGTTTTCACAGATTCGCGTTTACACTGAGATAATAACAGTACTGTTTTCAAAAACTTCCATTTGCATTTTGGAAGCCTGAAAATGCAAACTTTTGAAAACGGTTTCAGACTGCAAGTATATGAAAACGATACCGTTGTCATCTCCGTGTAAACTGCAAAAACGCGAATCTGTGAAAACGGTGACTTCATTTCTTTGTTGTAGCCATTTAAGAATTAATATTTCTTAAAGAAAAAGTATTTTTCTTTCAGTATTATAATATTATTTGTTTATGTTTTTGGTTTAAATTAATCCATGTTAATTAAGAAGGAAAACAGCGTAAATTGAATATGTCAAATAGGGCGTGGAAATGGATTAAATTCAATATGTCGGGAGATGTGGAGTGGGTCAGAGACGATTTTTGATCACTTCATAAGTTTGTTTGTAGTATTTCATTTTGTATAATTTATATCTTAATTTCAATCGATGTTTTATAAATCAATTATTTTGGATTTAAATAAATAAGAAGAAAAACAAGCAACGCCTGGTGGAATGAAGTGCGTAACCAAAACACAAGCCCACTACCATGCTTCCGCGGCCTTGAGAAAAAGCCGAAACAGTCTTTCTTTACAAAGTGACATCGCCAACTACTTGTCTGGCATGCGTAATACAGCATTTTTAGTCGTGGATCTGTGTGAACGGGGATAGTTTTGATAACGTTGTCATCTGTACAAAGAAAAAGCTTGTATGTACCCTTAAAAATAAAGGTTCTTTATTGATGCCCCGTTTACACTAGTGCATTTCCGTTTTAAAACAAATAAGTTTTGCTATGGTAACGTCTGTCGTTTACACTACGCCGGCGTTTTCGAACCTCGAAAACTGAGATTTTCGAAAATGCTGCAGACTCCGTTTTTAGTTTGAAAATGCTGGGAATGCGTTTCACCGTTTACACTTGTACGCGCATGCCCAGTGTGCATGAATGGTCATGTGACATGCATTTTCAGCTGTGTAGTGTAGACAGAGATCGTTTCTGAAACGCTGTGGAAACGCCAGTGTAGATGAGGACCGTTTTCATTTTAAAACACAGTTTGAAAACAAAACCGCACTATAAATTGGGCCTGAATCTATGGTTCCATGCAGAATCTTTAACATCCACGGAATCTTTCCATTGCACAAGTTTCTTTACAGTGGAAAAAGATTCTTTAGATTATTAAAATATGCTTCACACTCAGAAAAAATGGTTCTTTTAAGAACTGTTCACCGAAAGGTTCTTTAGGGAACCAAAAATGGTTCTTCTATGGCATTGCTGCAAAAACCCTTTTAGAACCTTTATTTTTAAGAGTGAATGAATAAAACTTCTTAAACCAAAAACTAAAATGAAAATGGAAAATATAAACATAAAAGGTCATTCAATATAAATAGTATTCACCTAAAATAACACTGGATTTGTTGACAATTCACTAACAACAACCTCTACAATCTACAGAACCCAGTTTATTTCTTTAGAGGATTGTTTGCAGGAAATGTTCCAGGATTTCTCCATTTGTCCTCATCATTCTCCTGTGGGAACATGATGTGACATATGCACACATATTCTTTGAAACATGCACCTGTTTGAGCATGTACAAACACGCACCCTTCGCTGTCACCTCTCCCAGATATTTGTATTTCTATTTCATTATCTTTATAGCTATCATAAAATAATCTAATCTCCACATTATTATCAACTGACTGATCAATTACAGCTGAATTGTATAACTGCAAGATAAATCTCCCATAAGTGTAGGTATTGCAGGTGTGTCCTGTGGTGAGTGATAGTATTCAGATGGTGTGTGTTATAAATATCCTCTAAAAAATATGATTTGTGATAAGAAATTTGGTCATTTATAGTTTAAATCCCACACAAAATACTCAATACAGTGAGAGTATATTATAGTGATCTAAATGCATTACTGAAATTAATTATTTGGTGGTTAATTGTGCTACTATAAGTACTCTATTCCTGCTCTCCCAGTTTTTCTCTTTGACTTTGGAAGCTTGTATTACCCATGTAAACCACATGTTGTGAAATACAGTCCAGTTCTCTTAAAAAGATTGATGATATAACCTTCTGGGATGATTTATAATATGTGGGATTTCACCTTTATATACTTGGTATTTGAACACACACTCACACTGCCATGTGTCTAACTCAACACAAATGTGTGACTAAACTTGGTATGCAGAGTTCATGAGTTTGACGTTTAACACGAACAGGTGGTGGAGAGAGACAGAGAAAGAGAGAGAGAGAGCAGATTTAGAGAAAGAGGTGAGATGTCAAACCCCTTTTTCAGATCATGAAATCAAAGTCCAAGTCTCAAGCACACAAAACACAGGTCACAAATCCAAATTCTGTTACTGCTTGGATGCTATAAGTACCAACGTGTCTTGTTGGCATGTCTGTTAGATTCTAGTCAGGAGCATTCGTGTAGTCGTCAATATTAGTCATGTGTTCAACATGGGGGGCTTCTAATTGTTAATAACTATTTTAATGAAAAACAAAAACATTAAACAAAATCCAATGTGCGCCTCAGTCAATGATTTTCAACGTTTTAAAAGATCTGTCGTGTCGAGGCTCGTCACGTGTGTCATAAATGTCGTGTGGCGCACAGCACACTTAGTTAAATCGTCTAATATCTTGTTTTAAACAAAACAAAATGTTTTTGTTATGTATTTATGAAGTGTAAATCTATAATAAAGTGATACAAAAAACAAAGATAGTACTTACTGTGCGATGCTGAATGGAAATCGCTCGCGCGGCGTACTGTTGCTATGGTTACCCCGGCAGACGAAGCGGGAAAAAAATACAAACATTGTCACTGGCGCGGTATCCTTTTAAAAAAATCATCTTATTTAGCCCTAAAGCCCTATTAGTATGGAGGACCAGAAGTTTAACCAATATATTTATAGATTAATTAATTTGTAAACACATTTACTAATGCAAATTTTTATTGTACAATTCGTTATTAATTAATGATATGCTTTATTACTATTTCCGTGACACTTCTGGTCCTCCATATATTAGCACCTGTATGTATTATTAACTAAATGGTACTTATTTGTATCTTTTGAAATGGAGTAACGACTTTTGTTCCATTTTTTCCGAGTGTATTTATGCGCAATTTAATAACGTAAAATTCATCTAATTAATTATCTAACGTTCTGCTAAATATTTAATTATTGTCCATCCAACATTAAAACGCATTATGTAGATTTAATTGAAGCACACAATTATGTGATATGTCAGCATCATAGAAAAATAAGTAAATACATTTTATAAAATGGATAGTTCCGGTCCTTGATTCTGATTGGTTGAGCCGCGTTCGAAGCCGTTGTACATAAACTTGTGACCTAATTACGTCAGTATTACTGCGCCACTGCGTCTAAATGTTAAAATATTTTTGACTAACCGTTTAAACAAAAAAAAAAGAAAAAAAAAAAGGAAGCCCCGTGAAGCCGCGTCGTGCTTAACATTTACATTTAATCATTTAGCTTTTTATTCGAAGCGACTTACAAATGAGCAACATGTAAGTGCTGTGACTAGTCCCAGTTAGTCTAGCACAGTACACGTGAGAAGGACTTTTGTACATAAAAAAGAAATAGATATACAAAATTGAATTGTAAGTGTTAGTATTAATGGGTCAAGTGTCTAACGCACCTTAGATGTTCTAAATTCACTGTAAACCACGGCTTTTTTGGGCTTAATGCTTTAATCTTGATACTTTACGCATGTTTTGTCACTGTGTCTGTCAGTCAAACCTACCTAGATCGAGTCTGTCTGCCTATCACCCCTAGCTTCTCCATCCATGCCCCGCTGCCGTCTAACACACACTGCCCTCTAATGGACACGTTTATGCAAAACTTTTACAGCTGAACACACACAGCCAAACGCAAACATAGACACAAAGCTGGACTGCTGTGTTAACAGTAACCATGGTAATACAGCCGTACTGAGAGACCTGCGAAGACAAAGTAAAAAGTCTCGAGAAGATTAATTATATCTTAAACCACGGTAAGGAAGGCAACAAATAAAAGGCTGAGTGGGTGTGAAATAATAAGGCAGAAAAAAGGGAGAGAGAAAAAAATACATCATGTGATGTGGGAATAACTGTTTGGCTTTTATTGAATTCATCAGAATTCATTTCTTTCATTGCATCTGTAACAAATTCACCACTGAAATATCCACAAACAGATGCTGCGATCAACATTCACTATAAACATCACTACTCTTTTATGTCTTAATCTTATTAAAAAAAATAAAAATCTTAAAAATAAAGGTGCCTGTAATGCCAATAAAAAATAAATAGGTCTATATTAAAACTATAAGTTGTTAAATATACATTTAATACAATAATAAATACATTTTCTTTTATAAAATGCCTATTTTATTTATTTTAAAATTAGTTTTTTAAAAATAATAATTGTGTGAGTGTTCAGGTTTTGCTATTCTTCTGAGATTCAAATGTGTGTGTGTGTGTGTGTGTGTGTCAGCTCTCTGTGGGTTACCGGGGAGACGCGCTTGCAGCAGGATGCGGAGTATCCGGTAACGCGCTCGTAGCTTTTCCAAAAGATGCGGCTTCTCGATATCCCCATGTTACCTCATGTCTGATTGAAAACTGTCTGTGTGCGCACGGTCCGATTCACTGTCCTGTAAATTCAGCGCTGTTTTAAACTTTCACGATTCCTCAAGGGCTTGTTTAGAGGTGCGCGTTGATTTCATCATGGTTATAGACTTTTTTACTCTTTTGTGAAGCCGCCGGACATCTCTGGGACAGTATGGCCAGTGAATCAGACTCACGGGTTTATACTGATGATACTGCGAGCAGTGGAACAGAATGACACCGGTGTGGAACCAGCGACCGGGGCGAGAGCCACCGAGACCCAGATGGGGACTGACAGGTGAGTTCGAATGATTAATAAATAAATGCATTGAGAGTAATAGGGCAATGACTAAAAGTTTAACTAGGTCAATTAACCAGTCCACATTTGCAGAATCTTAGTAACGAGTAGCCTATTAAGTTATTTCGCTATGATTATGTGCCAATACATCTATTCTTATGATGAGAAACTTGTACTGACATATCTTAAAATATGTCAGTGCCATTGTTTTGTCTCAAGATGCACACCAGTAATGTTTTTTTTTTCTTCTTCTAAGGCACACTCTAAAAAATCTTGGGTTATTTTTTTTTTTCTGCCCAAGTCCTGGGTTGAGCCTTTTGAGTCATTTTTTGGGGTTAATTTTCCAGTGTTTGGGTAGTTTTTGTGTTACCCAGATCCTGGGTCAGACGTAACAACCCAGCGTTTGTGTAGTTTTTGTGTTACTCAGATCCTGGGTCAGATGTAACAACCCAGCGTTTGGGTAGTTTTTGTGTTACCCAGATCCTGGGTCAGACGTAACAACCCAGTGTTTGGGTAGTTTTTGTGTTACCCAGATCCTGGGTCAGACGTAATAACCCAGTGTTTGGGTAGTTTTTGTGTTACCCAGCTCCTGGGTAAGACGTAACAACCCAGTGTTTGGGTAGTTTTTGTGTTACCCAGATCCTGTGTCAGACGTAACAACCCAGTGTTTGGGTAGTTTTTGTGTTACTCAGATCCTGGGTCAGATGTAACAACCCAGTGTTTGAGTAGTTTTTGTGTTTCCCAGCTCCTGGGTAAGACGTAACAACCCAGTGTTTGGGTAGTTTTTGTGTTACTCAGATCCTGGGTCAGATGTAACAACTCAGTGTTTGGGTAGTTTTTGTGTTACTCAGATCCTGGGTCAGATGTAACAACCCAGTGTTTGGGTAGTTTTTGTGTTACCCAGATCCTGGGTCAGATGTAACAACCCAGTGTTTGGGTAGTTTTTGTGTTACCCAGATCCTGGGTCAGACGTAACAACCCAGTGTTTGGGTAGTTTTTGTGTTACCCAGATCCTGGGTCAGATGTAACAACCCAGTGTTTGAGTAGTTTTTGTGTTACCCAGCTCCTGGGTAAGACGTAACAACCCAGTGTTTGGGTAGTTTTTGTGTTACCCAGCTCCTGGGTAAGACGTAACAACCCAGTGTTTGGGTAGTTTTTGTGTTACCCAGCTCCTGGGTAAGACGTAACAACCCAGTGTTTGTGTAGTTTTTGTGTTACCCAGCTCCTGGGTAAGACGTAACAACCCAGTGTTTGGGTAGTTTTTGTGTTACCCAGCTCCTGGGTAAGACGTAACAACCCAGTGTTTGGGTAGTTTTTGTGTTACCCAGCTCCTGGGTAAGACGTAACAACCCAGTGTTTGTGTAGTTTTTGTGTTACCCAGCTCCTGGGTAAGACGTAACAACCCAGTGTTTGGGTAGTTTTTGTGTTACCCAGCTCCTGGGTAAGACGTAACAACCCAGTGTTTGGGTAGTTTTTGTGTTACTCAGATCCTGGGTCAGATGTAATAACCCATGGGTTGAGTTATTTATCGCTGGCTTTTTGCAGCTCTGTCAAATTAATGCAGTATTTGGTAAAATACAGGTTTGTATACATTTTATTTTATCGAAAAATTAATTATTGTTCTGAATATCTTTAATTTTATGCAAAGCAACATACAGGGGCGCGATGTGAGTCACCTAAATGAGTGTCGCGTCGGCCTTTTTGCGTGATGGAACACCTGATACCTTGCATAAAAATGTATGATTTTATTTAAAAAGATACAGAATATAAATACTTAGGATGTTAAAATATGTTATCAGAATTATACACTGATTATTTATGGACAGGTTACGGAGTCAGTCACAGCATTTTTCGGGTACGAGTGAAAAGTAGGGCGGCGGTCTGAAGTTAGCAGTTAACGTGAGCCATCTCTGGCATGAGATCCAGCGCCGTTACGGTGGAAACAGGACAACAGAGACTCGTCCGTTACACTTAAATTACTTCTAAATGTTAATTTTTTTTGTTCTAATATTTAAACGAGCTTAAATGTAGGCAATACGTATTAAAAACGTTATAAAGTATGCTATACTAAATATGATCAAAAATAAAGGAATTATCATGTAAACCAGTGGTTGTGTGGAGTATAAAAGTTTAGAGGATTTGAGTTAATCCGCAAACATTAATTCATGTATGAAGTAAAAAAATAAATTAAAAAAAGCTAGTATTACAGTAAAAATGAATCAACCTATTATGTTGAGTTAAATAAACAACCCAATTTGCTGGGTAAAATGAACTCAACATGTGTTCTGCCCTCTTTTTACCCAGCCCTTAGTTTTTTAGAGTGCACGTTTACAAAAGCTACTAATTGAACTAAGGCCTAATCCTGGCTTAATCTTGTCTGTGAAACCAGGCCTTTGTCTTACAACATTAGGTTTATTACTTCATATACATAGTTTCACAATGGCTTTGCTTTGGTAATAGCTCTTTCAAAAGATCTTTCTTAAGTGACTTAAAAGTGAAACAGCATCTTTGACTGTTTTTGGTGTTCAATTTCTTAATGCCTCCTGCATCCTTAAAGACGTGTGTTTAGGGCGTGCATGGAAAGAAAGAAAGACAGAAAGAAAGAAAACAAGCTGAGCAAGCTGAGTAAAGTGATCCGACATGATCAGATTTGATCCCTTTCCGTTACCCCTGGAGCATGAGGTGCAATTTGAGAATCTGCATGTCTCGGCATTGCTCCTCAATACACACCTGCTCTTAATTATTAATGTTGCACACTTCCTCTTTAATTCGCCTGTATAAGCTTCCCACCCTCCAAAATCTGATCAAGCAATTTTGCGTGCTGCGCTCTTGATGAACAAAGCATTTCTTTGGACATGTTGCTCTAATAACAAAAAATATATATGTTTGCATTCCAGATCAAAGGATTAAACTGCCAAAATGCCCGAATGCTGCCCCTCGGCAACCTCTTCCCTCTTACCTGCACAGATCAAGACCCCGAAGGCCGCCCACAGACTTCGGGCCTTTAGAAAGCCCCGTGTGTCATTGGGAGGAAGCAGGAGTTCCCAAGGCGAGTGGCTACCATGCCAGGCACGCAGAATCAAGCCCAGTGCGCCCACGAATCGTGACCGTGGTGCGACCGTGCGGAAAGGACAGCGTGCGGAAGATCTCGCTGCTCTTAAACCGCCGTGCAGTGCAGACGTTCGAGCAGCTCATGGCAGATGTGTCCGAGGCGCTTGGCTTCCCCTGCTGGAACAACGCTCGAATACGCCGCCTCTTTAGCCCTTCCGGCCGGGAGATCCACAGCCTTGCTGACTTCTTCCGCTTTGATCATGCCTTCATGGCCTTTGGAAACAGCCGACCGTCGCTTAACGATGTAAGTGCAGCACTGGATGAGCTGTATCCGGAAAACCCCGGACACTGCGAACACCTGCTGAGGGTATGGGAGCGTATCCTGAGGCCCAAGGCCACTAAGGCGGATAGTGGTTTCCATGATGATGATCCAGGGGCTGAGGTGTCCTTACCTGCGGTACATGATCAACAGGTAAATCAACCACCTGTCAACAACCTGCAGCCTGTTGGAAGGCAAAAAGAAAAGGTGAGGAGAGAAAGGCAAAGAGAACTGTGGAGGAGGAAAGCTGACCTTCAGAAAGAAGATGAGAAGGAGGCGAAGAAGGAGGAAAGAAAGAGAGACGCCGTTTACTGCCGGAGCTGCCGAGGATGCGGTCCTCCTATACCTCCAATCAGAAGCAGTCGATGTTCAGACAAGCCAAATAACCCCAGTAATAAAAGTACTTCTTCTCAAAACAACATGGTTTCTTTGGAAAAAGCACACTGTAGACCGCTGAAAGCCAATACAAAATCTAGCCCATCTGTTCCTCAAAACGCTCTTAATTTAGAGACGATAACTGAGCAGGACATTAATAAGCAGGAAACAGTGGAGCAGAAAGACTTGCAGGGTAACGTACCACCTGATGGTGCAGAACTATCTCTGGAGGACATCGAGCGCTGCTACGACATGGGCCGCGTGGTAGGAGATGGGAACTTTGCGGTGGTCAGGGAGTGCCGTGTGAGAGGCCTGGCTGAAACCTTCGCCATGAAGATTGTGGACAACGCAAAGCTGCAGGGACGGGGTCACATGATCCAGAATGAGATCGCTCTGCTGCGTAGTCTGGAACATCCTCGGCTCATCCAGCTGTTTCGTTCTCATCACACGGACACACATGTTTACTTGCTGATGGAGCTGGTCACCGGTGGAGACCTGTTTGATGCTATTACTCAGAGCGGCAGGTTTACTGAGCCAAGTGCTGCATGCATGATCACAGACATCAGTCAGGCTCTGGAATACATCCACAACAAGAGCATTGCACACCGAGACATCAAACCTGAAAATCTACTGGTAATGTTACTCAGATTCAGTCTTAAAGGGATAGTTCACCCAAAAATGAAAATTCTGTTCCAAACCTTTATACATTTATTTGTTCTGCTGAACACAAAGGAAGACATTTGGAAGAATGTCAGTAACCAAACAGATCTCACCCCCATTGACTACCATAGCAGGAAAAAAAATACTATGGTAGTCAATGGGGGCGAGATCTGCTTGGTTACAAACATTCTTCCAAATATCTTCCTTTGTGTACAGCAGAACAAAATTTTTTATAAAGGTTTGAAACAATGTGAGGGTAAGTAAACGGTGACAGAATTTTCATTTTTAGGTGAATATCCCTTTAAGGCCCGTTCACACCAAGGACAATGACTCTAATAAAAAAGATATAGTTCTAAAAATCATTCAACAGAAGAGTCCACACTACAACTATAACAGCCCAGTGAAACAATAGCGGTGGAATCACTTTCCCAACGATCTTTCTTTTCAGCCGATAAATGATAAAACCATTGACAGCCAATCAGAATCCATCCTGCTTTAAAGAGCTCGCGCATTTAAAGTGGCAGACGACAAAACTGCATCGCGCGATTAGAATAAACAGAACGTTATTGTCCGCTTTTGTGGACACTGCAGTTTTGTCGTCTGTCTCTTTAAATGCGCGAGCTCTTTAAAGCAGGATGGATTCTGATTGGCTGCCAATGTTTTTATCATTCATCACCTGGGAAGAAAATCGTTCTGAAAGCGATATTGTTCTTTATAGAACAATATCGATATCGAAATCTTTATAGTTATTGTTCTTGGTGTGAACAGGCCTTTATTTTAGTATTAGCTTACATACTATTCTAGTATTTACTAATATTATGAAGTATCTTTCATATATATAAAAGTTTTCATTTTCATTTTAGTAAATTAGTTTTTTGCGTTTTGTCAGTTTTCTTAGTTTTGATTTTTTTTTTTTATTTCTATACATAACTTTAATTATTTTTTTTATTTCATCTTTCGTTCTAGTCATTCAACTTAAAATAATCTTAAACTAATTTATTTCAGTTATCTGCCAAGGCAACATTTCTAATTTTATCTTTTCATCTAATATTTTTATTTTATTTCAGCTTATTTAAATGACCGAAAATGTTTTAATAGTTTTAGCTAACACTAAAATTTCTGCTCAGAATACAATACTAAATGTTAAGCATTATTTCCAAACCTACAAACATTTTTTTTTAAATTATAATAGAACCAAATAATAGAACATTACTACTAAATACAACAACATTTACTTAAACGAGTGAAAAACATAATACATGCGAATCGGTGAATAGTTATTAATCTGTTTATTTACATAAAACATCCTAATGAACCGATTCAATAGAATTAATCGGATTTGCAACACTACAAATGAGGACCGAACCGATCTTAAACCGATTCATTACAACACATTCATCTGAACCGATTCACTAGAATCGGACTTTTTAACGCTACATATTAGAGAAGGGACGTTATTCCCTCATCTCGCTCTATAGCGCCACTCGTTGGAAAAAGTAACTCATTACATGAAACACGCTGCAATAGGCTACTTTGCATTGATTAATACAACATCCATCTGATGTCATCTCTTTTTTTTACTGATTCTAAGGTACAGCGGCATGGCAATGGAAGTTTGAATCTGAAGTTGGCGGATTTTGGATTAGCCATGGTGGTAACGGAGCCAGTGTTCACAGTTTGTGGCACACCTACATATGTTGCTCCAGAGATACTTGCTGAGACAGGTAAAGTCTGATCTCAAACAAGAAGTACACTGTGGCATTAAATACATGATTGGTGTCAGATATTTCCAATGATCAGCTATGCTTGTGTATGTCTATATATGAATAGGTTACGGTGTTGGAGTAGACGTTTGGGCGATGGGTGTTATACTGTTTGTGCTGCTCAGTGGGTTTCCTCCGTTCCGCAGTCCAGATCGTAATCAAGAGGAACTATTCCGTCTCATCCAGAAGGGAGAAGTCCACTTTCTGTCCCCTTACTGGGATAATGTGTCCGAGGGTGAGATCTTGAACTCATTTGAGCCTTTACAAAAGGGTTTACTCATCATTTGTCATCATTTACTCAACCTTGTGTAGTTTCTTTCTTCCAAAATGCTTCATTTGTGCACTACATTCTCAGGTGGAGTAAATGAGAGAATTTTCATTTTTGGTTGAACTGTTCCTGTAAACCCTTCAGATCTACTGTAATTTTGATGCTGTGAAGTGTTGATGTCTGTGTTTTCCAGGGGCTAAAGCTCTAGTCAGGGCTCTGCTGGAGGTCAACCCGAAAAGGCGTTTGACAGCTAGTCAAACCTTGCAGCATGACTGGCTTCAACATGCAACAGCACAAAAAGACCATAAGGGGACGACAAAGGCCACAGCTGAGAGGCACAGCCAGCAGAAACTAAGCAGACAGTTGGAAATGAATAAGAGAGATTCTCACAAACCAGAGATGCTGGCAGAGAAATTTCATGCAGCACAAATTCACGAGAACATACTGAACAATGACTATGAACCAGATATTAACGCACATGCCAGAGACCAGCAGATTGAAGAGGTTCATAACATGATGAGCAACCAACAAACTTCATCCCATGCTGAAGACACCACAACAAATAAGCAAACTACCACAGATCAGCATGTACCTGAGAAACCAGCACAGCAAGAAGACACTGACACAAAACAAGAGTTACCTGCCGAGTAGTTAGTGAAGGCTGAAGAAGCCAGCATAACAAATCACTAGAAGAAACCAATGATGTATGAAATGACCAAAAGAGTCAGGACAACAGGCAAAAAAGAGGGACAGTACAACTTTAACACTATGATACAATGTAGAACCTACATCTCTCAAACCTTCACATATACTCTAAGCACTGATACTGACTGAAAGTTCACTGTTTTTGACATGATTTTGCACTGATTTTAACATTTCTGCACTCATTTTTGATGGTTAAATGAGTGCACTCTTCTTGCTAGCTTAAGGTATAATTAATATTTAATAAACAAATACGAATTCAAAGTAAAATCCGTGCGAGTCTAATGAAATGACCCAGGACATTGAAATATATATTATTATTATTATTAGTATGAGATTATTTACTGACTAGAGGAAGAAGGATGCCATTTATGTTGTATTATATAATGTTGTTTTTGTAGCCTCTAATTCTATATTTTCTTCTTTATCTGTGTTTAAAAAGAAAGACTTCAAAAAGACATTGGTAACACTTTATTTTAAGGTGACGTAGTTACACGTTACTACATGTTCTTACTATAGTAATAACAGTTAAATATTATGCACAATTACAAGTAACTAACCCTAACTGTATATGTAGTTAATTAAAGGTAACCTATTATGCCCCTTTTACAAGATGTAATATAAGTCTCTGGTGTCTCCAGAATGTGTCTGTGAAGTTTCAGCTCAAAATACCCCACAGATCATTTATTATAGCTTGTCAAATTTGCCCCTATTTGGGTGTGAGCAAAAACACGCCGTTTTTGTGTGTGTCCCTTTAAATGCAAATGAGCTGCTGCTCCCGGCCCCCTTTCCAGAAGAGGGCGGAGCTTTAATCGCTCACGCTTCGGTTGCTCAACAACAACAAAGCTGGAGAATCTCACGCAGCCAAAATGAGGATTGTCAGTAACAGTGTTCAGCCTTACATTGTTCAAACCGGAGTCGACACTGATGGAGAGACTCAGGAAGAAGTTACAACTTTTAGAATGAAACTGGACGTTTCTGAATGGTTAGTGGATAAATTTATGTAGTTGCTGTGGAGTTGATTCAACTTATTGACTAGCATTTTTGTGCAAATCTAGTGTTGAATTGACCCTCGTTTGTGAAGCAGTCCGGCGTAAAATGAACAACTCTCTACTACAACAACTCTTCCTCTTCTCTAAAGCAGCCCGACATGGCCTCACCCCCTTTGTTGCATGTTCTTGGGGGCGGGGTTTATGTAAATTTTAGGGTTAATGATGTCACTAACCCAGGAAGAAGCTCATTATAGTCCCTATCAGCCATTTGTTGTAGTCCTTAAACAGAAAAAATATCTCCCTTTGCATTAAACTTTGAGCGTCGTAACTTTGCAGATGTTGTTTATGCTCAAACAGCAACATTACACACTAACTAAAGTTAAAAAAGTGAAATCATAATCAACCACCCCTTTAATATTACTTATCTGAGTAAGTACAATGTAACTACGTCACCTTAAAATAAAGCGTAACCAAAACAATTCAAAAAGGAAGGACTAGTTTTGTTTTTTAAGAAGCATCAAAAATGAATCAGTCAAGCTCGGCCTCTATAACTTGAGTGCCAATGTGTGTGGGAATGTTAGTTGGGTAGACCAGCTAGCAATAAGCTAAAAGTATTTAGAATTATTTGTCTTCCTTTGTTTCATTTCATAGCACATTTGTTTTAGTCTTTATTTAGCCTCTTTGAAACATTATGAGTACTGTGTAAATGTTTTAGACTGTAAGATAACACAATTAAACTTTATTAGCTGTTCGGATACATGTTTCTATAATTTGGTGAGTAAAACAATGTTTTTATGATGATAAAATGTCTATTAATCTTTGTTCCATTCACATTTTAATTACAAAATTACACACTTTTATAAGGCATTTTAAGTATCGCCAAAACAACAACAGTTTGAGTTATTGGTAATTCAGATTTTTAAAACACTAATGCATACAAATAATATTCTTATTTTTGTTGACAGAAGCACATATGCCTAAGCATATATGATAATTATATAATTACATCTCTTATCAATAAATACATTTTCATCATCATTATGGTAAAAGCAAAAACAAAAATATCTGAAATACCAAGCGGTTCAGAGAAACAAGCCCTTGTCCTCGTCAGGTGACTTTTTTTCTTCAACCTTCATTGTAAATGTGGTATTTTAAGTGCAATTTAGATAGGTGTTGTAATGTGCATAAAATGCTGTCTTAATCTCAGCATCATTACTAATACCTTCTGTATTACATTGCTATATGCTTATTATTAATTTATATTTTATAGTATTCAGTGTATAATCAGGAAACACTCCCATCCCCCCCATGCAACACAAAGCTTTTTCAGGTTGGGCAAGCTAGACTGACAGCTGTCTTGCCCAAACTAGTCCATCATAGACCACGTTATTTGATTGGCTGAGACCATTTCCCCTCCCCCTCAGGGGTCACTGGTTTAGGGTCAAAAAAAAAAAAAAAAAAAAAAACACTTTAAAAGGTGAAAAAATAATAAATTATTTTATAAAGTAGCTTTAAAATGTATTCTAAAAATATATTTATCCGATCAAAAATAATGTATTTTTCCATTCATCATTCTGTCAAGTATAATAATTTACATGAATGACAACCTACGATGACGTTGCCATTTTGTCGCATATGAGGAGTGTTATGGGGATTTTGACCATGGTATGAAAAGGTTTGGTCACCTTTTTACTCTTTCTTTATGCTATAATCACCATGACAATAATACGACAAACTAACACAATAAAATATAAACAAATCTACTAACAAAACCAAGCATCACACTATCCAAATTACAAAAGTTTTTGATCACCTTTCTCTTAAAAAAGCTTCAGCCATGACCCGCAGGAGGCCGGTGCGCATGCGCAAAGCATAGCTCTTTAAATATCCCCAGTCATCTGATGAAGCACAACATTTGTTGCAGCCAATCAGCGAGCGCGAAAGAGAAGGGCAGAGCGGCCATCTTTACTACTGGCAACGCGTTCGCTGTCAGTTCAATAACGGATGACAGTATTCGCTTGTTCTTCACCTCGCTCTGAGTAAACCGTCCTCGGATTGGCAGAATCAGAAAGGGACAAGCGGACAGGGGGAGAGGAGGAGACAGACAGGAAAAAAACAAAGATGGCAGTGTAGATTAAGGGAAGGACTATCGAAGAGACTCTGCAGCAAACTGATAACTTTTAAGCTTTCGGGCGAATCCGGATCGTGTCGGAGTGGCTCGGTTGGAATCGGAAGGTGAACCGGAGGGAAAGAGCCCGGCCAGGTCGCAGAGAGTCGCCGTGCGCGTGCTGTCACGGCGGATAACGGCTCTAAACAACAGCCTGTTGTTTTGTTGAGTCTTAGCTGTTTTTTCTCTCTCTCTTTACAAGCTGAGAGCCGAAGCTTACCTGAGGTATATCCAAAAATTACAGGCATTCATGCAGGCCAAACCGCAGTAAAACACAGATGAAATTATATTCACTGTCCCATAACCTAGTATCATATTACCCTAAATTTACCTATTTGAACTGACGCTTGATGGTTTAAAACTGAGAGCTTTGTTGACTGTCCAGACCCCCATTATTAAAGGCCAACTAGCTTGAAAATCTCACCCTGACATCCAGCGGATCCTGTGCTCAGTCAGCCCAAATAATCCCCCGTGACTCATTCGGATGTCTTCGATGGAAGAGCGGATGGAATTAGGCGTCGCGGCCGCCCCGGGCTCCTCATCATCGGGTCTGGGTGTCGGTCCTGTGGGGGGCGCCCTGGATGCTGGTCCGGGGAGCGCCGGACTGGCAGGTATCCAGGAGGAGTCCGGCGTGCGGAGAGACGGTTCGGGTACCGAGGCCGACCCGGACGCGCCGCCCAAGAAGCGAGTGAGGCAGCAGGAAGGAGAAGCGGGGAAGCTCGAGGAGCGCCTATACTCGGTGCTGTGCTGCACGGTGTGTCTGGACCTGCCTAAAGCATCGGTGTACCAGGTAAACAAAGCCATTATGGAGCTTACAGTGCAGAAAAATCCTTATGCATGATGTGGGCCTACATAACATAGCATCCTCTTGGAATGCAACAGATATTAGCGAGATGCAGCCTGTTATTATAGTCATGACACAAAGGGGGTTATCTTTTTGTCATTGTGATTGTATTTACTGATTACACACTGTCTGTGACTCATGTGTGATAACATGTCTAATAAAATGCTTGCTTTCACACATTTGCCATTCCAGGTACGTTTTTTTTTTTTTTTTTTTTTTTTTTTTTTAAATCTGGTATGATGTTATTTTTGAAGATTTCAGATGTTACACCGTCATGTGATGCAGACCTGAGCAGCTGTTTTTTGCCTTCAAAGGCCAACATGACAATCAGGGTGGTCACATGACCTGTTTAACCCAATCACTGCTGGCCTCTTCTGATCACCCCTCCCCCAAATATGCACCCCATATAATCCCTCTGAAGCCACAGGCTAAACCAGCAGTAAAAGAACTTCCTCTCGTGTTTTCACACACTTTGTTCACACGTCTGGCGTGTGATTAGATGTGCATACCCTCCTTTATATTTTTACAGGTGTCCATTTAATGACAGAATGATGTTTGGATAATTGGATGAACCCACACTAGTGTGGTCATTTTGTTTTAATGTGATGACTGTTGTGCTGACAGGCCTATATTAAAACTAGAGAGGAAATATTAGACACAGAGCATGAGAAAACACTGACATCCTCTCACACTGACCCCTAAATTTATCATGTGATTCGGGGAGGAGGTGTCGGAGCGCATCAGTGCTATTAAGCTCATGCCGTGTAATCCGTTTATTACAGAATCAGGGGTTGAATCCTATCAAATGAGACGAACGTGTGCAAGTCCTGAAGCAAAACAAACAAGCCAGGATGAAAATCAACTGGCCACTGAATTAATCAAAAGCAGACTTTACAGACTTTACCTCCTGTGAAATGGATCAGCTGGTGAATTAGTAAACCAGTAACAGAATTATTCAAATTAAACCTTGTACTAATCATAAAGCTAGAATATTGCATCAGTGTTATTATTGTTGTTAACTAAAATTATTAAAATAATTTCTGTTAATTCAAGTAAGCTGAAATAAAATATACATTTTATATGAAAAATTTTAAATTAAAAACTAAAAAAAAAAAAAAAAATAGAAATGTTGCTTTGGCAACTAACCGATATACAGTAAGTTGAAGTACTGAAATTATTAAAACTAAAATAAAAAATAATAGAAATTTTCAAACAAAAGCTAATACCTAAAATTAAAAAGGACTTAAAAATTAAGTACATAACAAAAATGACTCAACTTTAAAACTGAAAATAAAAAAAATAAAAGCTAATTTAAAATAAAATATTAAAACAAAGCTTTTTTTGTTGTTGTTTTGGCATAGAATGCATGAGGAATTATCGTTGAACATAGTTTTAAAATCACATTTTTATATTACATGTATTTGTTTGGGTAGCACTTTATTTTGCAGTGTCCTTGTTACACATATTTACTAAATAATTCATAATTACATGCAACTAACCCTAACCCTATAGTAAGTACATGTTAATTAATATTACCCAGTACTTCAGTGTATATTTACACTGTAACATGGACACCTTGAAATAAAGTGTAACATAAATGTACAGTTTTAGATATGCAAGTGAGATGAAAGCAAATGACAAATTGAATACATTTTTATACAAGGAATGAAATTACAGGTTTTTTAACACCCCTTTCTTACCTTAAAGGAGTCATACAGTTTTTATTATTAATAATTATCATTATTTTTGCCTTTTAAGATCAACTTACAAATCAAACACAGAAACTCCCTTTGCATGTGACATGAGGAACCTGTTTTCTCTGCGCTGAAATGTTCAGACTGAAATGATCAGGGTTCTTGTTATAAACAAACTTCAGCTACCTAAACTTGGTATGAGGGTTGCCAGGTTTTCACAACAAAACCCACCCAATTGCTACCCAAAACTAGCCCAGTCGTGTTTCGGAGGGGGTCCCCCGGTAAAAATCACGTTCCGGCTGGTAAATTCTGCGTTTTTGGCAGGGTTCCCCAGGTAAAATTCACATTCCAGGAGCTAAATGTCATATTATTTTGTGTCGCTTCAACCCCTGGACATGAAAAACAACCTGTGGAAACAGTGTTAAAGTAGCCCAATTCCGCTGGAAAACTGCGGACTTTACAACACTGCTTGGGATCCTTATAAAAAGGATAGGTATAAATAGGAATTTATACCTGTAAGATGTTATGCTGTACCCACATTGGACCAGCGGTTTGGAAAACGGATGGATGGATGATTCAGCTGCGGGCGCCATCTTCTGGCGAGACGCTCACAGTGCGTCTATTCTCTAGTCATTGAGTGTACATCAGTTGTACACTCATTATTGAGGTGCATTATGGGATTGAATGAGTGCACTCGATAACGTCCACTATGGTTTCGGACACTACAAATGGTTGTCCCCTCAAACAGTGCCTTATTTAAGGGTATAGGGGGCAATTTTGGACACAGCCCTTATTTAACCTCAAAATTTAGCTTACTTATTTCCTCTTAAATCATTCGGGAAACTACCGCTCTGTTTCTTTTTGAGGAAAATGAGGAAATACCCTGCATCCTTGTGTTTTGCATAAGAGTCCCTGTGAGATGGTTTGAGCTCTTGTTGTGCTCTGCGCCGTGGGCTGAAGATGTGTGCTCTCATTTCACAGTGTACAAACGGGCACCTGATGTGCGCAGGCTGCTTCATCCACCTGCTTGCTGATGCGCGTCTAAAAGAGGAGCAGGCCACGTGTCCTAACTGCCGCTGTGAGATAAGTAAGAGTCTGTGTTGCAGGAACCTGGCGGTGGAGAAAGCCGTGAGTGAACTGCCCTCTGAGTGCAGCTACTGCCTCAAACAGTTCCCTCGCTCCAGCCTCGACCGCCATCGAACAGAGGAGTGCCAGGACAGGTACTGCTGCACCAATTCACAAAACAGACACCTGAATGAGCAAGATTACGCTCAACACGTATGTGAAGCCATGGGGGGATTTCACTAAACACTTCTGCACTTGTACACTTCTGCACAATTGCTATTTAAATTCGTTATGATTCTTTTCAGCACAACACCCACCTTTGTAAATGGACTGCATTAGTGCCTGCCACTTTTTCAGCAGCCTCAGTATTTTTTCCATTCATTTTTCCCATTGGGATTGTTTAAAATCTTTGTTAAAGTGTTATAAGCCATGATCCAAACCAACCAGCTACAAGGAGTATCTCATTACAAACTGTTCCCAAACATATAACATTCTAGAAACATAATAATCACTGCAATAATGATCCAGTCATAGACTTTTAAACATTTGCCTATTTCTTTGGCCGGGCAGTTTTCACCATTAATTTCTGATGTTTAACATGATTATTTTAAAAATAAGTTGGATTGACGACTTCAAAAAAAAAAAAGCATATAGCATCGATTAACAACCACATAGCTCACAGTAGGTCTGTTTTAAATGGTTTATAAATTATCGTTAAAAATCAATTTCCCTATGGATAAAATAGTCTCTTTAATTATTGCACTCTGTTGGGCTTGTTATGGATTGTGCCATATTCAAAGTCTTTTTTTCTTTTTTTAAATAGCCCAGTGCAATTTAAGTTTCTAAAAACAGAAAACACAACCATCTTTTTGCTTGGATGGTTGTCGTTTACTAATCGCTACGATCGTTTCCTGTGAGTGACAGGTTGCTGGAGGGGAAGAATTGAAACTGGCCATTGGACAACTTTATTTCCCAGCCCTCATCAGAGAAGAGACGACTTTGCGTGGCAACGAGAATATTACTGTTTTTGGTTAAAGACTATGAGGGCATATGTTTTTTTTTTTTTAAAGAACTATTGATGTGCACAGATTATTCTTTTATAATAAATACTGCAATATTCCATAAAAAAATAAGAATTGTCAATTTTGATTTCATGGTGACTTTAATGTTGGGCAATTACAACTTGTGAAAAGCAGTGAAAAGAGATGTTTTTGTCCATTTTCTTGTGAAAATTCATTGTAACCAGGTACAAATACAGGCGTGTAGGTTAAGCACACATAGAGAGAGATGATTTTTAGAAGATATCTTGATCCAGAGTGATTACCAAGCATTACCGAGATGACTTTCCTTTAAGGGACTTTGGTGCAAATAATTGCACTGGTCAGTGGGCGCTATTTGTGTTTAGTGAATCCTCCCTATTCTCTCATCTTAATCTAGCCATAAAGATGTATAAACATAAACATTTGAGTTGGACTATACATGCATTCACTCACAAAAAATAAATCTATTCAAATTTTATTTGATTTTACATTCAATCAGCAAGCAAACTGAGATACAATGCAAAAGATTCAAGTCAAGAGTCAAGTCAATTTTATTTGTACAGCACTACAGATATATAGCTGTTGTATAGCTGGACAATAGTATAGTTTACACACTTTAGTTTAGGGTCCAATTCTCACTATTAACTAGTTGATTATTAGCATTCATATTACTAGGATATTGGCTGCTTATTAGTACTTATAAAGCACATATTAATGCATGACCATAATCTACATCCCTTAATCCTACCCAATACCTAAACTTAACAACTACCTTACTAACTATTAATAAGCAGTAATTAGGAGTTTATTGAGGCAAAAGTCATAGTTAATAGTGTCTCGTCTAGTATGGATGGAGGTAAAGTTGGATATGCTTATATATCCAACTTTACATAGAGAGCTGTGGGATGATACAGTTTTTGGTTGATCATTTCTTTCAAATCTTTATTTTTTATATTTGGAAATAGAGTGACGCAGTGCAAGTACAAGCGGATTGGCTGCCCATGGCAGGGGCCGTTCCATGAGCTCAGCGCTCATGAGGCAGAGTGTTCCCACCCATCCAAGACCGGCATGGAGTTGATGGGCATCCTGGACGAGATGGACCAGAGCCATCGCAGAGAGCTACAGCTCTACAACAGCATCTTCAGCCTGCTGTGCTTTGAGAAGATCGGTTTTACAGGTACATAAAAACCTTGAGTCTCATTTCATTGCATATTTAGACCCTTCATATGACTCTTCAAATGAAGCTCATCTTATTTCAGCTAGAACTTGAATACTACATAGCTACAATCATTTACTCACTCTTCCAAACCCATAACACTTTCGTTCATCTCTGGACCACAAAGATATTTTTAATGAAATCTGAGAGATTTCTGTCCCTCTATTGAAAGTCTATTTACCCAAATCTCTGATGCTTCAAAACATTCATAAAGAGATCAAAAAATAAATCCATATGAATTGAGCGGTTTAATCCAAGTCTTCTGAAGAGACACGATCGCTTTGCCAATTCACACTGCACCGACAGACGGCAACAGACAACATGATGAATCAGCGTTTGTCGGGTCATGGAATGTCTGAGAAGTGACGGGTCTGTAATCTGGCGATTGTCCGCATTGGTCTGCGTCTGTCAGTGCAGTGTGAATTGTTCTTTATATGAGCAGATTTAATTTAGGCTTTTATTCACATATAAACATTGATCAGTGAACATAACAGTGAACAGAAGCTCTTGCTTGACGTGCGAGAACAAACCTCATCGGTTCTTGCAGAAGATCAAATGTGCTGTGTGACACACGAGAATGAACATCATTGGTTCTCACATGTCAAGCAAACATTCTTGAGCTTTGTTTACTAAAACTGATAATATCTTCATTTGTGTTCTGAAGAAGAGCTAAAGTCATATGGGTTTGTAATGACATGAGGATGACAGAATTTCCATTTTTGAGTGAAATCCCTAAATGCTATAGATGTATTGTTCATTGTTAGTTCATGTTAACCTATGTAGTTAACTAATGTTAACAAATTAAACCTAATTGTAAATGTAACCCCTCTGGTCCTATTCGCCCCGCTCTGAGCAGGACTCGAATCAGCGTCTCCAGCATGGGAGGCGGGTGCGCTAACAAGGTCGCTAAAGACTGCAGTCTCTAGCTGGTCTCCGTTACACACACACCCTAAACCTCACTCCCATCTGGGTCACGGCACCAATGTAGCCCCTCCGGTTCTATTTGCCCCCCTCCGAGCTGGGCTTAAACCGGCATCTCCGGCATGGGAGGCTGCACAGCTCTCACTAGCTGGCCTCCGTTACACTCACCTCCCCTAAATCTCACTCCCATCAGGGTCTCCGGCATGGGAGGTGGGTGCGCTAACAAGGGTGTCAAAGATCCTACAGTCTCTAGCGTCACTCGTTAGTGCACCTCTTGAGATCAGGAGAGTGAGGTTTACCTGCACAGCTCTCACTAGCTGGCCTCCGTTACACTGACCCCCCAAACCTCACTCCCATCCAGGTCACGGCACCAATGTAACCCCTCTGGTCCTATGCGCCCTGCTCTGAGCGGGACTCGAACCGCCGTCTCCGGCATGGGAGGCAGGTGCGCTAACAAGCACACTAAAGGCAGCAGTCTCAAGCTGGCCTTCTTTACACTCACCCCCTAAATCTCACTCCCATCCGGGTCATGGCACCAATGTAACCACTCCGGTCCTACTCTCCCCGCTCCGAGCTGGACTCGACCCGGTGTCTCTGGCATGGGAGGCGGGTGCGCTTACAAGGACGATAAATACCGCAGTCTCTAGCATCAGTCGTTAGTCCACCTCTTGAGATCAGGGGAGTGAGGTTTACCAGCTCTTACTAGTTGGCCTCCATTACATAAAGTGTTACCGAAAATCGCTTGAAGGACAAAAATGTGTCGTGAAGTAAGTTAATGGCCTGAAATCTCATGTGTCTTTTCTCCAGAGGTGCAGTTCCGGCCATACCGCACCGATGACTTCATCACACGACTGTACTACGAGACGCCGCGCTTCACCGTGCTCAACCAGACCTGGGTGCTGAAGGCGCGGGTCAACGACTCGGAGCGCAACCCCAACCTGTCCTGCAAGCGCACGCTCTCCTTCCAGCTCATCCTGAAGAGCAAAGTGAACTCTGCACTGGAGTGCTCCTTCCTGCTCCTGAAGGGCCCGTATGACGACGTGAAAATCAAACCCGTCATCCAGCACCACGTCTTCTCCAACGACGCCAACGAAACCGAGTACGCCCTGCTGCCCATCAGCGACAGCGTGGAGTGCAACAAGCTGCTGGCTGCCAAAAACATCAACCTCCGCCTCTTCATCTTTCAGATCCAGAAATAGAGGCACGGGACGACGGGGGGCGGAAGAAACAGATCAGATGACGGGAGGAGGAGGAGGAGGAGGGGATGGCGTGAACAAAGGTGAAGCGAAGAGGGGAGACGAGCACCACTGAAACACAGATACCTCTATGGGAGCAAAAGAAGGATGAATACGGCCCATCAGTACTGCAGTAGATCGTTTGTTTGTGTGTGAGTGTGTGTTGTTGCTGGTAAGCTTTCAGACCCTCTACAGCCAAAAAAAAAAAGTCAACAATTTCACCCAACACCCTGCTGATCTCTCATTGGCAGAGCAGGACGGGCCTGAATGAACAACACCAAGAGTCTGAGACTGTATTTGTGTGTTTCTGGGCCTGTTTGAATGGATATCAGTCAATAATGACCAATAAGATGAGTGTTTTAAGGATTGAGATTGAATGATTGCTAGAGATAGAGACAGGTGTAGTACAACCCATCATTCAGGCAGCGTTCAACTCTGCGTTTGTGTGTTTTCATGCGGTTTTCAGACCTTCCTCTTGAGGTTTACACACACACAGGCTGCGGCCGCAACTGCTTTAAGTGTATTTTTGTATGTGAAGGTGGCCATTTTCATTAAAGCGCAGCAGTACAGTCAGGCTGAACAAAATGGCTGCCGATCCCACACCCCGAAAGATGCGATTTGCATGTTTTTAGTTTTTCCGTGTGCTCTCTGGAACGCACACCTTTAGTTGCATAGCATCATAGCTTTGTAATCTAACTTAAGTTTGACCTTATTAACGCGTTTATTTAAGAACCTGTGAATCTTGCCCTTTTTTCTCACATATCTTGTCCTCTTTTAACTCCCTCATTTTGTGAACACAGGTACATTTCTCACGTCATGATATCATTGGGTCAAAGATATTTATATTTATTGCTTTTATTTAACCTCCATTAAGGTAACAGACTTTTCACACTCACTCAACACTGCTAAACTGGAAAGATCTGATTGTGAGCCAGTGTTACAGACCTCCCTTCTTCCACCCTCATCCACCGACACGCACACAAACAGAAACGCACACACACATGACCTTCTTTCATACCTTCATTAAAAACGCATGGGCACGCACACACACACATACACACACACACACAAAGCTGGGGGTACAAAAGAGCCAATGGAGTAATCGGATCTCAGTTCAGATGAACGCGGCTGTGACTTAGTTTTGACATACTTGAATTCATGAACGACAGAACAAGCAGTTGAGCTGATCCAGCAGAGACTGTCACTTCTGATTAGAGGACTTTAGTTTAAAACTGTTTCTGCATTTAAAAGCTTTTAATTCTCACATTCTGGCTGTATATGTGCCTTTCTATTAAAGCTCATTTAAACTTGTGGCACTGCATTCTTTATTGACTACTTGAGTTGGCAAGTGCTTATTTTACACTAAATACCCCGTTATTCTCCGATAAATGCATGTTTGAAACAGTAATTTACATTGTGATGTTCCACCTGCAAGACTTTCATCTGAGGAACACAAAATTTGGCAGTCCGAATGAATCAAACTGAATCTTGAACAATTACAGCCCTTTTTTTAGCTCTTGATTCGAAGCAGCTGATAGAAAACACACAACATGATTGCTGACATACTATCAAGGAAAATGATTCATGTCAGTAATTGGAGATTATTGACCTGAGAATATTGATAATATTGATAACATTTTGTCAGACAAGGATTAATAAGTAATGTTTCAGTGTGGTGGGGCTTGTTCTGCAGTACATGTTGTCTATCGACGCACCTGCAATTCTCGTTAAAATTCAAGGTGAATTCAAAATTCATGGACAAGTCGTTATTTTGAGTCGTATCTTTTTTAATGAAGCGATTCATTTGGTCTGAATGATTTGTTCACGAATCTAAATTGATCCTAAACCTAAACAATTGAATGCTTTGTTATTGTAATTCTCTCTTATTGCCAACAGAGGGCGTTTTGTGTTCTTATCAAATCTACATCTTAATCATAATCAAACTGATTTAATCACAATTACTCAGCTAAATTTAGCCAGCTACGTTTAAACATTTATCTGAATGTCTGAAAAGGCCAACGCCAAAGTGAAATGTTTGCAAAACCTCCAAAACGCCCACGAGAACATCGACTGACCCGGTTATGATGCAAGTAAAACATACAAGAAGCCATCAAACAGTTTACCAATTAAAAGGCCATATATATTTAAGAAATGCCACTTAGATATTGTCCAAATCTGGTCAAATGTTACATCCTAATAAAATATTGTAAAACAAACAAAAAAACAAAACATTATTTTAAAACGGTTCTACACTGACATACTTTGTTGAATCTAGTTTCATTCTTCACTCATGTAATATAGCCGTCTATAAACAAGATAAATATAGTATCATATACTATTCAAATATATTTTATGGATATTAAGCAAAAACACAATAATATAAATAGTATAAATTATGCTCTAACAGCAATTTAAACATGATGCCATCAATCTCCATGTAAAATAAAATTCAAAACAGGTTTCTGACAAAGTAGAAAAGGCTGAATCTGAAGGATGCTACCAGACTTGAGTGCTACAGGCTGTACAGAAAATTACATGTAGCTACAAATACTGAATATGCATATGGGTTTATAACAACACTATGTGTGAATACACAGTGTCCTTTAGTACCAGCACTGGTTCTGATTAACGTTACAGCCATTTTTGCAGCTACTTGACTGGAAGGAGACCCCCATCATACTGAGTGGTGGAGGGGGAGAAGAGGCCAAAGAGTTGCAGTATACTTGAAGTCCAGCAGGGGGCACCAAACACTGTGTCTGGCCACCTTGTCCTGACACCAGCATTGCAGATGGATAAGACTGATGTTGTTGCTGCTGTGGTACCTTGTCAGGAGAGATAAAGCACAAGTATATACATTTTATTATAAATGATTATTTTTTACACACGTTACATTACACACGTATACATACACACAAACTATAGTAAATAATAATAATAAATAAAAAAAACGATATATATAAATGGAAATGTATGTGTGTATAGTAAATATATTAATAGAAATATTAAAATATTATTAATAATTATAGATATATTTTACAATATGTTATGATTGGTATTATTTTAATATTTCTATATATGAATATTTTATATTTATATATTATTTTATTCATAAATAAAATGAAAAATATTCACATATTAATAGAAATTAAAATAATTATATATATTTTTAGAATGTTATAATTGTCATTCATTATTTTTATATTTCTATTAATACATGAATATTTTTAATTATCTATATTATTTTATAAAATTAAAATATTCATATATTAATAGAAACATTAAAATAATTAACAATAATAATTATACATTTTTAGAATGTTATTATAATTATTATTATTTTATTATTAGTTTCTATTATATTAACATTTTAAATTTGTATATTATTGTATCATATATATATATATATATATATATATATATATATATATATATATATATATATATATATATATATATATTATATATTATTTGAATAACATAATATTGAGATATATGTATTATTAATAATTATTGTAACATTTCATACCAATATTCAAATATTTCAAACCATGATTTTTTTAATTTATATTATTTATATGATATTAACCTATCAATAAAATAAGTACATAGATTGGAATTTAGAACTACATTCTCTGTAGTTTGTTTATTTGCATCAGTACCTGATAGGAGGAAACGGACGGGTAAGGTCCCATAATGCCTTGCTGTGTTTGGGGTAGAATCTGATTTCCCATCATGCCTGGGCAGCCTTGTTGGTTAGACATCACAGGCGTGTATCCTGTTGAGAGAAATGTTAACAAGTGTGTGTGAGATTTTATTAATTCTATCGTGATCGCAGACTCAAAATGATAGCCAAATCAAAGATGGAGTAAATTTTAATAAATGTATTTTCTTTATTTATTTATAAATGTATTTTTATGCATGTACACACAACACAATCTCTGTCATATGAGCTGATATTAATAGCAGGAAAAGAGACCGGTTCACTGTGAGACCAGTGACACCATCTCTTACAGTGTAACGGCCCCCTCTCCGACTACTGTGAGACTCGGGCGTAAGAGACGCAGGCCTTCATGTGTACCTGTTTGTGTGCTGTAACTGCCTGCTGCGTATTGTTGAGATGCACTGGGACACTGAACAGGGTAACTGTACACTGAAACCTAAGAGGGCAGACCAGAGTTGACTCATAATTAGACATACAGTATGACATTACATCGTATCTCATGACTCATTGATGATGAAGTACCTGGCCGCTCTGCTGAGTCTGAGGGGGTGGGACTGTGGGAGGAGCCAGTGTCATTCCAGGACTCATGTAACTGTCTGAATGGTGAGACGGAGCGTAACTGTGGTGAGGCGGAGCATAGCTGTGTGTGGGCGGAGCTCCTTGCATGTAGAATGACGACATATCTGGAAGATCTCCTGATGACTGGCGACTCAAAGTCATATGACCAAACTTAGCGCTAATGTCTTCCCTCTAAGAAGCAAAAAAATAATAATAAGTTTGTCATGTTCTGTTATCTACACTACTGTTAAAGCTGTAATATTGTGCAATATTAATGTTTTCTATTTTGACATATTTGTAAATATATTTTATACCTGTGATGCAAACCAGAATTTTCAGCAGCCATCTATCTATCTATCTATCTATATTTTTTTATATAGAAATATAAAAATAAAAGAAAATTCAGATTTTATTTTTATATTTCTATTAATATACAATAAAAAAATATTCATATATTATTTTATTTATAAATAAAATGAAAAATATTTGCATATTAATAGAAATATTAAAATAATAATTATAGATATATTTTAATTATAATTGTTATTCATTATATTTCTATTGATATATGAATATTTTTAATTATATATACAATTATTCATATATTAACAGAAATATTAAAATAATTAACAATTATATACATATTTTTAGGATGTTATTATTATAAATATTATTTTATTATTTATTAGTTTCTATTAATATATTAATATTTTAATTGTATATATTTGTATATTATTTTATATTTGTATATTATTGTATCATTTATATTGAGAAAAATAATACTCACAATACTTTATTTTAAAAATGTATATGTATTATTAATAATTATTGTAACATTTCATAATAATATTTAAATATTACAAATTATGTGTTTTTTTTATTTATATTATAATAAAATTTAACTATATATATTTATTGACCTATCAATAGAATTATGTGCATGAACTGGAATTCAAATATACATTCCCTGTAGTTTGTTTATTTGCATCAGTACCTGATAGAAGGATGGATATATATATCCATATATATATATATATATATAAAAGATATCATATATAATCTCACTTACAGTCTGTTCTATTGGGTGTTGCTGAGAGGTAGAGACGTTTAACTGCTGAGGTGGAAGGTACGTCACTGAGGAGTACTGAACCTAAACCAGAAATGAGAGGACAGGTTGTGAATTTTGTTGATTTTATATATTAAAAAAAGGAAAATGTTCTCTGGGACTGTATTACAGAAACCTCCTATCTTAATTCTATACTTAAGATTTGAAAAAATAAAATAAAAATAAAAATAAAAATAAATAAATAATATATATTATTCCAAGTGAAATTCCTATGGTTTCTAAACAGACATGAAAGGATGTTTCTGTTATAGTCTCAGAACATTATAATGTACAGCATGAGAAATGGATGTTCATTTTGAGATTTGCTAAATATTACATTTAACTGTGTTATTAAACTATTAGTATTTTTAAAGATGAACTTTAAGTGAGCATTAGATGAATGCAAAGGTAATCAAAATGTAAAAACAGTGTAAATGAGCATGAACAATAATCAACCAATACAGATAAATAAAATAAAATGAGACAACCAATATGGTACCGATATATTGTACCCCACTAGTCTCCAATATATCTTTGACTTACCTGTGGGACACCATGGCTTGCTATTGGCTGCTGCTGAGGTGGAGGGGGCGGGGCTTGTGACTGTACTGGGTTGAGTTGGTTACTGGGCTTCTGACTTACTGGTGGATTGTAAACAGCTGGAGTTCCATCAGGATTCAGAAATGGCTGCCCTAAAAGACATATTCATTGTATTCATTAATAATTATTTGATGTGTACACTTACAGGCAGTTTGAACCAATGAGTCAGCTTCTACTTAGTGGATTGTGTGTGTGTGTGTGTGTGTGTGTGTGTGTGTGTGTGTGTGTGTGTGTGTGTGTGTGTGTGTGTGTGTGTGTACCTGTATGTGGATTCAATAAGATGCTCCCAGGAGGTATTGATGACTCAGCAGGAACGATAATGTAAGCAGGGCTGTTGTTGGGTGGAGCGTATGATAGAGATGACTCAGACACTGTTTGATTGATCAGAGAGAAACAACAGCAGATCAGAAACATTATGAGGGATTCTGCACTATTTCTAGGTCACTAATGAAATAAGGACATTTGTGACATTGATCATGTGACCCATCATGTGTGCAGCACAAAGATGCTCTTTGGATCATCTCAAATCATGCTGAAGAACATGATAATATTTTTTTTACACAAAAAGTTCATGTAGCTTGTGTGCTACTGTAAGATAAAATTAAGATATTCTGTGTAATTTTTTTTAAATGCTATGCTAATAATATAATTTGGCATTACGACATTATATAAAAGTTCACAGTGCATTATTGACTAATGTTATAGGTACAACTTTTGATCCTAAAAATGTATTAGTAAATGTAAATGAGATTAACATTAACTAAGATTAATAAATGCTTGTAGAAGTATTTTTCATTGTTAGTTCATGTTAACTAACGGCCGATATTATTTTTGCACCTGGTTTGCAGAGTTTGGAGCTGCTGTCTGAACGAGTGTGTGCAGATTTAGAGGTCCATGTTGGGCTGTCCGAATCTGTGCTGCTCCAAGGTCGAGGGTCATTCCAATGAGAGTCCAGCTCAAAGCTGCTCTGCCTGCTGCCGGACAGCCGACCCGAACCATCCCTGTTACCCCTGCAGAGCTCAAAATTAATCATAATAAGTTGTTGTAAGAGGTTTGATTTACATTTTCTCATTTCAAGATCAAGTAAAGAAAACCATTAAAGAGTACCTATGATGCCCTTGATTTTGTTTTTGGGCTCTACTAGAATAGGTTTTCAGGATTGAATGTTCAAAAACATTATTTTCCACATATTTTACACAGTTGCAGCTCCTCTCTTCCCAGTCTGTCAGTAACGCTCTGTTTAGTTCCTGTCTCTATGAAGCTCCTCCTTCTGAAAAGCACAATGTGCTCTGATTGGTCGGCTGGACCAGTGTATTGTGACTGGTCAAGCGCTTTGAGCGCATTTGGGAAATATCCCATCCCTTACCATAACCGTGTGTTTCAACACACTACTAACTCAACCAGGCCCCGCCCCTTTATTTTGCATATGCCATGGGTGGGAATTATTTAAATGAGGAATGTTGTGTTTGTTCCCGGAAGAAAACTCAAGACTACAATGGAGGCGTTTCAGGGAGTTCAGAAACAGTGACACTGATATAGAGAATAACTCCTGCTGGAGCAACTTTACACACTAAAAAAAGTTGGAAAAGTAAAAAAAAGCATAATATGACCCCTTTAAAGGTGATTTCTTGGAATACCACACATAAATTGTTTACTTGAAATAACACCTGTGTGTGACAACATTTGAGTCAGAGGAGCAGCTTTTTTAGCCAATCAGACAAACTTAGCCTGTCAGAGAACATTCAGATTATGGAGAAAAATAAATTCTCACCTAAAGAGCTGGCGTCTTCTCTGGGTCTCACTGAGAATACTGCTGTCATCTAGACCTCTAAAAACAGATATAAACATATAAATAGAAGAAGAGAATAGTTGAAGTGCAGCCCATTGATTTATAATAATTATATTAATAAAAAATTACATATTTAAATTTAAAGCAGTTACATGGTTTTCAAAATACTAATTACTTTGTTTTGCTTTACACTACCGTTCAAAAGTTCAAAGAGTCAATAAGATTTTGTTTTTTAAAGAAATTAATACTTTTATTAAGCAAGAATGCATTTATAAAGAGAAAGGCATTTATAATGTTACTAAGCATTTTTATTTAAAATAAATGCGGTTCTTTTGAACATTCTATTAACCATTCTATTATCTTTTTTTTTTCTTTTTTTAAATGCAACATTTCATACATATTTTTAATATTGACTATTAAGAGAGATTTACCTGGTCTCAATATAAACACTCTGGGAAAGACAAGTGGACTGAAAAATAAAAGAGCACAAAATCAAACTTTAATATACTACCAAAGACTTTAGATATACAAAGACAGTGTACTCATATTACTATAGGTGGGTCCCAATTTGCATACTTATGTACTATTCTATGACGTATTGTAGTATAAATAGTGTGAGTAGTGTGTTCACACTGAAAATTCCAAATTGAAAAAGTGCTTTTTAAATACCCGGATGATGCACTTAATTAACTGAAAAAATGAAGTGTGGAATGTTGGACACTTCATGCACTCAACTGTTGCAGCTTTAATAGCCTTATAAAATTCATACAATACACGGTTGAGTACATAAGTACATAGTGTATAAGTACATAGTTTATAGTGCATCATTCGGGACGCAACTTATGAATGGTAGAATGTGCAACAATATGGTGGAATAAGTCCCGCCTTTTAAATAAAAGAGCCAATCGCTGATTGGTAAAGTCATTGCATCACTGCAGCTGCCTTTAGAAGCTCTGATTGCTATAGAACATGTGCATTGGCTGATCCAGCCTGAAAAAAGGCAGATTTTTGTCATGATATGAGTGTTTAGAAACAAAATTTATGAGACAGCTGTTGTCAGATTTCATTGGTGATTTCAAATATGAAATTTTAATCATAAGCTTGGTGAACAGCATTGGAGAATTTGATGTTTCCCCATTCAAAGTGATAGGAGCTGTACACTGCAGGACTGAAATAGCTGCCCGAGAGGCACTTCAAAGATGGCCGCCAAGTGAAATGACTTGCCCTAAAGGGACTTTGGTACTACTGTGTGTGCATTTTCAGTGTTTTCTTACATCCTGTGAGAATATGCGTTCTCGGACTCTCTGGTACTCCTCCTCTCTCTCCTCTATTGACTTGCTTCTCATCTGCTCTTTGAGAGATGGAACTCTCAGCTATAAAAAACAACAGCAGACGTGCAGACACAAGTTATCCAGCCGCAAAGATCAGAGCTATTAGAGGAGCCATTCTTAGCTCTTTTGTACACAAATGGTCAGTGAAGTATGCATTTGTCCAAACCTGACTGTCTTCCTTCTCTTGACTGGTGTCTCTTTTCAGTATTAATCTTCTTTCCTCTGTCTTTTCTTCCTGAACATGTTCAGCAAACCGATGTTCTGGTCTGAAAAACATTATGTTATTACACCCAAATCCATTCCTTCATAAATGCACATATATAACACACACATACATCCTGGAATTGCAGGTTTTGTTGATGATAACTGCTTTTCCACTGTGATCCACATTGTGTTCCAGACCGAAATAAGCTGCAACCCTGTGGACCAGCATTCTGTGATATGAGGACATCTGAGGGAACTTTTTATAGGAACTACAGAGAGAAAAAAAAGAGACACATTATATCACATTACAAATGTGTCTATCTCTAGACCATGAAAGACATGCATGAATCCATACCTGTTGTCTGTCATAAAGTCAGTCATGTCTTGCTCGAGTTTTAAGAGCATCAGTCGGTCCCTGCAAGCCCAAAATAAACAGATTCAGCTCGAATGGAAGGAGGAGAATGAAGGGATATTTTCAAACTTTTACCCACCTGGGACTGCTCTTCAAAGTAGTGATTAAAAACTCCTCCAGATCGATGCCGGTGGAGTCGGTATACTCCAGACTGGGCTCTAAAAGATACACGTATGCGTAGAATTACATTTTAGATATGCAAGGGATTGGAAGAATGTCAAAAATTAGGACTTTTAATCTATTAAATGTAAATTAGTCAGCATTTTCTGCAATTAACTGCACATAATATTAAAATCTTTAGTAAGAAACATACACTACCATTCAAAAGGTTTGAGGTCAGTAAGTTTTTCTTTTAAAGAAATTATTATTTTTATTTAACAAGGATGCAATTAAATTGATTGAAAGTGACAGTAAAGACATTTACAATGTTACAACAGATTTCTATTTCAAATAAATTAATGCTGGTATTTTGAACTTTCTATTCATCACAGAATCGTTAATATTTTTGTGGAAATCGTAATACATTTTTTAAGACATTGATAATAATCAGAAATGCTTCTTGAGCAGCAATATCAGCTTATTAGAATGATTTCTGAAGGATCATGTGACACTGAAGACTGGAGTAATGATGCTGAAAATTCAGCTTTGATCAGAGGAATAAATTACATTTTACAATATATTAAAAACAGAAAACAGTTATTTTAAATTGTAATAATATTTCAGAATATTAATGTTTTTAAATAGAATAAATAATGGAGCCTTGATGAGCACAAAAGACATCTTTTAAAAATATTAACAAATTTTATCAACCACATACTTTTGAATGGTAGTGTAAATATTCTCAAATTAATTCAGAATCAATAAAAATTAAGTATATTTAAAAAAAAAAAAATCTGTTTACTCTGAAGCTTTTTTTTTTTAAATGGATGCTGTATTAAAGTGCTATATTTAGTTTTAACACTTTAAACATCCCATATTAATTGCAGAAATAAATGCATTATTTTTCACAGCTGCCAAAAATAAATCCGTAAAGAAACAAAAAAAAAAAAAAAAAAAGTACTGGCAGCTTATTACCCGGACATTATCCAGTAATTTTAAATCCAGACATTTCCGTTAACCCTAAAACACAATGCAATGAAGTTCAAAATTCTAAATACAGGCAAAACACCTGTAAAAAATAAACATGGAAAATTCCGTCAAATTAAGTGGCCGTTCACACAGAACGCGTTTTTCTATTCCAATGCGCTACTTTTCCATTGTTTTTCTATGTAAACACTCGCTAGACAGACGTGCATGACTGTTACGCTCGCGTCTTTTTCAGCGTCTCGCACATAAGCGCTGCGTTTTTAAGATGGCGTGTCAAGTTAAAAGAATTTCAACTTTTACACGCAGCGCCGCTCATCAATGTTAGTTCCAAAACAGTGGACCAATCAGAAGAACTCGGAGGCGGGGCAAGCGTTACAAGCTTCTGTTTACAGTAGCAAGTTGGTGTGGCAACTGTTTTATTTGTTCAAATACACACAAACTAGGTAAATTACCTTTGGATAAACTTGTTTTTTTAGATGTGATGCTCTTCTCCTCTTCCTCCTCAACACACTCAGGACTGTCATCATGGTTATTAGATATAGCTGTCTTGCTCCCGTTTTCCTAAGTCCAGACACAACAGAGTTCCTTCACAAACTGTATCATTCATGTAATGGATGTAACTGCATATTCAGGATTGGGAGACCAAACGCAATATACCATTAAAAACCCCTTATTGTTGGAACACTAACGAGAGCAGTGATTCACTTACATATGTCCTATCCATCAGACTATCAAAATTAACTTTAATGGTGGATGTTAGATTGTAAATGTGCTTTAGGTTGTAGAGAGAAAAGAAAGATGAATGATTCTTACCTTGCTGTTCTCCTCAGTGGATAAAGACTCATCACATACAGCTGTGCTCCGAACTAATTTCCCTTTGGCCTGTAACACACGCACATATTCATTCAATAACCCCGTTCCCCACATCACAAAGGAAAATAAATATTTTTACTACAGAGGGCTGTTCTCAGCGCACATTATTACTGCAGTTGTTATTTCAACCATATTTTATATTGGACACAAAAGGAAGTGAAGAGATTTTTTCATATTGTCTTTTTGTGGTTGTTGCCTTTTAAACTATTAACCTGATTTTCCCAGCTAACAGGGAACGTTCTCAGAACTTTTGTTAATGTTCTGGCAAGGTTCTCTCAAAGTTTTGAGAAAATGTTCCTCCAGTAACATTAACAGAATGTTCATTCAAAGCTCTTAAAATGTTCACTGAAAACGTTAGCACAAAAACTTTATTTTTTACATCTCTTGACGCTTACGGCGCGGTTTGTTCCTGAAACGTTTTAGTTAGACATTTTTTTAAATGTTTCTACTTTTCAGAGAACATTCCAAAGTAACATTCCCATAATGTTTGCAAAATGATAAAATGGAACATTCTAACCAAGAAAAAAACGTTTTTAAAAAACTGGATGTTTTGAACGTTTAGAACATTCAGAAATAATGTTTCCATAATGAAAATGTTAGCAAAAATTTTTTTTTGTTAGCTGGGTTACAGTTTTAAACATTTTACAATATGAAATAATGCCAAATATAAATGAAATCTAAAATGCATAGTATATAAATAGCCAATTCCATCTTATTCTAAAAATAAGTTTTAATTTGCCCAATTTTTAAAAAAACAAATAGGTGGAGATAAAATTTCTAACCTTTATATTGTTATGCATAGATATTATTTTAAATATACGTCACTATTTTCATTAAGCAAAAGCAGCAGAAAGGCAGTGATGCTCCAGTGATTGTATTTCTTGATCACTGAATCAACAATACAGGGTGAAAAGTGTAACTACGCTATTTTTAAAGTATATGGAGCTGCTCCCAGACTGACTGAGAGCTGCTGATGTGATTTATTTTATGAACCTGGGTAACTTTGTACTATCATGGGAGTGAATGCAATGTTTACTAATGGCATTCTGACTGAAGCACATAACCGTTGAGGTTAAACAGTCAGTAGCAAATGACATTTACCCACTGAGAAGAGAGAGAATGATTCAAAAAGCAATATTCTGCCGAGCCTATAGCCCCATCAATCTAACATAAACGTCTGGGAAGCTAGAAAGGTAAATAAACTCATAAATGAAATGAATGCTTGGCAGGGAGGATGTTTTAATGATTAGATTCAATTGCAATCCTACCTTCAGTTTCTTTTTAAGTTGTCCATCTGATTTTGGCTGCTCAAAGAAAACAAAACATGATTAAAGGAAAACGATAGGAGGAAATGAAACAAGGGAGAAGCTAAAGAGTAAAATGATCGAACATAATGGATCTGGATTATCACCTGGCTAGATTTATGACAATCCTCAGCATCTGTGGTACAACATGGAGGTGGAGTCTCCTCCATAGTGCATTCTGGGAGATTTTCAGATTCTCCTGTTTCTGACATCTTGAAATTTACAAATCCAGAGGTCATATCAGTTATAGGCCACCATATGCGCCATGACTGTCCAAGCCAATTAGTACAGAGACAAGATGTCTTCTTTTTTCTTGTTCTGCTTTTCTTTTCTCTTGCCAGAACAGATGGCTAGACCTTTATTCAGTAAAAGGAGAGAAAAAAACAGATCTGTCAACATTTATTTATTCTGATCACAATTCCAGGTATATTTTTCAACTCTTTTTAATGAATCGCCTTGAAACAGTTTTTGGTATTTCCGGCAACGTCTAGATCCTATTTGACCGGACGCAGACAGTTTGTTGCTTTAGGCGAATACAGGTCTGATTTTGGGTCAGTTTCTACAGGCATCCCTCAGGGCTCAATGTTAGGACCCTTACTTTTTAGACTTTATTTTTTAATCTAGCTTTTGTTTGATTTGTTTCTTTGTTTATTTTAATCATCCTGTGTTCTTGGTTTGATTTATTTTGTATTTTTTAAAATATTTTATATGTATTTTTATTATACTGTAGAGAGCTTTGAGAAGCTCCTTTAAAGGTGCTATAGAAAATAAAGTTATTATTATTATTATTACATACAAAATATTCAGCTGATAGTCAGAGGCTTAAATAGGTGATTAATTAAGCATCCAACCAAGTATCAATAGTAATTAAATATTTTAATTTTCATTCAGGTCATGAACTGATTTGCGTGAGCTCAAATTAACATGAAATTAAACTAATCACATAATTGTGCACAGTCAGGACAGCTTAACAAAAAGGCTTATCAACGTTTAATAAAAAGAAGAAAATAATTCCTATGCGTTTTGTTGCTGATGTCAAATTTTGTGCTTCCGTTACACAATCAAACACCATTTTGGTATAAATTGATCTGTCATTTGATAGAAAGCTAGATAAATTAGACATGCCAACATGCAGATTATGTAACATCTTCAAAAGTTATGAAAAAGACAACACAGGGTAAAAGGAAATATTCATTCTCAACAAGGACTACAATATGTCATGTGATAAATTAATGGCTGAAATGTCAAAATTCAAGAGATGGAAAGAAAAGAAAAGTTCTCAACCTTTAAAAAACAAGCAAATTAAAAAGTCAGTTTTCCAGTTCTTTCTGTCATGTTAACAGTTTTGGGCCTATGCAGTATTATTAATACATTTATGATTGATTTTAAGGACATTTTTGTTTACTTTTGCATGATAACTGATTCTGGTACTTATTGTTTAATGTAAAATCTTGAAAAGCTCTCCAGCAATATGTACGGTATGCTGATTTGGATAAAAATACCTATGCGTGTAAGAGGTCTGCAGTGACTGCAAACATGGATTTGTATGCGTGTATTATGTGCAGCTCCTTTCATAGCATTGGCAGGTGCTGTAAATTACATTCCCTGAATGGAAAGCACACACACACACACAAGCTCTGTTTGGATAGACTGCATCCTTCATTCTTATGTCATCACTCTTATCATGTTTTAACTCGTCTTCATGTCTGACCACTGAGTCACTGAGTTACTTTCACCAGCGTTAAGCCATACGCCTCCACACACACGCAGACACCACGGTAGCTCTTGGCTCCTTCATCAGGTGTTCTCTGGGTTAGCTAACAGGTGTCTTCAAACTTGGATGCAGAATAATTGTATGACAGAGATGCCATCTAACATCTGATGGGCGGAAGCAGCACATTGGTCTGGGTTTTTGGCCACTGACCAACCCTTACATAAATTTACCATGATAACCAAAGTTTCTGTAGAAATATCAGATATAGTTACTAAAGTAAATATGGTATACTACACTCTAAAAAATGCTGGGTTACAAAACAACCCAAGTTGGGTTGAAAATGGACAAACTCAGCGATTGGGTTGTTTTAACCCAGCAAATGTTTTTTTTTTTTTTTTCCCTAACCCAGCGGTTGGGTTAAATGTTTGCCCAACCTGCTGGGTAGTTTTATTTAACTAATCAATTATTTAAAAAATACTGTATTGCTTGTTTAAAATTAACCCAAATTAGGTTGGAAATGAACATTTATTAATTTAAGTTTAAGTTTAATGAATAATAATTAAACAATAAACATTTATTTAAATTGCTTATTAATAACTGTTCACCTTTTGATTATTATTGCTGCCTTAGGTAATTATGTGTTTGATTTTTAATTTCCAACCTATTTTGGGTTAATTTTAAACCAGACATATAGTACATTTTTAACAGTTGTTGGGTTAAATAACACTGCCCAACACGTTGGGCAAACATTTAACCCAATCGCTGGGTTTGTCCATTTTCAACCCAACATTTTTTAGTGTATAATTTATTTTACTATGATGTAATCATACTATGGTGTATATTATTTTACGGTATATAATAAAATTACCCATGAATATCATCCAAATAAATTAATAATAATAAAGGATTGTTCAGAGCGGTTTTCTTTCTGTGTGCAGAGCAGGAAGTACAAAACCCGGCCTGGAGCTACAACACTTACGGAACGCTATAAACAGAAAATGAAAAAGCGCTCCGCTCCACTCATACGCAGTTCCAGTCCGTCTTTCAGTCTGTTATTTGCTTGGCGACAGTCATATGAAAATGTGGAAATGTTTTTGTTGCTTTTTTTCGGTGGAGAAAAAAATATAAGAACTAATTTATGTCAGAAACGTACGTTATTAGTTAATAGTAACTTTTAATTACTATTAACTAGTAATTAAAAGTTACTCGTTTACAGAACTCTTGTGAGCAACAGTACTGCATTACTGCTTAAAGGGATACTTCACCAAAAATAAAAATTATGTCATTATTTACTAACCCTCAAGTTGTTCCAAAAGTTGTATGAATTTGAAACAAGTTGAAGGTGAGTAAATTATGACCGAATTTTCAATTTTGGGTAAAAAATAATAATAATAAACTTTGATTTTTGATGACAGTAGTCACTAATATTAAGCCAAGTCAGTTTTAATCTAGTAACAATAAAATGAAGTTAATATAGCATTTTGGCTGACGTTATGGTTAGTTGGTTCCCATATAATTCTTGCGAAGGTAGCGCGTAAAAGCATGTGGGAAAGTTGTGCGCGCATACAAACAGGCACGCGCTCTACAGCGATCCAATCTGTCTGTCTGTCTGCCAGCATGAAGGTGCAGCAGCCGAGATGGGGTTCGATTTCGACCACTACGTCGCACGTCGCATTCCGGGTACAGTCTGACAGACACGGGTTATATTTGGAGCGGCTGTTTGAGATCTCAGACTGTCACTGACGCACACGGAGACGACGTAGGGAGCAGCTGTGCTTTCTAAAAACGAACCCAGACCTCGCTCTACCGTTACTCTTTTGTTAAACGACCCTATCTGATCCCAACACTATATATCAACAGAACAATTCGCCATAAAAATAAGGTTTTATGGTGTCTTTTTGTCAACAAACTTGTTTGAACTCAATAAAACTACTGTCAGTATCAGAATGAATCAGACACAAGTGCCCTTACAGTGTGATATGATTGTGGTTATGGTTACTAAAGTAAGGTTACACATAACTCTTCACAACACGCCACAGTATAAAAGCGCGCGCCTCTTACGGTAACTAAATTCTTCTAATTAAGAGCAAAAACATGAGAGACAACCAACTTTGCTTACCTGTATGTAACACGACAGGAACAAACAACTGAAATCGTCAGAAATGAGCGCTTGTGCCGCCGGTGAGCTTGTCAAACATCTTCTGTTTCTGACAGCAGAGCGCGTGCAGACTCACGCCACCCGCTTTCAACAGACTCAATTAAATACGCGCGCGCACTCGTGCGCTCAGCCTCTTCCTGGCACTCACGCTGCGCGCTCACAAGCGGCAAGCCGGTAAACAAGAATGCTAGCATTAACACCAACATTAGTTAGAGGTGAGGGAATTATACGTTAAACAACACGTTGAGACGATGGCAAATTGTCAGATTGCCTTTATCCTAAGCAAAAATGTCCCATGGTAACAATATTTTTGGCCAAAATACCACAGTTAGGCTATTACAATTAAAAGTAGAGCTGTAAAATCATAATATATGGGTCTCCAGTCCACACAGTGTAAGCAGCTTTTTAATTTTCATAGTTTAAGAAACATTTTTATTAATCATTATTCTATGGTAAATGTTTAAGGATATTATGTAGAAAATATATCCATGTTTCAGTGGGCCTATCTAAGATACTAAGCTGTTTAATTGTCTCATCTACAGATAATGTGAATTTGTGCAAAAGCACACAAAGAGAACCCACCAAATACTGCAACCAGCACCTGTTAGATGAAAAGATTATGCGACACTCAGAATGACACACACACACATATGAGTGCATATACCGCAACTAGACTTCACAGCTGCAGAATGACTCTCTTTCTGCCATATGGCTTTAACGTTTCGGAGAATCGGAGATATGTTCTTCTGTAAAGAAGGATTTTAGAAAGAGTGTGAAACTGATAACACCTGATGCTGTCTCCTTAATTAAATGAATACACATTTATCGGTGTGCAGCTCTGGCAAAAACAGAAGAACATTATGTTTCTTGAGGTGTTATGAGTGTTGTACCTGTAATCTGTAATCTCAGCCCAGAGGCTCAGTCTATTGCTCTCTAACACACACACACACACAGGATAATTAGTCTTTATATGCGTAAGAGGAAGCTTAAGAAATACAGTATAGCATATTATTTCTTGTTTCCCCTCAGTGACAGTTGGATGTGTTTTGGATGTGTTTATTTTGTGTGGGATGGAGGGCCAAGCAGCTGCTTTTGTGTAGTAGTTGACAGGACTGAGTGAGAGACAGTGGGCAGGAGTGAAGCCTGAAAGACTCTACAGAAACATCTATATTTTTGTATTTGTCTTGTAGAAGAGTCTTTTATTAGCTATTATCAGCATCCAGTATTCAGTCAATTCATCAATCATTATTAATGTGAGTCATACCTGCATGTTTGTACCTTACATTTGAATTTTAAAGTCTCCCTGTGGTGAAAATCAAGTTTTTAATGTTGTTTACATGTCTATGTGGTGTTTTTAATATGCTTTAAGATGAACCATGTGCAAATTCATCAGTCAACACCATTGCTGAGTATTTTCTCTTTAAAACTGCAGTGATCTAAAGACGTGGTTTGAAATCGCTGGTGTTTCTGACGTCACAAATTACCTTGTAACCAATCACGTCAATGTGCGGGTGGGCTTTAGCATATCATTAACTATGACCGCTCTGAAACAAGGGAGTCGTGTAATATTAGCAACGCATTATTAGCTGTTTGATAACTTAGTCAAGCAAAAGGCTAATCATATTAATTACCGTTATGTGTCTAACATTGTAAAGAGCGATAGCATTGTGCAGCGTTTACCTCAGTAAGTTGACCGAGTGGATCTCTGAGCTTGTGCAAGTGAGTGGAGGCGGGGCTAATTAGCATATTCATAGATCCGTGCATACTAAATGAAGCATGGGTGTAGAGTTACAAGCTATTTTAAGGCAGGAAGAAATTTTTTTTCCACTGGAAAATGTCATTTGGGTGATCAAAGATGAGTTAAGCGATAAAATTATTGGGGGACTTCAAGTAAGGAATAATCCATGGATAGCTGTGCATGAAACGATTTTAATGCACAACATGGAGGCAAAGAACCACCCGATGCGAATCGTTTATTGCACAGCTAGCCATGAATTTTTACACACACACACACACACACACACACACACATGATTATATGAAAAATGTTGAAATAATAATTACCGGACCCCCCTGTTGAAGACCCTCGAATAAGAAGCAGGAATGCAAAAACAATGTTATAATATGTGTAATTATATTCATCAATCTGTCTGAATAATTCTGCAAACCTTTTCAAGAAAAAATAATTCACGCATTCACGCATGTACATTTTTTTTGTAAATAAAACATATTATTGATGTATGTTTTAAAAGAAAATACTATTTCAGTATTTCTACTTTAATTCAATGTGTTACTTGCCATTTCTTTGTAGTTATTTGAGAAATTTACTAGCAATTTCTGAGTGAAAAGAAAACAAGTTTCAAAGCAAATCCTACACTATTTTTTAGTACAGTACATAAACAATGCAAGGTTAGTAACTGAGAAAATATTAATAACTTAGAAATACACATGAAGAATCAATATAGACTACATTAGTGGCCAATATTAACTGATTGTTATAATCAATATTCCTGAGCTTTTTTTTTAGCAAAATAAAACCTGTAGCTGTAGTTTTCCTTTTTTGCCAAATAATTTTGTCAGATAAATACCTTAACCAACTTCAGTGTTTTGATCCTCCCTCATATTTAAAGGGGACATATCATGAAAATCTGACTTTTTCTGTGCTTAAGTGCTATAAGCGGGTCCCCTGTGCATCTACTAACCCAGTAAACGTGAAAAAGGACAATCCAGTAACTTTGTTTTGGCAAGCCAAAACGAGCCGCTCGGATTTCACTCCCCTAGTGACATATAGGAAGGGGATCTTATTATAATATTACCGCCCCTTAATCTGCATGTTTCCACCCACGGCACCGCCATTTTGTTTTCGCAAGCGAAGCAAAGCTGCAGATCAAGAACATGTAAGTATTTTTAAGTAATGCAATGTTTCTTTGGTTCAGGCAGCTCCACTTTCCATGTGCTTTCCCTTAGCCTCCATACGCTCTATTACTTTATGCTAGAACAAACAGAAGTTGTGTTTGACTGAAATGTATCGGTGTTAGTTATGACTCACCCACAAAACAGTTTAGACTACTGTACTAATGTGATATCATTTTACGCCGGACTGCTTCACAAACGAGGGTCAATTCAACACTGGATTCGGACAAAAGATTAACATGACGGCACATGCTAGTCGATGAGTTGAATCAACTCCAAAGCAACTATATAAATTTATCCACTAACCATTTAGAAACGTCCAGTTTCATTCTAAAAGTTGTAACTTCTTCCTGAGTCTCTCCATCAGTGTCGACTCCGGTTTGAACAATGTAAGGCTGAACACCGTTACTGACAATCATCATTTTGGCTGCGTGAGATTCTCCAGCTTTGTTGTTGTTGAGCAACCGAAGCGCGAGCTGTTAAAGCTCCGCCCTCTTCTGGAAAGGGAGCAGCAGCTCATTTGCATTTAAAGGGACACACACAAAAATGACATGTTTTTGCTCACACCCAAATAGGGGCAAATTTGACAAGCTATAATAAATGATCTGTGGGGGATTTTGAGCTGAAACTTCACAGACACATTCTGGAGACACCAGAGATTTATATTACATCTTGTGAAAAGTGCCATTATAGGTCACCTATAAAATTTTAAAATATGTTCCTCATATTTTGATGGTTTAATCGAACTTGTAGGGTCATTAATAAAAAACATCACTTTTAGCCACAGCTGTATATACACCTAAAATTACAGGAGAGGTTTAATAAAGTTCATTGAGTTTCTTGTGCACAACAGTCTGTTCCTTATATGATTATTCTGCTTTCTAGTATGAGCTATTATATTACATAAACAAAGATGTTTAAATAACTCGGCCATTCTCATTGCACAAGAATCTTTGACTCGGGCTCCTGAGGATGAGATGTCCTGATGTGCACCTGCTGGGAAGGGTCGCCATACACTTGTTCATAATGTCCCGGTATGTCTGAGGTCAATCAATGCCGAGGCACATCAAAGCATTCCTCCTTACTTAACTTGAAAGTCATACAGACATGCATGCAAAACCTCATCACTCTCAGCTTTCTCCAAAGACACTTTCTCTAGCGTCATCAGCAATGGATTCATCTCTACAGGTGAAAGGTCAGAAGATTTGGCAGCACGTCAACAATGCAGCTACTGACGACTCTTCTAAATACACTGATATTTATATACTTATATACACACACCTGTCTCGCTCAATAAATCTCTCATCATCGTCATATAACGTTTCTCTTACGGTAAACACTCACAGGGAGAATTTCACACCTGCTTTTTGTCAGTGTTTGATTGGTTGAGGTTCAAAGAGATTGGGAAATGAAGCATTAACAGGAAATGAGCTTTCAGCAGGTTGATCGTGAATACAATGAATAGTCATGATCCACCTAAAGTTATTTTTGTCCCCTTCAAATATATGTAAACACAACAGCAGAAATGTTAACAATCTGACTAACAAAATGCTTGCTGAATGAGTTGTGGCTATAGTTCTCATGTGTGGGATGAGAAAAAACTTAATAGTAAAATATAGATTTTTTTTTGCTGATTAATCACATCCTTAATTGAACGATATCTATCTCACCCGAGTTTACAGTCTGAATTTAATTTAATATTGGGTTTAATTTGATTTAGTAGTGGCCAAAAGTGATGTCCGGAGGGGATATTTGTTTTTAATGACCCAACAAGTTTGATTAAACCATCAAAATATGAGGAAAATATTTTATATTTTTGAAATCTTTTTAAAATAAAGGAAGAACAAAACGCTAAACTTGGTTAAGGTATTTATCTGGCAAAATTATTTGGCAAAAAATAAAAAAGGGCAAACTACAGCTATAGGTTTTATTTTACTATGCAAAAAAAATTCATAGAAAAACAAAAAGCTCACAGGAAAAAACATATATATTGACTACAACATAATCAGTTATTAATATTTAACTGGTTCTCTCATTTTTGGTGATGTTTTCATAATTTCTTTGTATGACAGCCTGGAAAAAAATTATGTCTGCACAATTTGGCATGTTTCATTGTGTTATCACAAAAAAAAAAAAAAGAAATTTATTCCAAGCACAACTTAGCAATATGCTTACAAAATCTTTAATGAATTTTAATAATATTTGAATAAAGGTGAAGATGTCAGTTTTCTTAGAACGGACATCACTTTTAGCCACTATTGTATATATTAATTTATATCACCAAGTTAAAAGGTTGACTGTATAATTTACAGCATTAGCTGAGAGAGAATTTCTTTCATATGTAATTAAAATGGACATTATAACAGAAACATTCCCAAATAACATAAGATCATATCAAATTGAAATGAGAGCTTTTGATTTGGGATTGAGACAAAAAAGGAAATCTCTATCAACCCCCAGCCCTATTATCAAACTAGATTGTAATGCAGGAGTATTTCCGGATGTGAAGGGCATCTGAATGCTTGTCAGTAAGAGGCAACAGCTGAGGAATGATGACAGTGTTTTTAATTACATTATACGTGCATGAGGATTTTAGACCATTTTAAACGTCATTTACAGCTCATAAAGCTTTTCAGTGATGCATTCTCTTTTACACCACACAATATGCTTTTGCAGTTATAATGAAGTTATTAACTGTCCTAAAATGAAGTGTTGAAGACATAAGACTGTAAAAATAACTAGATGAGTACAGTTTGATGAAAAACTTTGAAGTTGGCTTGAGAAAGCCAGAACAGAAAGTTTGAAAAAAGTTTTAGAAGCCTGAAGTTTGAAGGTTTTACGTTTAAAGTAGTTTGAAGTTTAAAATTTGAATGTTTTGTAGACAATAAGATCTATCAGAAAAACAGATAGATGATTTAGCATGTTGTTAGCATGTTTTAATAAGCTTTAATAATGCTAGCACAAATTAGCATGTTGTTAAAGTGATGTTTTAACATTGCTAACGAGATTTAACATTTTGTTAGGATGATCTAACATGTTGTTAACATGAATTAACATGTTGCTAGCATGATTTATCATGTTGTTAGCATGAATCAGCATATTGCTAATGAGTTAACAATTTGTTGACATGAATTAACATTGCTAGCATGTTTTAACACATTGCTAGCATGATTTAACATTTTGCTTTCATGTTGTTAACATAAATTAACATGTTGCTACCATGTTTTACCATGTAGCTAACACGAATTAACATGTCAACATGAGTTAACATTTTGCTACCATGTCTTAACATGCTGCCAACATGAATTAACATGTTGCTAGCATGTTTTAACACATTGCTAACATGTTGTTAACATGATTTACCATGTTGCTAACATGTTGTTAGCATGGATTACCATGTTTGCTAACATGTTTTACCATGTAACTAACATGAATTAGCATGTTGTTAAGATGTTTTAAGATGAATTAACATGTTTGCTAACGTGAGTTAACATTTTACTCACATGAATTAACATTGCTAACATGTTTTAACATTACTAGCATGATTTAACATGTTGCTTCGATGTTGTTAACATGAATTAACATGTTAACTTTTGCTGACATTAACATTGTTAGTATGATTTAGCATGTTGCTATCATGTTAACATGAATTAACATGTTGTTAGCATGAATTAACATGTTGCTAGCATGTTTTACCATGTAGCTAACATGAATTACCATGTTGCTACCATGATTTAATGTTTTAACATGAATTAACACGTTTTTAACATGTTATTAGTATGAATTAACATGTTGCTAACATGATTTAACACATTGCGCTCCTAAGCTAGTTGCTAGGCTTTGCTAGTAATAGATACATAGTGGATGAAGCTTAAATACTCTGTTAGAGCTAGTGTATAAAAGTTTTGACCCCCTCAATGAAAGTGTATGGGACTTTTTGTAGTTTTGATCGTCCGTTTAAACCCGTCGACCTCAGTTTGTTGTTTGTAGCTCTAAAGCTCCAAGAGGAGATACTGTTTACATTTTGGCTCAGAATAATAATAATCTTAAATAGTAGATCAGTAATTTGGCTTTCTCAAGTCAACTTAATGCACAGCTCTAGTGTATGTGCACAGAGTTTGTGCTATGGGCGAAAGAAAACATCCTTACATAATCAAAACACTCTGATACCTCGATAAACATTCATCTATCCACAAACCAAAAAATAAATAAAAAATCCTCTTCCCTCTGTATCCATGGAGACAGTCGGTTCAGGCTCTTTCAAGACAAAAATAGCATGGGAATAATTATCGAACAAACACACTTGAATTCATGTGTGGTGACACTCAGACTTGCAGCCTGTTAATCTGAACTCAATCTGCTCAGATGTTGGATTTGGCTCCGGATGATCACAAAACAATGCGGAGGAGAGTAATCGACAATGACCAACAATGCTGAAAGTACGCCCACCGGTTTAGAGAAGAAATAAAAAGACAGCCTTTAATATCAGACCTGTTTTAATAACATGAAAACAATAGAAACACAAAAATGAATTAATTTTAGTGACGAATCCATTCTCTAGTCTGTATAACTGTTCCTTTTCCCAAGCGATGATTGTAGACTGAACAGAAGGAGGTACAACAAGGGTTACAGTAAGACCGCAGTCTTTCTCCCAGCAATTAAATGATCATCATCATCAAGGTAAGAAATCAACAGATCTTGCATTAGATTATATGTCAGTATTCATTACAAAAATAAGATATAAGCAGTGGCAGGCAGCCAGCAGCTTCACTTTGGGCTAGAGGGTGAGACAGACAGAGAGACACAGAGATCAGATCTTCCCTCGACCAGCACACCTGCTTTATGAACCCTGGCCTTAAAAGTCCACCCACAAAGAGGGGGCGGGGCCTGTGTTCTAAACCCCGCCCAGATCAAACCAGATGTTAAGTACGGAGCGAGTGTGAGTGCAGGGAGTGTTAATAGTTAAGTGCAGTAAGAGTGCTAGTTTACAGGAATGAGTGTGGCTGTAGTAGCGGGAGTTGTTGCCGGGTGTAACGGCGCTCTACTGTTGGGGGTAATAGGGCTGTTGCTGTGGTGGTTGTTGAGGGTAGGGGTAGGCCTGCTGTGTAGGAGGGGCTCCAGGGTATCCAGCCTGCCCCTGGGCTTGATAGGGCATGTAGGGCATATTAAACTGCCCATATGCATAGGGGTTATAGGCCACAGGCATCTGGTAGTACCTAAAAGAGAGGCAAAACAACAACATTATGTTTCAAGCTTCTCTAATATGTGCACATATGAGCACCTAATGAGCTTTCTTGTATAATTTCTTATATAAATCAGGTCCATTAATAGATAAACAAACCCCTCTGGCAAAAACCACCAGAATATACAGAAATAAAACTGTAAAGTTTGTTGTATGAAGTGCTAATAAATTGGAGACAGTACAGGAGAAAAGAAACTCGTTTGAGAAAACAGGCCTTTAAATATATGCATTTCAACTGAAATGCAAATGTTTCAGAACATTAAAAGTTTGAGAGAGAATTTTTCGGAGGTCTTTTTTGAGAGCAATGACCCTTCTGTTTTCAAGTGAAACATAGCAAAGGTCATTACTGTAGTAGGGAAGTATGCTTATTCGGATGCAGCCTTACTGTGCGTTCACACCGCCGTCGGCAAGAGCGTGAAAATTTGCTCTGACTGCCCTGCCAACAACGCTGTAGAAAGATTTGTGGACGATCTGACGTAGATTGAATGCTTGGTCTTGAAACTTCATTGAAAATTAATGACTTCCTGTCGCTTTGACACTCTTGCCGGCGACGGTGTGAACACAGTTAAACTTGGTTTATCCTCGCCACGTCCTCACGAGCGCGAAGGTGCACACAGCAAAAATGACGTTAACATGGTGTGGGCAGTCGTGAGCGTGACCTCATTTTGGGTGGTTGCTAACATGTTTTAACATGTTAATTAATGTTTAAACATGTTAGCAACATGTTGCTAGCCTGAATTAGCATGCTGCTAACAATTTTGCCTGGCGGTGTGCATGGCATTTTTTGTAACTTTGCGCGCGGTTCTGCTTAGCATGATCTAGCATGTTTTAGCATGTTGTTAGCATGAATTAGCATGTTGCTAACAAGATTTAACATTTAACCAGCATGTTTTAACATTAATTAACATGTTGCTAATTCATGTTGCTATCATCATTTTGCCTGCACGGCATTTGTAACTTTGCGCGCGGCTCCGCTTCCGAAGATGCATGACTTAGAGCCGATTCTGGCCGAGCAGGTACGTCTGTACCAGCAGCTTACCAGCACCCAGTTTGCGCTTGTCCAAATGATTTGCTTACATTTACAAAATGAGCCTACAACAGCAGCAATAAGCCTTTTTAATGTAAAGGTCCATGTTAAACAAAATTAAAAAGAGATTGTTGTTTCATTTAGTTTTAAACATATATTCTCATTTCCATATATTTTGTCCTAATGTCACAAGTAATAATCTCAAGGTTTACTGGATTTTACACGATTCTTTGGTTCTTTTGTAGAGTGGGTTTGGTGAAGAGTATATATAAAAAAAACCCCCAAAAAAAACATTGTCACGTGTGTACCTTACTTCTCACCGCTGCTTCCTGATGGTTTAGAGAACAATTACTCATAGTCGCCCCCTGTCGTTTCAAATAATAGTACAACGGCGAGCGCGTCAAGTATGTGAATGTCTTTATTTACCCTGGGTAGCCTTGATAACTGGGGTAGGGTGGTCCTTGAGCCTGTGAGGGTCCAGTGGGTGCAACAGGTGGAGGATTAGTGCCACTGGGAGCCATCGGATTACTGACTGGAGCTGCAGTACTGGCTGCCTGAGGAGTGATGCTAGGGGGCGGCGGTCTCGCTGGGGGCTGAGGCTTAGCCTGAGGCTGCTGCTGGGTCTGGAACAGAAATGCAAATAAGAATATTTTCCTACTGTATGCATATCCTAGCATACATGTAAAAACCCAAAGTATACAGTACGGGTCAAAAGTTTGGACGTTACTATTTTTAATGTTTTTGAAGCAAGTCTCTTATGCTCATCAATTCTGCATTTATTTGATCAAAAATACAGAAAAAAAAAAAACAGTAATATTGTAAAATATTATTACAATTTAAAATAATTGTTTTCTATTTTAGTATACTTTAAAATACAATTTATTTTGATATTCAGTTATCAATTTGATATTTGATATTCAGTTATCAATGTTGGAAACAGTTGTGCTGCTTAATATTTTTTTGGAACCTGTGATACTTTTTCAGGATTCATTGATGAATAAAAGTTTAGAATTTGTTTTTAACAATATAAGTCTTTAGTATCACTTTTTATCAATTTAACACATCCTTGCTGAATAAAAGTATTAATTTCTTTCAAGAAAAGAAAGAAAAACAATGACTGACCCCAAACTTTTGAATGGTAGGGTATATTTTGTTACAAAAATGCTGTTCTTTTTTTTTTTTTTTTTTTACTTTTAATGCTGTTCTTTTTTATTCATCAAAGAATCCTGAAAAAAAGTATCACAGGTTATAAAAATATTAAAGTAGCATAACTGTTTCTAACATTGACAATAAATCAGCATATTAGAATGATTTCTGAAGGATCATGTGACACTGAAGACTGGAGTAATGGCTGATAAATTCAGCTTTGCATCACAGAAATAAATTGTATTTTAAAGTATGTTAAAATGGAAAAACATTATTTTAAATTGTAATAATATTTCACAGTATTACAGTTTTTTCTGTATTTTTGATCAAATAAATGCAGCCTTAATAAGCATAAGAGACTTCGTTCAAAAACATCCAAACATGTGACCAGTACTGTACTCGAGGCTTTAGAACTCATGAGTCTGGGAACTCACAAACATGGTCCTGGGTGCAGGGGTTGGGACAGGTGCGGGGGTGTTAGACTGGTATGATGGGACATTGAATGAAGGAGCGCTCGGCTCACGAGCAATGCTCTGCTGCAGATCCCTGTCAATCAAACACAGAGTATAAGCCAATCACAGTCCTTCAGTAAGAAAAAAAGGCCTTGATGATTTGTTAGTGTGACATACTTGAGCAGTTCATCCCTCTCAGTTTTGCGAGCGAAGACAATGTCGCTACACTTATTTTGAAACTTCAGCAAGATTTCTGTCAGATCGTTGTAGAACTGAAGGAAGAGAGAGACACCTGAGTGACATCGCACAGATTGTGCATGTGTACGGAACTAATATTAGTGCATGTGATAGTTACTTTAGTGCCCTCTTTGATATTAGAGCTGATCTCTATGTAGCTATCATGGGCCGCGGCGAGCTTCTTCAACACCTCCTCTCTGCTATTAGCCTCAGAGTTGGACTGCTTCAATGCTGAAAACTCCTGGTGAGACACCTGGGACGAGAAGGAAAGCAATTTTAAAATGAAAAAGAACTCACCACAGTTGCAGCAGCAACTGCTACATTAAATTTCAATTTAAATTGCCCCTATTATGCTTTGTTTTGGAGGTCCTGCTGAAATATTGGCGGAAATATTGCTCATGCGTGAGTGTATGTGTGCACCTGTATCTGTGACAGCAGTTCCTCTTGTCTGCGCAAATTCTGCTGGACACGTTGTGTGTGAGAGCCGTAACGTGTGTCCAGCTCACTGGTGGTCAGGGCCTCCTCGTTGATGGCGCCATCTTGAGCTAGTGCGGTAAGGAACTTTGCGGTCAAGTCAAAGGTCACCGCCTTCACCTCTCCCTCCAGAACTTCCCGTTCTCTCTTCACCTCGTCCAGCTCTGCCAGCTGAGCTCTCAGCACGTTTACCACCTGCACAAAAGGATAGCATTGGGGTTTGGTCTGGGTTAAGGCCTGTTCACACCAGGAACACTATATTAGCGTCCGCACTAGTGGACAATATCGTTCTGTTTATTCCAAGCGCACGCTGCAGTTTTGTCATCTGCCACTTCAAATGCTCAATCTCTTTAAAGCAGGATGGATTCTGATTGGCTCTCAATGTTTTTAATCGCTCATCAGCTGGAAAAACTTCGATCTGAAAGTGATTCCAACTGCTCAGAAGCTTCATTAAGCAGTGTTTTGAAATCGCCCATCACTTGATATTGTTGAAAAGTCCTTATTTTGGCACACAAAAAGTACTCTAGTCGCTTTATAATATTAAGATTTTTATGGATCTTGAGAGTTTCAATGGCTTTGCTCTCAATAGAGGCCTCACTGAGCCATCGGATTTCATCAACAATATTTTAATTTGTGTTCCGAAGATGAACGAAGGTCTTACGGGTGTAGAACAACATGAGAGTGAGTAATAAATTACATTTTTGGGTGAACTAACCCTTTAACAAATTTATTAGACCACCACCCAATAATTACCAAAATCATTTTTTATGTTTCTGTAATGGTTAATCCACACCAGTATGTGTAAGCTCTTTAGTCACAGTAGTGTTTCTAATGCTAAAATAAAATTATTGTTGAGATTTAATGGATTCAAAGATAGATTGCACAAAGGTTTCATCTAAAGCAAGTCTTTGGGAACAACTAGAAATGATTTGGAAGTCAATAACAGACTGTGGAAAAGTACATAAAAACAATGCCAGCAAGAATGCAAGCTGTTATCAAGGCTAAAGGTGGCCATACACAAAAAAAAAAAAAAAAAAAAAAATTATATATATATATATATATATATATGGATGGATATTATTTGTGAATAAAAACTCATTAGTTGTTTCAGTTTGTTATTTGCCTAATAAATGATAATAGATTTTTTACGTTTAAATAATTTGATAAATATATTCCTAAAATTTCTCTTTATTATGACAGGTGGTCTAATATATTTGTTAAGCATAATTATATATTGTAATTCAAAATATTAACAACTATAATAGTATATAAATACAAAATTAATACTGGGTGAGTTCACAAGGCAACATTTCTCATTTTCAAAGCTTTTTTCAACTATTTATAGTTTATTTTATTTCACCATTTTTTCAATTAACAACATTTTTATTTATTTTTTTAAATAGTTTTAGTTAATGATAACAGAACTGAACTCACCTCACTGCCCTGCAGAGTCTTGGCAGGGTTGGCAGACGGTATGGCGGCACTGAGCTCATTCTCTGGCTTGCAGAGCAAAGCAATCATCTCACAATGTGCAGTGTAACGCTCTTTCACCACCTGATCAGCTTGCACTGCCTTGTCCAGTATATTGCGAAAATTATTTCCCTCTGCATGAGATAAGAAAAGAGAAAATCCTCATGAGCAAGTGATCGTCAAGTTGGCTTCCTATAACTCTACTGTAAGACCATGACACTAGGAACACCAAGGTCATGAGCAGGAAACACACAAACTGATAATGTGTTTACCTAGAATGCACTGTAAGACTCATTTGGTAAAAGCATCTGCTAAATGCATAAAAGGGGGTGTTACCTGCTCTGAGTGATTTATACAGATCTCCAGAGGGAGTTCTGTTCCAGCGCTGATTGAATTTGGTTCTGAGTTCATTGTCTGTCGTTTCCTCATCATCTAATATTTTCAAGGACTGTAACACCAACACACAATATTTTTGTTCAAGATACAAATTGGCATGAAGTGCAAGTAATTACAGTCAGATGGTGTCGTACACATACAGTGGGTTCAAGAGTCTAAGACCAATTTGAATAGTTTTTTCCCCATTTTAATCTGGGAATAAACCATTTTAGTAGTTTGAAAAATCAGGATGAAAAAAGAGAAATGTTTTTGGTTCTGTGATATTTGCAGGTCACTAGACAAATGTACACAAATTTGTGACACTGATCATCTGAACTCCTTTGTACAGATAGTCAGTGGTTTTTGCTTTCATCGAAGCACAAGATTCTCTTTGGTACTTTTCACTCAAATTGTTATACTGATAATGTTAATAGGTATTAAATAAAAAACAATACAGAAACAGAAGCATATTCACTAGTGGTCTTGGATCTTTCCGTATATAAAAGTGCATGAAACAAATAGTGAATGTGTGCATCACCTCATCCAGGATCTCACGGTTCCTCTGCAGTAGTTCAGGGAGATCTCTAATCAGCTGTTCGATGCTCTGCAGGCCGCCCTGCTGAACAACAGCACGGCTCTTCTCCAGGATGGACTGAGGGACGGCGTCTCCCGACAGATCTTCTAGCGCGGCCGGCAGGTTCAAAGACGCCAACACCCTAAACGATCAGAAACAACCTATCAATCACCTCAAAAACCCTTATTTATCCACCCAAAACACTGTCTAAATGTGTTTAACATTAGACAGCATATTCAGGTTTAATGAAAGGTGTTATGTGCATTATTTCATTAGTGAGTAGTGCTTTAATCCTCTGTATTTAGTTGTTTTAAGAGTCAGGGATGCAAACTCATCTGGGTTGAAAAGGTTACAAAGATGCGGGAAGAAGACCTTTAAAATATCAGCTTTAACATGTGGATTTACAGTCGATTTTAGCAAGAGGATATAGAGAACCCAACCTTGACTATTTATAGTTTTTTTTGTCTCAGGCCACATTCACACTGTTGTTTTTATGGAATATCAGTAGATATATGTTTTATTTTTAATGTAATCTTTATCAGCCTGATAAGACAATTTGGCATATATAATAAAGCCAATAAATAATGGATTATTTCCTTCAGCTGAGACACTTCAGATGTGCACTGTCTTCCATTATGGTTTTGAATTGCTCTACATATGATTGAAATCACATCAATAAGGAAAAGACAATGAAGTGCAACATACAGCGCAGGTCTGTCATAAAGGCTACATAATAATATAATGAGAACATTATAATTGTGTGCTTGGGACATGACTTTTAATGGTGAAAGTTCTGTTTTTGTAACCAGGCTCTCAAAAGTCATATACAAATTCTGATTTAGATTTATCGGCCAATATTTTGGTTATCGGCTTTCAAATATACAGAATTATCGGTTATCCGTATCAGCCAAAATTTTCATATCGGTGCATCCCTACTGAATAGTTCTCAATGTACATGTTAATGGAGTTTTAATGGAGTTTAAATGCACTCATGTCAGAGCAAATATATGCACAAACACTGACCCATTGCAGAGATTTGTTGCTTCTCTCATGCTGCCAATCAGTCTGTTGACTGTGTCAGCCTTCCTGGAATTGGCTGCACTCACTGACTGCTGCACTGCCATCGGCACCATCTTCTCAAACAGATCTAAACAAAAAAATTTGGATTATTTCATTGGATTTTTCAACATAAGAAAGGGGGAAATTACCACCCCAAAAAAATTAAAGAATTGAAAGTCAACTGAATGTCATGTGTGCATCATTCTGACCTGTGAACTTCTGGCTGAGTGGTGTCTGCACTGCAGTTGCTTTGACCAGAGATGCTTTGCCAATGTGCTCCAGGTCTTTGACCTCCGGCACGCGGTCATGGTAAATGAAGTCGTTGTCCTTCTTTGCAGCGGTGAGCGCACGACTGATCTTATCTGACAGATCCTTTACGTTAACATACTCATCGTATCGGGAAGCTGCAGTCTTCACCAGCTCTGTGGCATGCTGCAAAACATGCATGAGAAAGCTTAACGTCAACGTCCAATTAATGAAGTTCAAAACTGAATTAATAAATCAAGCAACCAGGCAGCCAAAAATAAACAGTCTGTCACACACAGACCAACACACCTGCAGCCGAGCAATCTCCTCTCCAAACTTTTTCTTCTGATTGGCCAAGGCTGACTGGTGCATCTCCGCGGTGGCCTGCATCATACAGTGCTTGGCAGCGAGGACAGGAAGCACTTCCTGGAAATAAAAATACTGACCAGGGAAAGGCAACCACAGCAATCACAAACGCCACGGCAACCACGAACCAACACCACGGGCAACCACAAACGAGCACAGACACACAGCACAGGGCGCAGGAAGAGAAAACAGAACAGCAAATCAGCACGCATCCTTCAGCAAACCCCAACCAAATCCTCACACAACGCCCATGCAGCGTTCACTCACAGATCAGTAGGAGAAGAAACAAAGGCTGGAGGCTTTGGGAGTGTGTGTGTGTGTACGCGGGGGTGACTAGCAGTCATAACTCAAATCTATAGACGCACGCATACAGGCAGTTAAGGGTGCTCCGATTGATCGGGCGCCGATCGGTATCAGCCGATAATCCTTTTATATAATTTGATCAGTGGTCTCTACAAAGGCCAATCAGAACAGACGATCAGATGACACAAAATTGCTTTACATTCACCAGTCTAGTCTGTTGCTAAACTGCAGACCATGCTTGATAATAAAAAGAGTTATCAAAACTGCATTAAGCTGCGAAAGAAGTACTTTCTGAACTTTGAGTTTATGCCTTAAGTCGTTTATGTCTTAAGTGAACAGTTGGGAAATAAATCGCATGTGTAACAGTATATTGGATCCTTGCATTCTGTCTTAAAGTGACAGCAGCCTAATATACTTGCTGTCGTCTGTCATTAACATTAATCAAACAACAAAAGACAAAAAGAAAATTACTCACTGCGCTTTAGTAGATTTAGTAGGATTAAACTATATTTTATTTATACAGTAAAGACTATGCAGTGTTGTTTTACATTTGATTAGCCTACTACCTATTAAAGGCACAATATGTAAGATTTTTTGATTAAAATACCAAAAAACCCACTAGAACAGGGTTATATATTTTGTTGACTTGTGTACTTACATTATCCCAAATGATTCCAAGAATGTTTAGATCCGGAGAAATAAGCAATTTTAACCAGGACACGGACCATGTCCGTGCGTCGCCTATCAATGCCATCATACTCGCGTTACCCTCGATTTCGGGTTTTATTTTGTAGAAACCATGGAAGACTCTTTAATATATTATGTGTTTTATTAGACAGGTGAGCAACTGTTTGGATACATTCATCGACAGAAAACTAATCATGTTATATAGCTCAACACAGTAAGTCTTATTATTTAAATCTCGTTTTCTTGATTTACCACGAGCACCATGTTTTACCATGCTTAATATTGATCTAGCTTACTGCAGTGTGCAACAAGTGTCTCATAGTAGTCACCGAGCGAACGCACAGAGTAACGTTTTAACAGCTTTCAACACACAAACGGCACGGATAAACAGCACTGCGTTACCCCATATACACATGACTGGAAGAAGCAGAAACTGTCATCTGCGGCATAATAAAAGCTCCACTGCTCTCAAGCCGTGTGTCGCGCTTGTCTCTCATTAGCAATCGCTCCAACAGCATACATTAGCGCATTCATTAATATGATTTCTGCCCAAGTCTCGTTGGATTCTTTTCCACTGGCTGCAGATGTGAAGACAACACCTCCCATGATTAAGCGAAATCAAGGCATCATCACGCTACGCCTTTGTTTTGAATAAGCGACCTCTAGTGGTGAAAATTACATATTGTGCCTTTAACAAAGACTTTTTTTTATTATTATTATTATTATTTCAAAGAAAAGCTATATTTGTTAAGCTCTAAGCTGTTCCTAAGAGAGGAAATGGAATATATTGCACATGTTGCTTGCTAATAAATAAAGAGTTGTCAATTCATTATACTTTCTCATCTTTTAATTTTAATACTTAACATACCTTATTAATGTCAAGAATAGTTAAATAACCCTGTGGGTCTATTTGAAGTCTTCTATTTCTCATGTAGTATTATTTATTTCAGTGATCGGTATCAGACCATACTGCTTTTAGTGATCCTGATTGGAGCACCCTTACAGACAGTGATTGCTGCATGCAGTTTGTGTGGATTTTTGACTAACTGTCTCTAGTGACCCCTAGTGGACCACTTCAACCACTTATGTGTCTGTCATGTGTAATGGCAGCTGCACATACCTTGGGCAGATTCTCTTTGTATTGACATTGCTTAAAAGCGTCGCCGTAGTAATCTGCCGCCTGGTTGGCAAGTTTAGCAACGATGGCGTCCTTCATCTTATCTGTGAGACGAAACTAAGGACAATTAATATTGTGTCAACTACAAGCAAAAAAAATGCACAAACATAAACACAGACGCACCAGCAGTGGCCTTGAGAACGAAGACCTCCTGTGCCTGGCTGAGCATGATCTGGCTGAGCGTGCCCACTGTCTCAGGGGAGATGTCCATGGTGGGCTCTCGATTCAGTGCAGACAGCACCGTATCCTTTATATGAGCAAATGCACCGCTTGCCAGCTGGAAAGAGACCCAAAATGCTCAAAACATTTTTCTCTCTCTCTCGATTGTCAGTGTTGTTGGAGGATTTAAGGTCAAACTCAAACCTGGTAGAACTTGGCGGCATTCTTCAGTCCCTCATCATTGTCGAGATTCTGCTCAGAAGCGATCTGACTGGCTAGCGCACCCACATTAAACAACACGCACGTCTTCTCATAGCCCACACTTGCCAATGCTGAAACACACAAACAGGATAAACCACACAATGGATTAAGCTATGTTATGTTCTTTTATGCAAACCTAGTTTTTATTCCTTTTTATTAAAGAGGACCTATTATGCTTTTTTACATGTTCATCTTTCTTTAGTGTGCAATGTTGCTGTTTGAGCATGAAAAAGGTCTGCAAAGTTACACAGTCCCTCCAGCGGGAGTTATTCTCTATATCAGAGTCACTGTTTCTGAACTCCCTGAAACACCTCCATTGTAGTCTCTTCATTTAAATAATTCCTACCCAATGAATATGCAAATAAAGAGGCGGGGCCTGGTTGAGTTAGTAGTGTGTTGAAACTTGCGGTTATGCTAAGCGGTGTGAGATTTCCCAAACATGCCTTATTGTTTTTCCCCAAACAATAAGGTGTTTTTTGAACATTTAAGTATGAAAACCTATTCTAGTAGAGCCCAAAAACAATCAAGACTTTTTAAGTTAATTGACTTAAGCAAATGTGTGTGTAATTCTGCTATAGAAATAAACTTGCCTCACCTAAGCATTTCACTAATAACAGCATTAGTGCTTTATCAAGTGAATAACAGGTAACACTGTGATCATTAATTTAACAAGGATATACAAGGCATTTGTCATGATTTGTAAACATTTTACAGGCCAAAACACATAAAACAATTACCAACAATGTAAATAAAACTGGGACCCTCTATTAAGAGTTATCATGTCGGTGCTGAAATTTTAAAAATGTGATGCTTTGAGGGCTGTTGAGTGGATTCGTAAACACCTCTGGTTAGCCATTGTGTTCATGTGCTCATCGGATATCTCTGTGATTGGCTACAATGATCAACACTTCAAAAACATTGTAAATAGTCAATGACGCTTATCACCGAACGCTTACACAGATACACACGGGACCGTTTGAAAGCAGGTGTCTATCCGGGATCAGTCCGCTTCAGCTCCCGCTTTCAAATTCAAATGCTCCCGTGTGCTGATGAGCGCCTGAACACAATGGCCAATCAGAGGTGTTTACGAAACTGCTCAACAGTGCTCAAATCATCACATTTTTAAAATTTCAGTACCGATTGGTACTTTTGACAACTCTACCCTCTATATTGAAAAAAGGTAGCGGAAACGTAGAAAGGAAATATGCAATAGTAAATAAAGTGTGCAATGGGTCAGGTGAAGTAAGAGTAAATAATGTTAGTAGTGGAGATAACATTATTTATGTGCAAATATCAATTATTATGTTATTAAAGGATCCCAAGCTTTTCTTTTTACTGGATTTGGTACCTGCCACTATTTCTAATGAGTCCACATTTTCCTTGAATATGGATGACAGAGATATGATATTTATTGATGCATACTCCAAAACCACTTACACAATAGTTTAAACTCTATATACAATTTCTTTCAAGTGATATCTGGAATCTGCCAACAGCTTAAATTCCTTAAAAAGAATTTACCCATAATGCACTTTTGCCATGTAAACGAAAGTACAAGTATCTAACAATATACAGCACAAAAATTCTTTTCACCTGGCATGCATTTGTTTGGAAATCATCTACCAACTCACCAAGCTTGACTGAGCCTCCAAAAAGTGATCCTTTATCAAAAGCATCTTTCCATGTGAATGTCAGACATAACTGAAAAAAAAACAAAACATTAGTTATGCAATTTGCTCAAATTACTCAATAATATAATCAATTCTAGTCATTTATAAAAAAAAAACAAAAAAAATGTCTGATTGTGAATTTACCTCTGGAAAAGGAAATTTGGGTTCGATTGCACAGAGTTGATCATAATATCTAGAAGGGAGAGAATGAGAAAAAAAAAAACTGTTAAAATACAAATTGTGGAGAAAATTTTTTAAACCACACTAAAAAAAAAAAATTGGTGTAGAAACAATTTTCATTCAGAAATTGCTAGTACGTTTCACCAATAATTACATCAAATAAAACTGAACAAAGTTTTTAAGTGGAAAGACTGAAATAGTATTTTCCTGTAAAAAAATACTCCAATAATCTTTGTTTTATTTACAATGCATAATAATGACACAAATAATTTAGCCATGACAGCATTCTCATGTGACCATGTCTATCTGAACACAAGAACCAACTGACGTACTGACGTAAGTTACTCAACCTCATTTTACAGAACTAACTACTGACACTTTTCACAGCAACATTTCCTTCCTGGAAGGAAAGACGAGCATTTCCCCATATCACTGCTGGTCCATATTTATTATATCTGATATTTCTTGCCTCTCGGCACTATAAAAAGAACATGTCTGTTGATTCAACGGGGGGAATACCTCTAAAGGGTGTCGTCACATACACCAAACAGCAGTCTAACTAGAAGCTACAAAGCAGGCCATTCATCTTGACCATTCACATGGCTACAAAACAGCAAACAAAAACTTGATTCCTATAGCAACACATGGCTCATTCACTTCCCAGATGGCATAAGTCCCAGCCGCTACATTAACTCAACTACATTAAACCACAAATTATGTGCAGAACGTAACCACAGACAAGAGAAATAAGGTCTAATTTTAATATGAAGACCAGGGTATTCCAGAAAGCAAGGTTACATTATATAGAAAATGGCTGAGAAAGATGTGAGATGAGAATAAAATAAATAAGATTAATATATATATTATATATATATATATATATATATATACACACACACACACACTTTTATACTTACTTTTTTATAACTATAAAATAAAATAACACTGACAGAATTTTCTCCATATTAAAATACATTGTTAATATGTCTTAAGGTACTCAGTGAAGTCAAATTAAATGAAAGTAAATTATTTATTTTTGACAACTTCCCAATTCATTTGCATTAATAATGTGCTGAAAGCATGAGACAGCAAATCTGGCTTTGATTAACAAATTAACTCTTCCAAAGCTCCAATGTTCAACTTCTGGTTTACAGATAAAGTAATAAAGCATGTAAGCCTGTTATAAATATTTCCCAAAAATAAAACTTCTACGTCACTCACACCTGTATCCACCCCAGACAAATACATGACGTAATGGAGTCTCGAGGTCGAAGATAACTGCTTAAACAACTAGGAGAATATAGTATAAACAACTCAAAAGTATGTTCTTCTTTATTTCAGTTATTTGCGTCGAATTATATATTATTAATGTACAACGAAAGCTTGGCGGGGTCAGTCTGAATGACACACCTGAGTCACGCAGAACCAGGAAGCCAGTGACGTATGATAAATGTGCCGTTGACGCACGCATAACGTGTTCATGAACTTTTTATATTCAACTTAAAGATTTTAGGGTAAAATTGATATAATATTTTAGATGCTGTAATTTGTCACCGCTTTATATTTTTCACCATTTCAATAACCTTTTTGGGATATCTATGTAATTTTGAACGGTCATTGGGTGTGACAAATGAATTTTAAAAGTATAAATAATTTTAAAACAATATGTGTGTATGTAACGTTAGCATGTCACACCACAGCACCACAGGATGTCAACTTCCCCAAAAGAACTGAATCTCTGCCCAAACTGTGTAAACCACATACCGCCTTAAACACATATGTGCTGTGAAACACTAAAATGATATCATATTAAAACATATTAACAGTAGACGTCACACAACAACTGATTAAAGCAACAAACAAGACAACCAGCACGAACACCACCACTAGTTTACGTTATATATTTCTATGAAGCAAATAAAAACAGATAATGTACTGGTTTTAAGTCACCAACAGCAGTCAACACTTAGCTAAACTCTTGACTAAACTATTTTTTGCTTTTAAACGACATAAAAATAGATTTAGCTAGCTTCATGTGGACAGCTTCTGCTATACGCTAAAGGAAAACAATCAGCACTTTAGCAAATTATATAGATTAATTAACAATCTACGACCCAGGCAGCAGAAAAGAACACCCACTAAAACTTCGCAATCACGTTGTCTTATCAGGCTCTTACCGCAGCAGGATTTCCAGCGAGCTCTCGTGTTTGTCCAGCGGCCTCCCCAGAGCACTTTTACGGAGCTTATTGAGCTCTTCCACGGCACGGACATACTCCGCTTGCTCCTCACCGGCAGGATACGTGGCCGTTACAAATTTCAGCAACGGTTTCGCCAAGTCCACCTCTGAGGACTTTTTCAACGGGACAGAAATAAACGTCGCCATTTGGGCCCGCGGGAACGACACAGTTCTAGTGGAAAATGAGAACACTGCAGACGGACAAAAACAAAGGCAGAGCACTTCCTGGTTGTCTTGAGTGCGTCATCGCGTCAGATGTACTGTCAAAAAAGTGACGCATGCGCATTCGAAAACAGTTCCTGCACTTGCGGGTAATTGTTACATAAATTCTGTAACGATTCCTTCCCTGTAACTCGCTAAATATGTAAATAGCGTGGAATTTTCTTTCACAGGTGGCTCCTGTGGAACTATATTTTATAGAGAGATTATTCAGAGTGATATCTGCCGATACCGATAGTTTGGGGATTCTGCCTTTTATACCGTCTTTTAAATGAATGATTGGCTACTTTTATTATAATTAATAATTAATCATTATATTTTGAAAGAAATGCAAATAAAAACTCCATCAACTTGTTTCAGAGTAACTGGTATCAGTTCTAAACAAACACATTACTCAAATTAATATTAACACACATTAACTAAATTTTGAAGATTAAATTAATATTTCTTAACTTTATGAATGTTATTAATTCATATAATTACTATTAATATTGAACATCAAACTGGTTTCTTAGCATTTTCTTTACACAAAGCACAAATGCAGTGCATTTTCCTGCCCTCTTTTGATTGACAGCATATATCGGCCCTATCGGCTGTTTTTTAAACTATCCATAGAATTTATCCAATGCTAAAATATTAGAGATGCACCAATATATCGGCCTATAATTGGTATCGGCCGATAAAAGCAAATAATCACACTATCGGCCAATACTAATTATTGCCCGATATATCGGTGCATCTCTAATATTTTAGTATTGGATAAATTATATAGATGCGGCAAATTAAATTTTTTTGCATTTAAATCATGTTTTCTACCTAAGCCTTTGGTCTAAACAGGTGCATGGCAAGACTTGAGCTTTGAAGACCTATGAATCACTTTTTATAGTTTTTATTTAAAAATTCTCTAGCAATTGGACAATGGTCTCAGAAATTAAGAGAAATTCCCAGTTTGATCCATATAGGAATTCAATAGTTCAAGGCTTTAGCTATAGAGTAGGTAAGTTTACACTGACACATCTTACCCCATGACTTACCCGTTTAGTCATATTTATGGCCAATTGGCCAAGCTTTACAAAAAGGGAAAAGCATCTTTTTATTTTGACAAATCGAATATGTTCTACATAGGTGTTGATTTGACTCTACAGAGGCGGTCTTTAGTTGCACTATTACATCATAATGCGACAAAGTCATTTTCTGATTTAATAAATGCTGTTTTTGGACTAATGAGGGAGTTTTCAGTTCTGAAACTTATAGAATGTTTTTACAATGACCTCTAACATTTAAAAAAAATCAAGGAAATTTTGATTCCTCTATTCATGACCCCTTTAAAGTCACGTGCAACGAAGTTAAAATGCCTTTTCTTTCCTATTGTGATGTATATATCCCAATGAAACAAGGAAATGAAATGTTGGGCGGGGCTTGATTTTATCCATGGGGAATTGATTGGGTGGTTGTGGTTTGCTATTGGTCAATCACATGTGAGTGACAGGTTGATCCGCCCTCGTGCCAGTAAACACATCATCAGAGAAGATGCTGCAAGAGGGAGGGGAAGTTATTTTGAATAAAGATTACAAGGCACATGAATTAAAAAAAGACGTGCACAAATAAATCTCATAATACTGCAATATTTCATAAAAAATAAAGAATTTTCAAATTTGAATTAATGGTGACAATGCATATCACAAAATGGGATTTTTTATTAACTTTTTTTTAAAGTTGTCTCATTCATGTCTATATTTTTTTGAGGTCACATTTCTATGAGCCTATGTTTTATAATTTGTTTGCAGACATCCATAAAAATTTAATTAGGAGCATTATTTTTACCACTCATTTCTCCTTGCCTATAAAACAGCTCTCCGATTATAGTAAATACTCCAGAGACAATGTATGAAAATTATTTTTATTTTGGTACAGGCATTAATTGTGTACATCTCAGCACCCCCTATGGAAGAGAGGCTTCTTTAGACAGACATGACATGAGGGCACCATGATCATCACGGAAACGCAGAGGACAGTCCAACGATCTGAGGAAGAGAACAACACACCTCTCTGTGTATTTAGACTTTGATCATTTGTTCAACCTGGAAACGTCATGTACACCAGAAGTCTTAAGTGAGCATCCAACGACAGCAAGGTATCAAACGGCGTGACATTTTATTGTGGTTTCGGTTTCAGTGCAGACTTGGTCATTCCTTTTTATTTATTTTTTTGTGGAGAGTTAAAAGGAGTCAACATTCTTACAACCATGCTCCTCTATATAAAGTGGCAATAATAAGCACAGTACATGCCAAAGCACAGCTGCCCGATACATGACTACTGAGTCAGTCTCTATTCAAGAAGGAGGGAAAAAAAAAAAAAAAAAAAAAAAGGCCGGCTGACCACAGCCATGACGGCTAGCTATAACTGGAGCAGCTGACGGTAAACCACATGTGCATTGAAAAAAGCACCAGTCAACATCATATTCTAGGCCAAAAAGTTACAAGATAAAAGAATGCAAAGGCATTAAGGGAAATGTAATTAATGGAGGCTCGTGATTGTGCTCGTTTATCAAAAATCCGTGTTATAATCCGTGCCAGGAGCTACTATAAAGGGCAGTAATAGTTCCCAGGCACAGAAAATATGAAGCACAACCATCACAATCTAAAAACCAAAAAAATCCCATTATTTAATTCTATTCTTCTGACACTTAATTCAATCTGGCTAAGCACAAATTAAAACGAACAGAATATAGTCAACAGAAACGATGGCACCAGAAACGATTGGTCTTGAGTGAGGAATTGGAAAACGATATCAGCACTGACGAGAGTAGGATACAACCAAAACTTCTCACAAGTCTCACAACCAAACTCAAACTCAAGGAATTATTTCATCCAGACAGACATAAAGATGTCCTGCGCATGCCTAAGTCAGGACGTGTTTCCCCACAATTGAAAGAGAGGTCGTTACTATCTACCGAGGGGTTGCGATGGCGTCCGCAGACCAGTCCGAAGGGGCAGGCAGTGAAACGGTTGACAACTCACAGACAAAAGGCGATCAAACTCAAGTAAGTACTGTACGTTCATAACTAGCAAAGTGAGGACAGAGTCTGAGCGCAGCCGTATTGCGGCGCCGGATGCTCGGATTCTTCCACGCTTAAGTAAAAGTGGTCACAATTCTCCTCCACTTCCTTGCGGTTTCCGCTCACCTCCATCCCCTCCCGATTCAACCTTTAAAAACTCACTCGCACGCATACGTAAAAGCCCACCGCTTGCACACACTGGCATCAGTTTAAGTGTTTTCAATATGAAACAATTTACACACTGAAGTCAGATTCTAACAGTTAGGAGGCCCTGCCCAACCCCGGCTATCGCTTTCTCTCTCTCTCTCCGCAGAAGGAGAGAGAGATAAGGAAAGGAAGAGAGAGGAGGATGGAGGGAACATGCTCGATGCTCAAGAGCGGCAGTATGGAGCCTTGTGATGTCATCGCACTCTCTGCTTCACGTGTTTTGCAGCAGCTCTACTTCAGAACAAGGTGAAATCCATCAGTGGTGTCATCTGAGGAAGAGCAAAAGTCTGAGAGATGATGGGGAGAACGAGAAAAGCATTTTTAATTAAACTTTTTGGTGTTATTTGACAATGTTTCACCTTGTATTGTGCTGATGATGAAACTGCTCTCGTCGGGGAAGTTATAAACCATCTGTAAGCAAAAAAAAAGATTATCTTATATATATTAGGATATATTTGAGTTACTAAGGTCTTGCTCCTGCGACACAGAACTTCAGAACTTTTGGAAGTGATTAAATTATATCAGTTTGTTCAAACAATGTAGTCAATATCATTATTGCTATAGTAATTAGTAATTACTTTTATATTAAAATATAATACAGTAGCTGTCAATGTTGATAGCTGAAATTGGCTTTGTAGGAATATCTTTTTTCGTTGTTAGCAAAAATAAATAAATAAATTACAGCCTGTCTTAATAAATCCTATTATTTACATAATGTACACTACTGTTCAAAAGTTTGGGATCACTAGGATTTTTTTCTTGAAAGAAATGAATACTTTTATTCACCAAGGACACATTAAATTGATCAAAAGTGACAGTAAAGGAATCTATACTGTTACTAAAGATTTCTATTTCTAAATGCTGTTCTTTTGAACTTTATATTCAAAGAATCTTGAAAAAAAATTGGTTTTTACTAAAATATTAAACAGCACAACTGTTTTCAATATTGATATTAATCAGAAATGTTTCTCAAGCAGCAAATCAGCATATTAGGATTATTTCTAAAGGATCATGTGACATTGAAGACTGGAGTAATGATGCTGAAAATTCAGCTTTGATCACAGAAATAAATTATGTTTTAAAATAGAAATAAATACAGCCTTGGAGAGCAGAAGAGACTTCTTCCAAAAACATACATGCATGTATGTATGTATGCATGTACAGTATATATATATATATATATATATATATATATATATATATATATATATATATATATATATATATACACACACACACACACACACACACACACATACATATTATGTCACTTTCTATTGGTTCATGCTGTTCCAACAATACATGATGTTACCATTCACAAGACAAATCAGTCACATGATGTTTCTCACTGACATGACCCACTTACTCATGGCAAATGAGAACAGAACAAAAAAAGCCCACAATGAAGTGTGTTTTATCTGTGGCATGATGCAAAACATTATTCAAATGAGGAGACATGGTTGGCCAACTTATTCGCGCCACCTGATAACAGGAAAAGAGAAGAGATTGTTTCAGGCTGCTGTCAGAATCTCTGAAGCAGGTCAGAATTTACCTGGTCACTGAGTAGTATGTGTATCCCTGTCGGCCCCTGTTTGTAGACTTGGTTGATGTGGACCAGCGGCAGCGCCAAGACACTGGAGATTTTCCTAGTAAGCTCACAAGCGGTCATCTCCTCAAGGTAAAGAGCATGGTAAACTAAACACAAACACAGACACGCTTTAAAACAGTACCATTGATGACAGAGGATTGAACATTTCACAGGAGAAAACCTAAATAATACATCTGCAGAACTAAAACAACACAGGAAGGGTTCGTAAATACAGTAAATATACAGTGTAACAAGGACACTGTAAAATAAAGCGTTGCCCAATTTTACATTAGGCTGTGATGCAATATGTTCAATTGAACAGTAGTAAAAGTATTTTTCCAATCAACAAAACAAACAGTCTGTAGAATTCATACTTATAGACTTACAGTAATTAGGTAACCTGATTATTTTCTTGGTAAATAAGTTTCGGTATGACCACAAAGGTTAAACTGTGCTACGCAAGTCTGTTATTAGAAGTGGTTATAGAGAAAATGGTGTCGGATGTGTGAGTTGTGGTCTTGCTGCTGTGAAGTCATGCTTTATACAATACATCATATGTTTAATGTTGCTTGCTGTGTCAAATGTCAGTTGTTATTGTGTTTTGTTTTAGAGGGCAGCATGAGGAAGATATTTTTTTCTCATTGTGGCTTTTGCTGCATCTTTTTGCTCATACCCTACCATTTAATAGTTTAGGGGTTGGTAAGATTTTTAAATGTTTATGAAAGTCTTTTATGCTCACCAGTTCACTGACTTATGCTTATCATATATTTATTAAATCAAGAATACAGAAAAACTGTAATATTGTGAAATGTTTTAGAATTTAAAATAACTGTTTTCTATTTGAATATATTGTAAAATGTAATTTATTCCTGTGATCAAGCATCATTACTCCATCATTACTTTTCAGCATCATTACTCCAGTCTTCAGTGTCACATGATCCTTCAGAAATCATTCTAATATGCTGATTTGCTGCTCAAGAAACATTTATGATTATTATCAATGTTGAAAACAGTTCAATATTTATCTGGAAACTGACTTTTTTTTTTTTTTTTTCACGACTCTTTAATGAATAGAAAGTTCAAAAGAACAGCATTTATTTGATATAGAATGTTTTTTTGTAATTTAATGCAAAGTATTACTTTCTTAAAAAAAAAAAACCCAACTTACTAACCCCAAACTCGTTTGTCTCTCATGTCTGTCCAACAATTGTCAAATAGTTTGAATGTTGTAATATTTGTTTGATGAATGTTTAACACTTATTCTCAAATTCCTATGAATTCAGTAATCATTAGAAAAAGGTTAATTAATGTTAATTAGTTTAACATTCCCAACTGATGCCATTTAATATCACCAATGTAAATAAATAAAAAGTGTCATCTAATGGTTCACATCATAAGAAAAGGAAGTGAACACATTTCTGTTCATCAATGACAGTACTTTGTTGAAAGTTCATTATGATTAATCAAGCAATTCTGTGTTGCTGAATGATGCTGCACTGCAAAACAATAGATGCTCAGTGACTGTGGTGTGTTAGGAATGGACGTGTAAGTTTCCACTATTGATATTTACATACCAGGTATGGATGTTGGACTGCTGTGTTCGCCGTTTTTGCAGTGGCCCCGTTTCCCCAGCAGAGGGCTCTCGCTCTGAGACGCCTCCAGAGATACGTAGACCGTGAGTCTGGGACGCACCGCTCTGTACAGGAACATAAACACACACAACGTGAACAAAACTCTTCAGTTTACTCTTTCATAATTGTAAGAAAACACATCAATTATATTTAGCATCACTCTTTTTTTATCGTACCTTGATTTAAGTGCATTGTAGAGTCTGATTCCATCGGCTGCTCCACAAATTTGGACTAAATCCTCACGAGTTAATTTCAGTAGATCAGAACCTAAGACGGGAAAACACTCATATCAAATCAGTCTCATTATTAACTATTTTTAGTTTAATGCTGAGTGTCTGTTAGGGCTGAGTATAGACATTTCACTATAGTGATTAAATTCTGATTCAGAAACTCCCGATGCCACTAAATTCCAATTCTGATTCCGTCTGATTTGAGATTTCTGTTGAAATGTAAATATTGCTTATGTCTGAAAGAGATTCTCTCATCCTCTAATTATACAGGCAAGTGTTTCAGACTGATTCACACTGGAAACTCATCTTTTTGAACCATTCATTAAAAGATCCAGTTCATAAGAGTCATTTGTTCGTGAATCAGAATATGTTGTATGTTTGTTTTTACGTACACAATTAAAAATCGATGTCAGGATCACAAAAGGAGACATATTTTTACCCAGCCCTAGTGTAGTTTAATTTTTGCAACAAAAACTGTTCATGTGCATGGGTAAATACCTGAGAAATGGGTGAAAATACGACTGTATGAGTTGAATCTGTTCTTAAGGAGCCACTTCTGTGCGTCCTGTATAGAGGCTGTGGGACTCAGAGACTGCAGAAAGTTCACAGATTTCATTATTTTAATTTTAAAGGTGTAATTGCAATTTAAGGTGCAATTTAATATGTAGTACTTTTTTAACAATTATGTACATCCATATCAGATTTAGGGCCAGATTTACTAACAGCTTGTACCAGCGCAAACCCTCATTTGGCTTTAAAAAAAAACTGAGCTGCTGTGTTTGTGTTCTTTAATTTGCGCATTGTAAGTAGATCAGCTGCAGAACTATCCATTTCCATCAGTGCTTTTATGGGATTGCGGTCTCAAGCTAATTTGCCCTGTTTATTAAATCTGGCCCTAAACCTTCAGTTACATCAGTGGCCTAATAAAACCTCTGGTCAGATGCAACATAAAAAGTGCATATTTAAGGCAAAATAGTAAAAATATGATATACAAACATACGCTAACCTCCACAGACATGAGGCTACCAAGATCCCCTTGGTGGTTAGGTGAAGAGGACTCACTAAAAACAAAAGTAAAAGCATTAGACGATGCATAACCATGGTTGATGGCACACCGTAAAGGAAACACAGAGAGCTTCATGAGTGTGTCACCTGTCTGGTACTGTGCTGCTAGTGCTGTAGGTGTTTGTGCTGGAGGTGAAGGTCGGTGTAGCTGCTGTATTGGGGTTGACGTATGCATTATCTGGCCATGGAGAGCACTACAATGGAAGAAAGAGAGATATGAGAGTCAAATAAGTCAAAGGTGATCTCAAATTAAAAAGTTAGTGTAAAGCTCTGATGTCAGACGACCTGGCTAGGGCTGCCCCTGACAAAAGATTTTTTTTAGTTGACTGGTGGTCGTTCATTTAAGCCATTAGTCACATGTTTATAATATTAATGTATGTGTAATATTATATATGTAACATTGAGCCTTTAAAATATCAATTCTTATAGGCTTGACTCCTCCCGTACCATTCTAAAGGCATGTGTACTTCACATACACACACATACCGTAGTAACGATCTGTCCGTTATGGAGTATTTTTTCTGCAATCAACCCAACTCATCAACTAACGTTTGGTCGACTATTAGGGGGCAGCCCTAGACCCGGCACACGCTGACAAAAGAGACTGATCTACAAACAAATATGGACAAAGTTTTGGAGTCTGGTATGAGTGAACTGAACACAGCAGAGGTGAGTGGGTGCTTACACTTCCTCTCTTGCTTTTGGCGATGGAATCTCCACAGTCTGCAGGAAGTGTCCGCTTGCTGGATTTCTTTAGCTCATGTTCCACAGCCTCCTCAATCACAGGCTCCAATCGAGTCTACGCAAACACACCAAAGTGAACAAATTAGTCAAAGAGACACACGTATATTTGAATCAAGTTAAAAGAGCACAAAGGCTGCATCCGAAATCGCATACTCTCTTTGCATACTTCACGGCCGCTAACAAGTATGTTCAATATAGTACGAGTGTGTGTAGTATGAATGTAATCTGGACGTCATTATCATGTGACCTACCAGCGTCAGTTGCGTCGCTTCACTGTCATTCACAAATCCTCTCCCGTGGCCTCATGGGATTGTAAAGTGTATTTTGCCTACTCTTTTATGAGTACTATGAATTCAGACATGCTTCTTTTGTGACATACTGTTTTTTGCATACTATATAGTAGGGAAGTATGCAATTTCGGATGCAGCCAAAGTCTTTTTTTTTTTTAAATTAAACACCTAAAAAAAGAAAATGTCTGTGTTTTGGCATTCTTCCTACTGAAACAAGAAGTTCAGGAAAAACATAAAAGTGCTCGTCCCTTCTCCTTTTTTTTTTTTAAACAGCTGATTTATGCATCACATTATTCTATTCTATTATATTCTTACTCTAAAAAGTTTCAATCCTATAGAAATTAATAGTATTTAAACTATGTCTGAAATTATGTACTTTGACATCAGGGATGACACAGTGAGGAAATTTTCACACCGGTAAATAAACCGGTATTACCGATAACACTGGGAGATTGGGGGGTTATTGTATTATTAGCTATTGTATATAATTTGCATGCATCATTGTGCGGGGGATTGAAATCGCTTTTGAAAGTGCACTCGCTTTCGAATTCGCGATCACGCTTACTTTCGCGGTACTGACCGCACATTTTACAAGATAAGATATTTGTCAATGACGCTCAGGATCTGTTACGCACCAAATCCTCTGTCCATCGTCCTGTCAGTCATCTCTTCTTACTCTCATCATGTGAAATCTGACTCCTGCTGCACTGTGCTGCGACTCTGCAGCTTGTGCTGTATATGGAGCAGAGATGCTTTCAGTTTATAATTGTAGTGTCAATTGTCCAACTGAACTAAATGATTTTTATGTCTTTTAAAAAGCAAAACGGCACTAGTGGCGATGGGCAAATAATGCAATTGGTGTACGAACACCACGTAACACCGACTACCGCAGCAAGCCTATTTGACATAAGATGAAGACTCCAGTCAGTTTATTTTAGGCCTCAGATATTACATTTGACATAAGGTGATTCCCGCCATATGCTGGCTGTAACATGACCAGCTAAATACTATTAACTTTATCTCAGCAACCCCTTATTATCAGACAGGTGAAACATCTACGAATAGGCTATTTCTACAATCAGTAGCCAACACTTTTTATGTGATTCTACATCCACACCAATAGGTGTCAGTGTAAAGTCCAGGATCACCGTCATATCATTGTGTAGGAAAACAAACAAGCCAACAAAACGTTACTTAAGTAATTCTTGCCTCTGACAAAATAGTGGTATCATAAGAGGGCTGGTATTTCTCTTTCTCCTGCGCAGTCCGTTTCTCCATCTTCTCTCTGTCCGTTTTTTGTTTTCTGTCTGCTCCCTTTGGCTGTTTATAGCAAGATATGAAACACTTTAATGAATCCTGAAGACTTCAATGTCACATTAATGATACAAAACAAGCTTTCTAACAACATAATCATTCAGTATAGTAAAAATAAGGGGGTATGAATTCAAACCTGAGGTCTGTAACCAAATATACATTTCCTTGTATTTGATGCATGCTTGCATGCATGTGACGTCACCTTAAAGACTTTGATCTGGCAGCTGGCAGAGTGCAGGTGCTCAGTATATTCCCCACTTTCATTTTGTTTAAAGGTGTCGATCTGGATCCGGAATGGAACTCCTTTCTCTCCGCCGTGTTTCCGCGGGGTGAACTCTGTACTGATGCAATGAACCTTCAACGAGAGAAGGAAGGAAAGAAAAATAATTAATGTGGCGCACATGATCGCTTCCTGGAGCAGCTTTGAGATTATCTTTGGCATGCATTACATTATTTCTGCACAGATCGGATTTTTTAATCAAATGAATGATATTCATATGTTTGAAACTTAATCGGACGCTTTCCAAGGTCAAGAGATAATGTCAGTGAGCCAAATCAGACACTCTCCAACGTGTCTGGGACATTAAGATCATCTCAAACATGCCTGACTCTGTTGGCACAACATCTGCGTAGCTCCTTTGAATGTGAGAGAGATTTCTGGCCAATGAGATTGTGCTCCAGGCATGCTCTATTCATTAGCTACACCAAACAGCTGTGGGTATCTTGACAACGAGCACTAAAATTGACCTGAACAATATGCACCAGTTAATGTCTAATTGCATATTGATGTGCTCATACTTATTAATATTATTCAGGTGCATCTTGCATAAGAAAGTCAAGCAGACAGCGAATGGATATTATTCAACCAATAGCATTTAATGTCCAGAATATGACTGCAACATTACCAAATCAGTTTAGATATCAATGTCAGTTAAAATTTCACAATTCTGAATACTAATTTCCACCACAGCAAAAGATAACACTGATATAGAATAATAAGTTAAACAAAAAAATAACTCTTCTTATCATATTGTTGTTCGATTAATATTATAATTAGGGCTGACGAGTTATAATTTTTAGCGCATTTAACACACTTGCCCCGCCCCAGACCGATGCAAGTCATCTGACATTTCATACAGTTGATTGATGACGAATATGATGCAGGGCAACAACTCACTATGCGATGGAGCCTATAAAATGCAGTCAAAAAAATCTCTAAAATTCAAGATATTAGGGCAAAAATGCCCGTTTGAGTTTGTCTCATATTTAGATCATATGAGTTAAGAAATATCACACAAGTAACGAGTGCAATATTACACAAGTGCGGTTTTTGTCCCAAATATAATGAATGCAAACGCAATAGCATTTTGTACAACCGTTCAGTAAATAAGTTAATACTGTGTCTTTTTAGACTCAATATTGTCTGTTTTGTTCAATTTTGCCAATGAAACCGAACGAACCGAGTGAAACCAATGATTCAGCGGACCATTCATAAGACTTCTTGGACTTGAAGCAGCGCAAACAGAGCCGTCTGATCTCAACTTCATACACCGATCATTCTGTGTAGCGCCGCTTCAAGTCCAACAAGCCTGAACCATTTACTTCACTTCTGAATGAATCAGGCGTTTGAATGAATTGAATGAATGAATGAATGAATGAACGACTTAATCATCAAGACATTTACCGCCACCTACTGGCAGTTTTAGTTTCTTATTTAGAGTTTAATTTTATTTAAAAATTAATTTCATATTTCCATATTAATTTAAAAAAATTAAAAGTATAGTTCACCTAAAAATGAAATTTCAGTCATCATTTACTCAACCTCATGGTCCAAAAGTTCATGTGTAATAACAATGTTGAATCAAATAAAATATTTCTTTCTAAAGCTACTTTTTGTAAGGTCTATTTGATGCTTTACACAATAATGACAAACACAATAATGACAAATCTTTTGGGGTTAATTTCTCAGCCAAAATCGATGTGCAATTAAATTGTGATTAATGAGATTAATTTACAAATCGACAAGTACAAGTCCTAAAATGTGTCTAACTGGCTGTAAAATAGGGTTGTTTTCAGCTATTGATTTCCTTGTTGATTATCTACAGGTCTATGCAGAAAAATATTATGTACAATGTTACAAGTTGCAACAAGCAAGATATAAAATATTTTGTCCTCTGCCTCAAAGTATTGGGTAACGACATTTCAAACTGAAACACTGTAATGTTTCTTTAAAGTCACCATGAAATCAAAATTCTTGTTTTGTTTTTTTTGTTTTTTTTTTTAAGTGATTTATCCATGCACATATTTTTTAAAATCATGTGCCCTAATTTAATCAAAATAATCTTCTCTTCTCTGATGACGTTTACTGGCGCGAGGGCGGGGCAAGCTGTCACTCAAATGACATCCACCAATAGCAAACCACAACCATCCAACAATCCCATCAATAGAGTGCTGCAGGGATGACGTCAAAACCCAGAAGGTGAATGGTTCCCTCGAGATTTTCCCATGGGGTTCTATAATTTATGAGTAAAATAAGCTCTGTGGTAAACATAAGTTGACAATACTTGAAAGTTTTATTATTTTACAACCCTGTTATAAAAACCCCAAGGAAAATCTCAACGGAACCAGTGGAGAATTTTGTTTTGATTCATCCCAGCAGCACTCTATTCCCCACAGACAAAATCAACTCCCTCCCTACATTTTTTATTGTTCAAGAAGCTGTTTCATTCAGATACGAGTCATAATAGGGAAGGAAAGACTATTGAAACTTCCTTTTCATGCCAAGTTTAACATTTAAACTACCACAACATGATCTTAAATTCAGGGCAAAGGAGAAATTTTGCGAGTGCTTTTACGTACCTGAACAAACACAGACGCTCGCTTGGAAAGATCCCACAGGAACTCTGCGGCGTTTAGCTGTGACGCGTGTGTGTGGGGCTCGGTGATGCCAACTGACATGGGGATATCTGTAACAGACAGATGATGCACAGTAAAAACTCCCTCTCCTGAGGCTTTATGCTGCTTTGAAACGCTTATCCTGATGAAACAAAAAGTGATTGAACAAAATGATGGAAGCAAACTAATGTAATCACACAACAAGCTCTCACCGATGTCAAGGAGGCGGTCGCCAGGCCGATTCCATTTCCAACCCTCCAGCTGCTGATGCTCCATGTACTGAAGCCTTCGGTCATGGAAAACCACCCTAACTAAACTCTATAATTCACCCCAAACCAAACACACACAAACACAAAACCATCAGGACAAGCAGCACTCTTAAAGAGCCATACACCACACCAGTCCCTCCTGCACCGCTGAATCTACAGCACCGCGGCAAAAGACTGATTCTGATGTTATAAAAAACATTATGTAAAAACGTCCATTGCATCTTCACATGCTGCACTCAAAAACAAACATACACCAAGACTTGTGGTTGATTCAGTGAAGGACTGATTCAAAACAGTAATTTGTGATGTGATTCATTAAAAGAACTGACTCCTAAGAGTCATTTGTTCATGAATCAGACTTGATTGTTTACGTAGGAAGGCAACGTAAGAGAAATATTGTCTATTTACTGTTCAAAATTAGGGGTGAGTTTTGAAAAAATATATTTTTATTCAGAATTCATGCACTAAAGGGTTAGTTAACTCAAAAATGAAAATTCATGGGTTTTGAATGACATGAGGGTGAGTAATTAATGACAGAAATTTTCATTTTTGGGTGAACTAACCCTTCAAATGCATAAATTGTTGACAGTAAAGACATTTATAATGTTACAAAATATTTCTATTTCAAATAAATGCTGCTCTTTTGAACTTTCAATATGGATAATAATAAGAAATGATTATTGAGCAGCAGATCATCATATTAGAATGATTTCTGAAGGATCATGTGACACTGAAGACTGGAGTAATGATGCTGAAAATTCAGCTTTGATCACAGGAATAAATTAAATGTTTAAATATATTCAAATAGAAAACAGTTACTTTAAATAGTAATAATATCTCACAAAATTACTGTATTTTTCATCAAATAAATGCAGCCTTGGTGAATAGAAGAGACTTAAGAGACAACAGTGTATTTTTTTTTCCAATTCACTTTTTTTTTTTACTTAATTGGTTAGCAATATTTAATGATCATATTTACAGATAAATAGCATCCAACAATGCCACAACACTGTTCACAAATAATTGAGTATTTTAATGTGGTGCTTCCATAAATTGTGTTGAAATTTTTGTGTATTAATCAATGCAATATTAGTCTTAAAATGCAGCCATTCACTTTCAGAGGTTTGTGAACCATTTAGCCATTATAAAATAAAAAAAAAACAGAAATCAATCAATAAATAAAACATTTTTGAATAATAATGACCAAATTCAACTGAGACTGCGAACTCTTAACTTGAGTTAAATATAATGTTGCTGTCCGACAGAAACCTTGTATCTCCTTATTTTGTAATTTTTATTTTATTTCATAAATCATTACTATTGGTCACCCTTTACGTCTATCTGTGGGTTTAGCAAATATTTAACCAATGAAAAGTATTAAAAAGAGCTTGTGACTAAACCTCATAACTCCATTGGATCCTCAAACTGTCAGTCAAACCTCAAAACTCCACCCACCTCTATTGTGAATGAAGTGCTGCACACTTTTTGGAGCATCTCTGCTTGTTTCCAATGCAATTATGCAAATGCAAATAAACAACTGGTTGAAGAATTTTCTTTACTCTAGAAACACTATACAAAGTTTGATGTTTTAAGTATTTCAGAGCAGAGAAGAGTGTCTTAGTCTAGCATTTGTCGTCGAGAATACGGTCTTAAACAGTCTGTGTGAAGCACTTCATCTTTTATAACATGAGATTTTGGTCAAATGACAGAAAAAACTGAGCGCCCACATAGCTATGATAAACTTCATAACCTGTAAGTTGATGAAAATGTAATGCTAATCTAATTCTAATGACAGCCAAAACACACGTATGTCTGACATTCACTGGTAAAAACCGTATAACTCCATTTGAGCTTGACTTTGGTGAAATGTTAATAATATAATGACACGTGCAAGTGTTTGAACACATATAAAGCCACAATATTAACTTTAAAAAAGTACAGTGCTTTTTTCATTTCCTGAAAAGCAGCGGTTTTGGACATACAAGGCCTCCGCCCAACAGCGATAATCTATTTAGCCACAGCACTGTAGATTCACTGGTGCAGGAGACGCCAAACCACACAAAACCACAAGCACACTGCACTGAGAAAACTCAATCTCTCACCTTCACAGTTTTGTTGTTGAGTTCAGGCATCTCCCCTATTTTCCTGTTATCAAGCAATCGGATCTCATAAGACTGGCCTACATGCAAGGGGAAAGTGTGTTATTGAAGACCTTCTCTGTGTGTTCTTGTCAAGAAACGTCAGGTCCTGAAAACCATACCTTGGTTTAGGTAGGTGAGCGTCTCCTCGTGCAGTTTCACAGCAGGGGAGGTGGCGGCACACAGCACATACTGAAACGGAGGATTCTTGGTGTCAGACTCCACAGGGACGCTAACATCTTCCTGCTTAAAGATGGGCAGAGCCAACACATCACTGAGAAACAAAGACAGACACACAGAGAAACAGAAGTTATGAAACGGTGAATTATATCGGTTAGGACCACAGACCCTCTCTAGTCAGTATGGTTGTCATGGAAACAGGTATATAGGGAGCCCCCCCACCTGTTTTCACCTATAGACACTTTAAAAACCACACTGACACACATGACCGCTGAACCACAAACAGAGAAAATGTTCTCATCAGACTACTGGGAAATGAAAGTAAAAAACAGGTTGTCATAAATCTATGAATTTACAAACATATATTAATACACTACTGTTCAAATGTTTGGGGTCAGTACAATAAAAAAAAAAAAAAAAATGAATATGTGTATTCAGCAAGGACGCATTAATTATGACAAGTAAAGACATGTGTAACAAAATATTTCTATTTCAAATAAATGCAGTTTCTATTCATCAAAGAATCACGGTTTCCACAAAAATATTAACTGTTTTCAACATTGATAATAAATAATCAGCATATTAGAATGATTTCTGAAGGATCATGTGACACTGAAGACTGGAGTAATGATGCTGAAAATTCAGCTTTGATCACAGGAATAAATTACATTTTAAAATATAGTAAACAGTTATTTTAAACGGTAATACTATTTCAAAATATTGCTGTTTTTACTGTATTTTTGATTAAATAAATGCAGCCTTGGTGAGCAGAAGAGACTTCAAAAAAATCTTCCCGACCACAAACTTTGTGCGTCAAAAAAATGTATAACAATTAAAGTGTCCCTATTACGCTATTTTTAAAAGTTCCTAATTTTGTTTTGGAGTCTTCTACGATAGGTTTACATGCATCCAAGGTCAAAAACACTTTCATTTTCTCATAATATACATTGCACATCACCTCATTTCTCAGAGTCTGAAAATGGTTTGTTCGAAGATTCAGTCTTTCTAAACCGCTCCTTTTTGAGAGCCTGCTCTGCTCTGATTGGTCAGGTGGCCCAGCCTGTTGTAATTGGTCAACCGCTTACAGCGTGAGTAAGAAACAAAACGCTTATTACTATATCTGAATTTCAGCTCCGGAGGGTTTCTCAACACTTGATACACAGTGAAACGATATAAACAGGAACATTAGTGCTGGTTTTCCGTATCAAGTCCAACTCCTCATCCACTGGAAGTGCATCAAAGTGGAATTGCAGCACAGAAATCAGCGTCTTCTCAACACGAACCAAACTCTTCTTCCAGTGGACAACAACTACAGTGTTTGAGGGCGGGTCAAAGTAGACGTTGTTCACGAGCAGCCAATGAAGACCACAGGCTTGCATTATGCAAATGTGTTAGTTACACTGTTACATAGGTACGTAACAGGAAGTGAGAATTGTATTGCTGATGACTCATTTTGTCAGTTCAGAATCGATTCTTTCTTTAAGGAGAAAATAACTTTATTTGTCGTGCACTTTGATCTTTAAAACTTTGCAGAGCTTTTACACTCACAAACAGTTAAATTACACACTGCATGAAAGGTAATATTCGAAGAAGCGTAACTGGGGCACTTTAACAATAAACAATTATTTTACACAATATTTTACTCAAACATTACAGGGTAAATAAATTCTGCCATGACTCCAGGCTTAAAACTTCTCTCCCACTCTCACAAATGTACGGGCGGTATCAGGCCGGTGCAGTGACATCTAAAGACGCTGAGTCAGTTAGCTGGCAGTATGCTTGACATGACGTGACGTTTGTAACCGTGCGGCCCGCAGGATCCCTCCTGCCCACCAATCTGCAAGTGTTTTCTGAAATATGAGCAGCTACACTGTAACATTCCGTTCCACAGCTGCTCATTCCACATGATCACAAGTTAATCAGCATCTCACAACCTCATTCACCTTAACACGAAAACATCACATTAGCGGCCTGTCACAGGACTGACTTACAGATACTGTGAGAAAATGATAAGCATATCTGGATATTGAACCCTGTTCATTGAAAACAACTACAAATGCAGAAGATGATGCAGTCATAACTGCAAGTAACATTCCTGTCCATATTTCCTAAAATTTCAATGGCTTATGCCACCAAAAGTAATATAATGGCAGCTGACATGTAAATTGCCACAACCTGAAGTGTAATTTGCTATAGTTCATTTACAGAATTAGTTCACTTCAGAATTAAAATTTCCTGATATTTTTCTCACACTCATGTCATCCAAGATGTTTATGTCTTTCTTTCTTCAGTCAAAAAGAAATTAAGGCTTTTGAGAAAAACATTCCAGGATTTTTCTCCATATAGTGGACTTCAACAGGGACCAACAGGTTGAAGGTCCAAATGTCAGTTTCAGTGCAGCTTCAAAGAGCTCTACATGATCCCAGACGAGGAATAAGAGTCTTATCTAGTGAAACGATCTGTCATTTTCGAAAAAAAACACAAATACCCTTTTTAACCACAAATACCCATCTTACACTAGCTCTGTGATGTGCCACACATTACGTAATCACGTTTGAAAGGTCACGCGTGATGTAGGCAGAAGTACCGAGCAAGTATATACAAAGTGAACGTGCAAAGACGAAGTCAAACAGCCTTTACAAAAAAAAAAAGAAAAATGTCAAATGATTTTTAAGTTGGAAGAAAAAGTGAGATGGGAGTTTTTCAGCCTACCGCGGTACTTCCAACATGATTACGTAATGCGTGGCGCATCGCAGAGCAGTGCAAGATGAGCATTTGAGATTAAAAAGTATATCATTTTTTATTTTTTTTTAGAAAATGAGCGATTGTTTCACTAGATAAGACTCTTATTCCTCGTCTGGGATCATGTAGAGCTCTTTGAAGCTGCACTGAAACTGACATTTGGACCTTCAACCTGTTGGTCCCTGTTGAAATCCACTATATAGAGAAAAATCTTGGAATGTTTTCCTCAAAAACCTTAATTTCTTTTCGACTGAAGAAAGAAAGACATAAATATCTTGGATGACATGGGGGTGAGTAAATTACCAGGAAAGTGAACTAATCCTTTAAAATGTCTGAAAATTAATAAATAGCAGCCACAGGACACTTTCCCTTATACTATTCCCTTATCATGTAGGCTTTAACCTAAAAGTCTGTGGACAGGTTGTGCCTTCTCAACTATCCATAAACACTGTCTGGTCGACGACCCTAATGCCAATAGAGCACCATGTCAACTGCAAATCTGCAGGGTGCTGGAAGAGCAGCAAGAAACTTGATATCACAGGGGGAGAGCATGTGAACAGCCTTCTTCCTCCAGTCTCACACTACAGCACTCCCACCAACACCCAACAAAACCTCCACAGAATGTGAGCCACTGAAGCTACCGTCTCACACAGAGGATTTCAGACACTTGCACATGCACACTTGCAGAACAACAGAGCGCTCCAGGGAAAATGCTGATGTTGCTCTTTCCACCACAACCTCCAGAAGGCCACCACATCCCAGAGAAACTGTTCCATGGAACCTGACCTCAGGCGCATAATGTGTATTCCTATCACGCAGTGACCGTTTTTCAAACTCCTCAAGGCCGAATGGGAATAGCTAGTGATTTGGAAAAGCTACAGTTTAAATATGCTGCAAAATGATCGTTGATACCCCAATGAAGCTGATGTATTCAGGGGGATTGTGGTTTGCCTCTTCCAAAACTGTGGATGCTGAAGCACCTGGCATGCAGTTTTAATTCATGGAAAAACTAATGCACGTCTATGAATAAAATGTTATCACTGTGTTAGACAGCTTGATATTTAGTCAGATTCAGCTGAATACCAGAATCAATAACAGAAAAACGAGATTAAAAGACATTTAATAATGGGATATTTTCCCATTTGACAGTAAAAGTGAACCATGTGAACAGTGTCTATTTTTTAAGCAGTGTTCCAGAAGAATTTTTTCCCCAATATTTTTATTTTTCCTATAGAGAATTTTTAAAAAAAGTATTTGTTTAAATCTTATAAGGCACAAACCAAACCAACTAGCAACAAGGTGAATCACAGTCTTTGATTTGAAGCAGAAAAATACTAGAAAATCTGTGCACCTAACAGCTTTAACAGAGGAAAGAAAGATCTAAAATCCCATGAAGCAATGCAAATGACAAAATGTAATTAAAAACAATGGATATATATATATAACAAAAAGTTGTTTTTTTTTAACAAATTATTGATACAAATATGTAACCCTCCAGTGCTCTTCAGTCATTTTTTTACAGAAAAAGTTTTAGGTTTTTTTAGAAATTTTTTTCATTGGAAATGGTACGAAACTTAGTAAAGGTTTTGGCACTTGCTTTGTGAACACACACACACAAAAATCATGGACATGATTCGAAAAGGTTAAATGGTCCTGGAAAAAAAAACAGTCACACTTGAGCTCCTCGCAGTCAAAAATGAGCGTATTGGAAATGAATGGGAGATTAATTTCATCTAGTGGAAACTTTTGGTACTGCGGCCAAACAAAATCTTACTGAAAGCTCATTTTTTGAGATATCAAGCTCAAATTTGGAACAATTTGTTTAGATTAATGGCTTTGATTTTATTTCAGTTTTACTTGTTTTTGAAAACATATGTTTCATATAAAAATTTAAAATAGTATTTTTGTGCATTTTTTCATAATAAAATGTAAAATTCTGTAACTTTTTTCACTGTTAATTTGCCAATTGTCGTCTTTAAAAAGAGACCAAAATTAAGTCTGTGCTCTAAAGCATTCAGAATTTAAGACAGTTTAAGTTGGAAATTTAATTTTTAGGTCCATGCTCAAAAAGTGAATAAATGGATTATACCTACAGCGTAAATATAATTTAGTACCATAGTACCCCTAAAAATACAAAATATTAAATACAAAAATTATCAAAATAAAATATAGTACAATCATTTCATTTAAATAAAAAAAAGAAATTCTGTCATATTTGACAGACACACAGAACACCAGAGGGTTACGTACATCATTCGCAGAGATTCATGGGAGTGGGCGGGCACTTAAGTGTTCTTTTGGCGTGATCGCATGCATATTACATGTTTGGTCTATAGGTGTATAGTTTTTCTTTACAAAGTGACATCGCCAACTACTGGCCTGGCATGAATAATACACTATCACCATAATGATTTTCTTCGAACAGGTTTCCTGAACCACTCCCCCGTGCGCCATTGGTCAGTCAAACAAATAATCCTGCCCCCAGACTCATGCCATTGGTTAGGGCAGTGTTGTTGCCTTGGGCTGGTATTGAGCGACGATATTTACATTTTTTGAAGAAAATGTACTGTTCAACTGTTGAATGGCTTGTCTTACTCAACTGGCATATGAATATTTGATCCAAGGAAAATATTACACTTCTCTTTTAATTTCCTCATTTTAAAATGCAGAAAGAGACAAACTATCTCCAGGATATGACCTATGATCCTAAATACTGAACTGTTTTAGAGTATTCCTAACAGTTCAATGACGTCATCATAGACGGTTTGCTTCTATGCAGTATCATATGACGTAATGGAGTTCAACGTTCGCCTCAATTTCTTCAACCAGTAAACGTGTAATTCACTAAACGTTTTAACAGCACACGCGAAGGTATAAAATTTAAAACAATTTCACGTTATCTCAGTTAATTTCGTATCTCGGAACTGATTTCAAAGAACACCCTGTTCCAGGAAGTAACTTACTTCAAAAGCGCTTGTTGTCGTTTCGGCATAACCACGTTATGGCTATTCAGAGGATATTCATTAATACTCTACAACCAGTTTGAAACTATTATCAAGTCTAGTTAGCTCTCAAGATGGTCAGACAGCATTAAGATGCAACTCGTTGTCTATTGTTTTGAGCTAGCTATAGCTACTCTCATATATATATAGACATAATACATCCACCAGACGACAAAAACAATCTCAAGAATTGCCAATTTATGAATAAGGGTGAATTTCTGCGACCTCTGAACAGAAACCGTTTGGAATCCCGAGGCTCGCAACGTAAACATTGAGAGCAAGACAGCTAGCCAACTAGCTCGCCGTCTTAGGTGCATCGCCCCCGGCTTAAGGACTCTTGGAAAGCTGCTGATCGGTTTGCATGCTGCTCTAACCTCATGCTGTACGCGCCAGCCCCGAGCTCCTGGCCGATGCCTGACAAACTGGCATCGAAGTCGTGCACGAGCCCGGACTCGATGGTCGCATCGTCCATCTTCAGCACCCACGCCATGGCGCCCAGATCCTTCTCCTCCGACTCTAACCGGAGCGCCGCCAGCTTCACCTCGTACAGACAGCACCTGCGCGGAGCTCGCGTTGCCGCAGTCAGTCCTACTAGAGTCGGTTAGGTGGCCACCCGCGGAAGGCTAGCTGTTGAAAGCAGGGCAAACGGCTCTAGCCCTGACTGCCGTGTACCTCGCCATTGCTTCAGTTTCACAGTAACAGAGGCGAGAAATAACAGTCTCGGGATGAGCCGAGGCGTCGCGAAGTCAACTCAACCCGTATGATCCGTTTCCAGCTCCCGTATGTTATCCCGTATGCATCAGCACATCATATCTGTATGCGATCTTCCATTATATAAAAGCAGGGTGGGAGGACGCTGTTGACTGTCACCGCATTCACACGCAATGTCCGCTCGAGTAACTGGGCTGGCGGAGCTCGCTCGCTCGCGCGCGCGCTCATCAAATCCTAAACGCAGCACGGTGTCTTCACGCTCGCTGTCCTCCGAAAGCGTTCCCCTAATTTCATCGTGCTGACCCGCCTTGATCTTTCGGAAGAGGCCAAAGATCACAACACATCGACACGACCCTCCGTCTGCCACCATTCAAACGCGAAATCGGTACAGCGCAGCAGGGATCCGGGACTGGAATCTGACAGCCAATCACAATGCTCTGCGAGACGCGCTCAGCCAATCGGCTTCCGAATATCTGTCGTCATCGTCTCCCTGGCTCAAACCGTAGTCACTCTCAGCTTCCAAACAAAAAATAACCTTTAACTTGCAGCGAATAAATTCAACGACACGTCACCTGGTGGAAGAAATGCAAACCTGTGGAATATTAGATTAGTTTTATTTATTTTTAAATTCGTTTTTTACTCTTGCATTTTTGATCAAGAGTAATTAAAACGAATCTGCAGCTGATAGCCAAAGTCCATTTCAGCATGGCTGTAAAATGACAAAAAAAAAAAAAAAAAAAAAAATATATATATATATATATATATAGACATAGACTGCTTGCTGTCTAGAGATAATATAATCGTTTTATGTCTTAAAACTCATTTTAATCATATTTAAATGTTTTTTTCCATTAAAAAAATGTCTTCATGCCTTAAAATAGCTTAAATATAACTCTACACTCATGGTTTATTTAGTATACACGGACCTGTGAATATGCTAATTAGCCCCGCCTCCACTCACGCGCAGAGATCCACTCGGTCAACTTACTGAGGTAAACGCTGCACAGTGGTATCGCTCTTTACAATGTCGGACACAAAACGGTAATTAATATGATTAGCCTTTTGCTTGACTATGTTATCAAACAGCTAATAATGCGTTGCTAATGTTACAGGACTCCCTTGCTTTAGAGTGGTTATAGTTAATAATATGCTAAAGCCCGCAGGCACACTGATGTGATTGGTTACAAGGTAGTTTGTGACATCAGCGATCAGAGATGGGCATAAATACATCAAAAAGTATTTAGTTACAAATTACAAATACTTACTCATCAAATGTATTTAGGCTAAATAAAATACAAAATACTGCTGTAAAAAAATGTATTTAATTAAAATACAAGTAATTTGTAATTTGAAAATACAAGCAAAATTTATACACAGTCATTTAAAGTGCCCACTGTAACAATTAAATATAGACTGATTATCCTTATAAAGATACTAAAGTTATTCAGTCAGGAGCACTGAGTGATTTTGTCTTTTTCTTTTGTTGCTTGATTAACAATAATGACAGACAGCAGCAGGTTTATTAGGCTGCTGTCACTTTAAGAACGAATGCACAGACCGAATATACTTATGGTTACATTAATTTAAGACACGACCGACTCTGTTTTCAATTAATCAATGTTATTTTTTTTTACTTGACCTACCCGTCCATATATATCTGCAGCGCCCCTGAATATGACTGCAATCTGCGCATAACTCAACAGCGCACGTCATGCCTTAGCTAGCAAGTCAATTCACAAGTTCTTGCCAGTTTAATTGAGCACAAAAGCAGCTTCTGACCTGCTTCTGACCTTGCTATGTAAAGTAAGACAGACGTCAGTCACGAGCTCAGTAAACAGCAGCCGCCTTTTATGGTGCATTCACACTGGGCGTCGGCGTTGACACTTCTCATTTACTTTGAATGGGTGACGTCATGCGTTGCCATAACAGTGAGCGGTTGCACTTTATTTTACAGTACATGCACTTACATGTACTTACAGTTTACTTACCTAAGAAAGTACTGAGTAATATAAGGTAAGTACATGGGTTAAGGTTAGGTTTAGAGGTAGGTTCAGGGTTAGTACCTACTTATTACCCAGTTATTACAGTTACTATCCTAAGTACATTGTAAGTACATGAGGAATAGGACTGTAAAATAAAGTGCTACCCAATGAGCTTATGCTGCGCTCACGCCATAACTACTGTAATTAAGAGATGGCAACCTGTGATGTTATACTAGGAGCGGTCCGTGACTCAAATTTATGCGTTTCAATGGCCAAACTACCAATGCCAAAATGAATATGCAGCAGTCAGGTGGTACAGGTCAGAACTCTTTAAGTTGTTTATGTTCATTATTATTGTACTCTTATATGCTTTGAGACATGAGGTAATTTAACGCCGTCTCTTGTGACGCTTTTGCTCCCTGCTGTGCGCGTTCATGTGTTTTGGAGGAGGCGTGGCTTTGAAGACGCTTTGAAGGGAGGGTGGGATCTTATGCTTTTAAAGCTAGCTCGCTATTGCTAGCAGCTCCAAAAGTGACCTACCCTACCTTTAAGCCTGGTGATTAAAGTTATTGTATGCAAGAATAAAATAACATATTTGAATGTATTTTTAGTATTTTAAATACAAAATGTTTTCTCTCAAAGTATTTAATTACATTTTTTTCTTTGTTAAGGAAAATACAAATTACAAAATACTCAAAAGTAATTAAATACGTATTTTAAATACATTTAATTAAAATACTGCCCATCTCTGTCAGCGATATCAAACCATGTTTTTGAAGTTGATCACTGCAGTTTTAAAGAGAAAATACTCAGCAATAGTGTTGACTTATGAATTTGCACATGGTTTGTCTTAAAGCATATTAAAAACACCAGATTTAAGACTGTGCCTTAAAGGTACAGTAAGCGATTTCTGAAAAACGCTGTTGAAAGTGGATTGAGCACCAAACACACTTGTAGCCAATCAGCAGTAAGGGGCGTGTCCACTCATTAGGGGTGAGGTGCCTGTGCTGCATAGACTGTTCATGGATTTAGGGGCGGAGCTATAAAGATGGGGGTGTTATTCTTTTGGGTAGGGGCATGTTTGTTTTGGTAAATATCATCAGCATTTCTCAGAAATCGCTTACTACACCTTTAAGAACTAGTATGACCATCTATCAGTTAGTTCGGGTAATGAGTCCTACTTTTCGGTATCAAATTATAACACTGTACTTTTTTTATGTAACTGACTTAAAGTTATGAAGTGTCTTAAACAAATTTGACTAGGTTGTAAGACTAGTATTAGCGGTTTACGCAACCGGCCCCTGGGCTGTTTTGCTGTGAAATTCCTTTCTGAAACAGGGATGGCCACTCAAGGACACATTCGGGTTGTTTTTAGGCTGATGTTGTTGTGCCGGTAGGCTGGAAGGAAGTCACACAGTCCTTTGAGCATGATTGGGTTCTCTTAAACAGACCAACATCTTACGAACAAAGTCGCTTGGGTGTTTACGGTGAGAGTTTATTAGCAGCATCGTGAAACACTTGTTCACTGAGGGCATCATTGTCCTTGAGAATGAAATTTCCATGCAAAGCAAACAATCTTGGAAACTTATAGATAATTCTATGATGGCAATTATGTAGCAAGTTTATTTTTAGCAAGAGAAACAGGAAATAACAGAATAGTGTGACACCCAGTCCTATTTGAAAAAAAAAAATTAAATGGCCAAATAAAACCATTAAAGGATGATGAGATGCCATTTCTCATTGCTGTTGACCTTACTACACTTTAATTGCTCGTTACAGACAACTAGAACTATTAGTTGTTTTAAGCATGTGCTAAAGGCACAATCATTGCAAGTTATTACAGTAACTAAGGCTTTGAGTCAAAAGTTGTGTTTCACAAATGTGTTTTCTCTAGCAGTGGTTTTGTGTGTTGGTTTCAAACAGTTTATTATCATACTTTTACTGTAGCTGTTGGGTAATAAGTGAACATAAAACACTGGTCTACAACTATATAATGAGGGAACATTTTATCAGAAATGTTGAACTGTGTTCTCAGGATAAAGGTTTTTTTTCATAAATGTCATGTCAGGTTGGGGCAGGCTGTCAATTATCTTTTAAACATTTAAAAATCTATGTAATTTATTGAAAATCTATTTATTTACTTGACTTTATAAAACTCTATATATTATTATTATTATTATATAAACTTGTATAAATTTATATATAGTAATATAACATTTTATATAATAAATTGTATACAATTTGAAATTTAACCCAGAAAATATATTCAAATAGAAAACTGTTCTTTTAAATTGTAATATTTCACAATTGTATTGTTTTTACTGTATTTTGATCAAATAAATGACTTCTTTCAAAAACAAATTCAAAAACCTTTGTGGAAAAAAAACCCCTTAATTTTCTTTAAACAGCCCATACAACCAAGTAGTATAAAAAAGATATTTTGAAAAATGTCTGAATATTTTTTCTTTTTTTTTTTTGTCCATACAAAGAAAGTCAATGATGTCAAATGTTGTTCGGATCCCATTGAGTTTCATTATGGACAAAAAGTGGAAACATTCTTCAAAATATCTTCTTTTAAAGGATTAGGTCTTTTCAGTATTAAAATTTCCTGATAATTTTCTCACCCCCATGTCATCCAAAATCTTCAGTCAAAAAGAAATTAAAAATGCATTTTACCTTCATACATTTGTTGTATTTAGTTTCAAGGGACAGAGAGAGGAAAAAAAAGTAAAAATGAGACAATTAGTTCATTACTGTACATTTTCTTTATTTTAATTTCATTGTTAGCACAGTTCTAGAAATGCAGCGGGAAGAAAGAGAACTTCCTCACGGGGGAGAAAGACCGACACTACAGGAAAGAAGTGACGAGACAGTTGCGGGATTTAGATGCGTAAATACATTTCTACAAATTTCCCATCAGAGAAGAATGACACTATGCTACTTAAAAGAATCCACACGCCCTCAGGACATCACAAGATATTCTTGAATATTCCTTTGTTAAGGTATATATAGATACATATTGCCTATGCGGTGTGGCCTCGCCGTGACGAGGATCTCGGGTGTGTGGGGCGACTGACGCGTGGCCCGGTAAGCCATGTATGCGACCAGATAAAAAGGTTCGGTTTAATTTATGACATGCATATAGCCAAGCAAAGTATGCCTTATAATAGAGCAAGCTGGACAAACTGCTCACTGTTATGAACTGATATGACCATTAATAATCAATAGTGAGCAATTAGGAACATTAATGACACGTCGCTCAGACCAAGAAGTTTTGAACTTCATCTTAAAAATCTGAGTTTCTCAAAAGCTCTTTGATAAAAAGAAATGATCTCCATGTTGCACAAAATGACACCCACAACTCTCTCTACCTGGTTTCCGCCCTCCCCCAATGTTTTGCCTCTGACACACACACACACACACACACACACACACACACACGTACACACGATCTTCTCATTGACAAGGTGACAAAACTACAGAAGACCACCATCCGGTCTCTCAGACATGAACACGGATGGTGATCCTAGATGGGAAGAAGAGTTTCAATCCGACGGCACTCCCACTGGAAGGTGACGTGGGGCCGGAGGAGGGTGTCCAGCAGTGTAGGTGCATGCGGCTTTGTGTATCTGTAGGCAAGCGGGTGTAGGTGTTTGTTTGTGTATGCATGTGAGTTAAAAAGCCAGCTAGGGTCCCCTGCACTAAGAGAGTGCTGTAGTTCTGAATAGTGACGGCACGGCTACAGGCCCTGCCCTCCCACATCTGAAGACTGGTCACCGCTGGAGCCGCTCTGCGCTCGCTTTATGTACAAATTCAACAGTTTCAGCTGTGAAGAGAGAGAGTGCATGCTATAGATTACTCTATAAAGAGGAGTAAGGAGGAAAACAAAACAGACATTTTGCAAGAGGAAAGGGCTCACCTTGCTGCCGGACAGCTGGCTGAGGTGAGGTTTCAGATCCTCTCCGATGACGGCATAGATGGCCACAAGACAAAATACACACGCTTTTCGTACACTGCTCTCAGAGTTATCATAACCCTGCAAAGGAGAGAAAATTATAATCAAAACATGCAGGGACCATCTTTAAAGTATCCCTATTATGCTTTAAAGGTTCTCCTACAATAGATTTACATGCATCAAAAAACACTTTAATTTTCTCATAACATGCATTGCATCATCACCTCTTAGTGTCTGAAACGGTTCAATAAAGGATTCAGAATCTCTAAACCCCTCCTTTCTGAGAGCCTACTCTGCTCTGATTGGTCAGATGGCCCAGTCTGTTGTGATTGGTCGATCACTTACAGCACATGTCGGAAAACAGGAGGCTTCCTCAGCACTTGATGCACAGCGATACGAACAGTAACGATGGCGTCGGTTTTACACGAGTCTCATCCTTTGGAAGTGTATGCAAAGTTCATTTGCATTCGCAGCACAGAAAACGGTCTTCTCAACATGTCGACAACATGAACCAATCTCTTTCAGTCTCAGCTACAACTACAGTGTTTGAGGGCGGGGCAAAGTAGACATTTGCCGGCAGCCAATGAAGACCATAGGCTTGCATTATGCAAATTTGTTACAAACCTATGCAGCTTCATGCAGCAAGTGAGACTGAAATTACTGACGATTACTGACATACATTTTTTGTAGGATTCTTTCAAAAGAACAGCATTTATTTTCAAATGTCTTTGATCAATGTAATGCATTCTTGATAAACAAAAGTATTCATTTCTTCTTTCAAACAGTAGTGTACTGTTTATAAAATACAGTATTTACCTGAATGAGCCCAGGGACAATCTCAGGGAGCATCTGAGCGAGACCCTCTTTAGGCAGCCGGTCGATGACTTTGGTGAGCATCTTGATGGCAGCCAGGTTGATGGGGTAGTCTGCTGACTGGATGATGGGGCACAGCACCTTGATACACTGATCGGGACTTATTGAGGTCGCCAACATAGACGCCGCCTCTTCTGCAGCCCGTACCACCTGATACAGAGAGAACAGGACATTGTGCGCTTCGGTTTAGGTTTGGGTTGTCAAGTCTTTCGTGCTTCACGTCTGTGTGAATTGTGATCTTGTGCATATTTGACCCAAAAATGAAAATTCTATCCTCATTTACTTACCTTCATGTCAATCCAAACTCATAAGACTCTTCGGAAGACAAATTAAGGTATTTTTAGTCAAATCTGAGAGATTTCTGTCCCTCCATTGAAAGTCTATTCACTCAAAACTCTGATGCTTCAAAACGTTCATAAAGAGATCATAAAATTATTTTTAATCCATGTCTTCTAAAGAGGTAAGAACGCTTTACGTGATAACGTAGGCTTTTATTCACATATAAACACTGATCAGAGAACATAAACAGATGCTCAAATGTACTTGTTTGACACATGAGAATGAACCTCTTTAGTTCTTGAGCTTTCATGTACCATATTTGAGTACTTTATGTACGTTCTCTGATCGATGTTCATACAGTAGTGGCCAAAAGTGATGTCCGGAGAGGATATTTGTTTTCAATGACCCTACAAGTTTGATTGAACCATCAGAATATGAGGAAAATATTTTAAATATGAGGGAAGAACAAATCACTACACTTGGTTAAGATATTTATCTGACGAAATTATTTGGCAAAAAAAAGGCAAAGTACAGCTACAGGTTTTATTTTACTATGAAAAATAAAAGCATAGAAAAACAAAAAGCTCACAGAAAAAAGCATACACTGACTGAACATAACCAGTTTCTTTGGTTCTCTCTTGTTTTTGCATGTGTTCATAATTTCTTTGTATGACAGCCTGGACAATTTGTTTCATTGCGTTATCACAAATAAAACTATTCACTCCAAGCACAACTAGCAATATGCTTACAAAATCTCTAACAAATTTTTGATAATATTTGAATAAAGGGTAAAGATGTCAAATTTCACTTTTTGCCTCTACTGTATGTGAATAAAAGCCTAAATTAAATCTGTTCATCATATAAAGCAATCATGTCTCTTCAGAAGACTTGTATTAAACCACTCGATTCATTTTAAGAACGTTTTGAATCAGTTTTGGGTGAATAGACCTTTAATGGAGGGAGAAAAGTCTCTCAGTTTCATTAAAAATATCTTCATTTGTGTTCTGAAGATGAACAAAAGTCTCATGTGTTTGAGACGACATGAGTCTGAGTAAATAATGACAGAATTTTCTCTGTAGGGACGCCTGACCTCTTTGTGTGGGTCTTTATGTGCTTCCAGGGTCTTCATAATGGTGAGTTCTGCGTAGTTTTTAAAGCGCCACGGCTGCCTGTTCAGGATTTCCTTCAACACCCGCAGTGCTAATGCCCGAATGACATGCTGGGAGAGAAAAATAAAGATCAGCAAGTAAATTTGGTTGTCCTCATTACTCACATTAGTGTGTTTACAGCACTTTGCAATCACCTCTCCATCCCCAAGTGTTTCCAGCAGCAGCAGGAGGATGGTTTTGAAGTGCTCGTCCCAAACATGCAGTTGCGTTTCTCTGATCAGCCGCATTAGCTCACACAGCGCAGCTTTCCTCTCTTCCACACGCTCGCTGTGATTCGAGAGCTCCTTTAGGAGCTCAGCAACCACCTCGGACTGGTCCACACCACTGTCTATAACACCATCAGCAGAAAGGAAGTCAGACCCACACGTGTTTACAACATGCATACACTTTAACAAAGTAACGGAAGTGCATTACCATCAGTGAGGCACTCGCCATCCTGGTCTGCATCTTTCAGGCTTTTATTAAAAGGGGAGGAGCTGAAGGAGGAGTCAGAGTAGCTGACTGGCTGGTATTCCCTTGTTGGGCGGGGACTCGAGGAGAGGAGCGGCATAGTATTTAGCAGAGATGTCTTGTTATCCAGTGCCGTCCGACCAGAGTCTGTGGTTTGCTCACAACCCTGTAAAGAGACACATTCATTATACATTCACACATCACTGATTTGCTTTTAGATTTCTATGTATTTTATAATTTTATTACACGGCTTGATTCTAACTGGCCAATCACAGCAGAGAAAAGTCAAGATTTCTATTTAGCTTGATTTTTTTTTAGATTCAGTTTTAGTTATATTAGTACCTTAACTTGAATTTTAAATGTTGATTTGGCAACTAACTGAAATAAAATAAGATTACGATTAAGTTTTGTCCATCTAATGTTAATGTTAAATCTAATGTAATTTATTTTATTTCAATTAATGAAAACAATTTTTAATAGTTTTAGTTAACAATAGCAATACTGCAAAATGGCAATATTGTGACTGACGCAGAATTAAGTATTACCTGTTATGGTTTTTTATAAAGTCTTGATTTTGTTTTTGGGCTCTACTAGAATAGATTTTCATGCCTGAATCTTCAAAAAACATTTTTCACATATTTTTCATTGTTGCAGCTCCTCTCTTCCCAGTCTGTCAGTAACACTGTTTAGTTCCTGTCTCTATGAAGCCCCGCCTTCTGAAAAGCGCAATGTGCTCTGATTGGTCGGCTGGACCAGTGTGTTGTAATTGGTCAACCACTTCAAATGTGTTTGGCAAATGTCCCGCCTCTTACCACAACTGTGAGTTTCAACACACTACTAACTAACTCGACCAGGCCCCGCCCCTTTATTTTGCATACATCTTGGGTGGGAATTATTTAAATGAGGAATATCATGATGTGTTTGTTCCCGGAAGAAAACTCAAGACTACAATGGAGGCGTTTCAGGGAGTTCAGAAACAGTGACACTGATATAGAGAATAACTCCCACTGGAGGGACTTTGTAACGTTGCAGACCTTTTTCATGCTCAAACATTACACACTAAAGAAAATAACCAGATCACCACTGGCTGACAACATCATCTCTTTCTTGACTTGCCTTTCTTACCTCTTCTCCACCATCTCCATCTCTTTTCCGCGGTGGCTCTGTCATGTCCTCTTGGCTGCGGACACTGAAGTTCTGGATGGCCTGACTGACTCCTCTCAGGGAGCTGTAGATCTCCTCAGAGTTCATGTTCTCGGTATCGTAATCAAATGCACTGTGAAATGACACGCACACATAAATTACATAAGATGTTTAGTTACGTAGAAATGATGAACAAACAACTACATAACCAAAATTACAGCATTTATGGAGTGAATCTATGTCAATGTTTGTAGTTCATGATGTACCTTGGTGAAGGTGTGTTTTGTGATGTGTTGGTAGGGGATGTTAAAGGGCTCGACCAACTAGCTGGTGATCTTGGGGTGTGTCGGGTGAGTGGGCTTCCCATTGTAGCCTGCAAGGAAAAAAAATTACATCTTAGTACTGACAGAAAAGTGGTTTAAGTGATTCATAAAGGATTAGTTCACTTCTGAATGAAAATTTCCTGATAATTTACTCACCCCCATGTCATCCGAGATGTTTGTGTCTTTTTTTCAGTGGAAAAGAAATTAAGGTTTTTGAGGAAAACATTCCAGGATTTTTTTCCATATAGTGGACCTCAGTAGTTACCAACGGGTCCAAATTGCAGTTTCAGTGCAGCTTCAAAGAGCTCTACACCAGTGGTTCCCAACCACGTTTCTGGAGGCCCCCCAACACTCTCCTTTATCTGACATGCCCATTTCAGGTCTTGGAGTCTCTACTAATGAGCTGATGATCTGAATCAGGTATGTTTGATTAAGGAGGCATGGAAAGCATACAGTGTTGGGGGGCCTTGAGGAATGTGGTTGGGAACCCCTGCTCTACACGATCCCAGACGGGGAATAAGTGTCTTGTCTAGCAAAACGATTGGTAATTTTTTTAAAAAAATAAACATGTATATACTTTTTAACCACAAATGCTCATCTTGCACTAGCATCCACAACTTCAAGCATTATGTAATCACCTTGGAAAGGTCATGAGTGACATGGGCGGAAGTACCGCGATAGGGCGAAAAACTCATCTCATTTTCTCCTCCAACTTCAAAATTGTCCGACACTGTTGTTTTACCTTTTTTTTTGTAAAGGCCGTTTGACTTGTAAACACTTGCTCAGTACTTCCACCTACATAACCTTTCCAACATTATGATTGCATCGCAGAGCAAGTTTCATTTACAGTTTTACTTTTTTAGAAAATGATCAATTGTTTCTCTAGATAAGACCCTTATTCCTCGTCTGGGATCATGTAGAGCTCTTTGAAGCTGCACTGAAACTGACATTTGGACCTTCAACCTGTTGAACCCCAGTGAGTCCACTATATGGAGAAAAATCCTGGAATGTTTTCCTCAAAAACCTTAATTTCTTTTCAACTGAAGAAATAAAGACAAACATCTTGGATGACATGGGGGTGAGTAAATTATCAGGAAATTTAATTCTGAAGTGAACGAATCCTTTAAAGATTTAAGGTTAATCACCTGGGCTGTGTTGCCTGTGTTCCGTAGGTGGTTCTGCAACAGTTTGGTGGCTCCATCCTGAAAGGTTTTAGGTAGTGCAGCAAGAAGCATTGTGAACTCTGGTGTGTTCAGCTGGAACAGCGAGATCAACACCGACTGCGCTGCCTGTAAACAGAGCACATAATTAGACCTTCAAAACAATCAACTCCACCAGAGGAGATCTAAAAACAAACTGAAAATGCAGAAACATTTGAAATATCATTCACGTAATAAACACACAATGTCTTGTACCTTTCTGACGTCAGAGCTCTTGGGTTCGGTGGTCCACGTAATGATACGCGACACTGCCAGTCTAGTTTCGCTTGAGTTGACAAAATCCTGCGGCTCCATTTGTAGTGTCAGTGTTTCTATGTACTTCAAAATGGCCACCTTCACCTGAAACATTATTTTCATGTTACAACTCTGCAACAAAATCATCTAAGGCATATTATGTCATCCAAGAAAACAGTAACATTCACTCTAAAAACATTTGACCTTAATCACAAACCCTCTTTCAATTAATCTTCTCCACATAAAAGACCAATCAGAATCAAATGTTTCCACACATCAAGACAGCAGTCCATCAGTTTCAGACAAGCACACAAACTCACATATTCACAGCTATTCTTAAATCCATGAAATGAAGCAAGACAGCAGGGGGAAGTTGGAGTGAGTATGACGGGTGTGATTGGGCACAGCACAGCGTTTCAAAGGCAAAAAGCTTGTGTATTTGTGTTGTGCACTGCTCTCGATCACTGACGTCCCCCTCTCTTAAACATCAACCTGCTTCTGTCAAGACTGACTGATAAAGGCAATAACTAGGCCACAAAAAAGCCTTTCCCCCCACATTTTCTACACTATCTTTCAAATGTTTGTGGTCGGTAAGATTTTTAAAATGTTTATGAAAGAAGTCTTCTCTTCTGCATTTATTTAATCAAAAATACAGTAAAATAGTAAAATTGTGAAATATTATTACAATTTAAAATAGCCTTTTTCTATTTGAATTTAAATATAATTTATTCATGTGATCAAAGCTGAATTTTCAGCATCATTACTCCAGTCTTCAGTGTCACATGATCCTTCAGAAATCATTCTAATATGATGATTTGCTGCTCGGGAAACATTCCTTATCAAGTTGTGCTGGTGAATTATGCACGGAATTCTGTGTATGAAGATTCCGTGGGTAACTTCTCTCACTGCCGGTTACTTTTGAAACTGGATTTGGCGGGATATAAGTCGAGCTTAGCTGAGGGGTTTAGGTTATGGGAGCTTCGCGTTACAGAATTGCTTCCCCTGTGTCTCACTGACCTGTACTGCTTGGTTCCACACTTGGATATTTTCCTCCAGTGTGCAAGCATGCCGTCGCTTTCTGAGGGGAAGCAATTCTATAGCCCCGCCCCCGTACCAGCAACAGCGCCTTTTCCCCGGCTTCAGAGAGAGAGAGGGAGAGCAAATCAATGAAGGGAGCCCCAGACAGACACGCAGATAAGGGGGAGAAAACTGGACAGGGGGCGCTAATAAGTAATACTGCTGAAAAACGATGCAGAATGTGAGGTAGATGAAAGGGAGATGGTTTAGTTAGAGGGAAGTTGGGCAAATGTGGTTATGGGATTGGTGTAGGGCAGTGTTTCCTACAGGATTTTATTGTTGCAGCCGGAGATATCGACACAAAAGTTGCTAAGTAATATCAATACAACTTTTGGTAACACTTTATTTTACAGTATCCTTGCTACTCTAAAAAATGCTGGGTTAAAAACCACCCAAGTTGGGTTGAAAATGGGCAAACCCAGCAATTGGGTTGTTTTAACCCAGCGTTTGGGTTAAATGTTTGCCCAGAGTGCTGGGCAGTTTTATTTAACCCAACTATTGTTTAAAAATGACTATATGTCTGGTTTAAAATGAACCCAAAATAGGTTGGAAATTAAAAATTAGACACATAATTACTAGAGACAACAATAATCAAAAGGTGAACATTTATTAATAAGCAAGTGTTTAATTATTATTCATTAAACTAAAATGTTCATTTATTAAACGCATTAATTAATGTTAAATTTCCAACATATTTTGGGTTAATTTTAAGCAAGCAATACAGTAATTTTTAAAACAATAGTTGGGTTAAATAAAACTACCCAGCAGGTTTGGCAAACATTTAACCCAAACGCTGGGTTAAAACAACCCAATCGCTGGGTTTGTCCATTTTCAACCCAACAATTTAGAGTACAGTAATAACTATAAATTATGCATAATTACATGCAATTAACCCTAAACCAAACCCTCATCCTAACCCTATAGCAAGTACATGTAGTTAATTAATATCACTCAGTACGTAAATTTATAATTACACTGTAACAAGGACACCTTACAATAAAGTGTAACCCATTTTTTTTCCCACATATAATTTTTTTATTCAAATAAAATTAATTAAACACTAAAACTTAGATATGCAATTTTTAAATATTTTTTCCCACATTTATCAATAGATTGTCATGTAACGCTCCCTGTTGGTTTTGTGAATTAAAACTATTAAAAACTGTTTTTGGGAAATAAAATAAAGAAATAAGAGATTTTGCCTTGGCAACAAACTGAAATAAATCAGCTAAAGTTGAAGCAATAAAACTACTAAAATTAAAACTGAAATATATATAATATATATATATATAAAAATAAAAATAAAAAGACAAATGAAAAGATAAAAATAAAAACTAATTCAAGATATTAATAAATACTATTAAAATAACTTTGGAACCCTATCAATACAACACAATTGTGCATTTTTAGTAAAAAAAAAGAAAAGAAAAAAGAATGGTGTCAATTGGGTGATTGGTTTATAAATTCGACAACGCAATAGCAATACAACAACTAAAACAGTGGCTCTTCATATTCAGCTGCGGTGCAGGAAACACTGAGGTAGAGGTTGGAGATTTTTATGCAAAACAATGTCCTTGTGGTTTGCATGAGCTTTTATGGAGGTGTAATAACAACCTGAGTACATTGAGCCAGCACATGACATCCTGTTGAAACTCCAAAGCAAGACCTGACAGCCACGAACAGTGTTACTTTTACATTCTCTGACACCAGCATGTTGCACACTGTCAGTCCTAGTCGCTCATCCACACAGTGAAAAGATGATGTCACAAAAAAAAAAAAAAAAAAAAAGCACTTACCTTTAAGTTTGGCGTTTGTGTTTGGTCAACTGTGAATCTCATTAGGATAGTGAACTGCAGATCATTCGGGAAAGATTCTCTAAAGGAGGATACAAGAGAAAAAAATTAATTATTCTTGAATGCCGATATCTGTGGACCCTTGATATCAGAGCATTGCAGAAACAATAGCTTCCAGGATTACACTTTATTTCAATTGTCCACTTTAGACATTCTACTAACTATAAGTAACTTTGCAACCAGTCATTAGAGTATTAGTAGACTGTTAGATTAGGGTTAGTAGAATAAATTGACATGTAGTTGCAAAGTTACTTATAGTCAGTAGAATGTCTGTTGGGAGCATCAAAATAAAGTGTTAGCAGATATTAAGCAGACAGTCTACTAATACTCTAATGACTGCTAGTTGACATGCAGTTGCAAAGTTACTTATAGTTAGTAGAATGTTAGTGGACCATCAAAACAACAGCTTTCCATGTAACACACCTTGTGACGTCTAGGGCTTTCTGTACTTTGGCTTGTACTGAGCCAAGCAGGTCCGCTCCCATTTTCTTCAGCAGTTGTGTGAGCAGCACAAAGAGCCAGTCCTGCAGATCCTCCTTATGAACCGCAATGAAGTCCACAAGTGTCTCCAGAAACATGCTGAACACCTGTACAAACACCATCAGCAAAACAGACATCAGAAGTATACAATAAATGTACAAAAACGCATGTACAGAAGTAATCAGGTTTGATTCATGCAATCATCTTGTTCAGTCAGAGGACATTCATTGTTCATTTGTTAGAGATAGTTATGGCAAATATTAATGTCGCAATGGCTTTTATCTCCAAGTAGGAAAAAGTATAAGCAGTGCCAATGTCATCTTCCACCTGAAACTGTGATGAGCAAGATATATAATTCCCAAAACTTGACAAGTTCTTTATAAAAAAAAATAAAAAATTCCAAATGAATAGCATGTTGTAAAGTACTGTAACTAAAGCCACGTTTTCACCGCAGGAACTCGGGTCTTTGGGGTGGTACTCGGTGTGTTTCGACCGCAGGAACCAGGGTCTAAATTAAGTTTCAGGTAAAAATTTCCCCCTCAGAAAGTCCCTGCTCACGAGGTAGTACTTTTTCAAAGTTCAGGAACTTTCGGGGGTGGGACTTGGCCGCTGGGAGCATTTTATTTCAACCACCATTTTTAAAAGTCTGTTGCGGTGCGTGCAATAAGAGTTGTTTGCTATTCGAATCAACAATGTTTTAAAAAAATACAACAGATGGACAGACGACGAGGTTCAGGCTTTATTAAGCTTTTATGTGGAGGACAAAATCCACCAGGAACTGGAAAGTCGCACGCAGTCCTACGTCACCGGACTATAATTTACCTAATCTTCACGGTACTTTAGACGGCGAGGGAAATGCAGACAGCAACAGGTTTGAGGGAAAAAAATTCCTGCGACAAATTGTTCCGGGTAATTTCGGTGGAAACACGGCTAAAAAGTCCCACTTTTTGTATAAAGGCGATGGAAACGGCACAAATTACACATCATCATGATGGTCTCTAGAGCTGTGCGATTCTGGATAAATTGAGAATCACAGTTTGTTTAAAATCAAAATCACGTATCTCCCATGATTCAGAGTAGACAACTAAACAAAATAACATGTAATTTACTAGAGGATCTGACAAAATGTTAATTGCTGCAGTCTATTTAATTAATATTTCATTCATTTATTTTTTTAAATCTGAATGAATGATTCAATGACATACATTCTTGTTGCCACCTACTGGTGTAACAATGTAAATGACCATCTTTATTTGAAGCGTCAAGTTACTTTCAAAAGGTGATTTACTCTATTTTATCTATGTTCTCTATCAGATTTGAATGTTCGCTGTGATCGTACTTGTCAAAGGTTTAATAGACATTCTCTATGTGATCTGATATTCAAATTTTTGTTTCAGTTTATATGGAAGAAAATCAAATGATTTCAAATGGCACACTATGATTCAACCAGCAGTTTATTTAGATGATAAAGGCACTACTTAGTTATTTACCTACTTGGGAAAAATCCAGATTTGTCTCTTTAAAAACATTAATACAACATAAAAATAAAGAAACTTCATGCTAATTGTTACATTACAACCAATATTCTGAAACATCAAACATTCAGATTACTGATGGGATACTGATGTTTACAATAGACACATATAGATATACTTGATTAGTTAACAGCAAAGCCACAGATTAATAGCAGGATCAACAACTTTGTCATCTGTTAGACATCACATATTCATCATCCTATTTTGTTACTGATTAGTATATTAGTAAAGTAGATTGTCCTGTTAGTGCTCAGTCCCAAACACACAGCCAAAAACTGAATAAATGCTTTCCAGCTATTTATTAGAGCAGCATCTCAGTTTCTTGGTAGAGACATGGCATAAAAACAAAACAAAAGTTATCCAAACTTACTCTCTACAGTTCCACCACAGGGAAAGGCATGAAAAGAAACAAACACACTGGTGAATTACCGTAAGAACATAAAAAAAAGATAAATATTTACCATTTGTGGGACCATTTTTGGAACATTGGATTTTAAAGGTAACACTATGTAACTTTTTTTTTTTGTTAAAAATTCACAAAATTTAAATACATCATCAATCCTTCTTCCAAAACATGTTTTTGTCTTACCCTGATTCACTATGGTAAGCCTATTATAAGTGTTTATGTTTTAGATCTGAATTTATTTAAGGACATTTGTCTATTAATGGCTAAAGCTACAGTAATGTCTTCAGCTAGTCAGCTTGAGGTCTGTTCCATCTAAATATTATATCTTTTATATATATTATATCTCTTAAGCCTGATACTGAATGTTTTATGCACAATAAGACAACCATATTCATCCGCAGAGCCGAAGCACAACCAAAACAATGTTCTTCCGCAAAATGCACAAATTACATAAAAAGTTACATAATGTACCTTTAAAATGAGAAAATCATTTCATTTTAAAATTTAAACACATTATTGTACCGTGCTATGGAGATTATTTTGAAAAAAGTTTCAACACACTTGAAATTTAAAAGAAAGATAAATATAGATAAAGATAAATAATGCACTCCATTAAAATAAGACCATAAAACACCAATATAATCTGGGGGAAAAAGGTAAAATAAATAAGCATAAATATATTTTGTTATCTATGTATCCAGTTTTACATATCCACAAAAAAAAAAAAAAAAAAAAAAAAAAAAAAGGATCGAGGGTTTTCCAGACCTATGAAGAACAGATCTGGTGGCTGTAGAATTTAATCATGTTGGACAGGAGAATGACTTTTGTACCTTAAAAGAGGCAGAACTGATACCGGATTCTGCCGTGCCGAAGCCTCTGGAGTCTCGCTGCAAATCAGAAAGAGGGGCGGGCCATGAGCCCAGCAATCAGATTTATGGGGCGGAGCTACGACCTACCCGACAAGATAGAGAATGCCAGAAGGAGGTTCCAGGAAAACGTTATAAGCGAGAAGAAAGAGACACCTCAAACGCGGGTTAGTCTGTGTGCGTGTGGGACTGGGCTGTCAAAGTTTCCTGATGCTGATTATTTTTTTTATTAATTTTTTTTTTTTTAAAGACGAAATAATTAACATTTATATAAAAAAGACATGCCAACTCAAATGGCAATGCTTATACTGAAATAATGCTATATTGAACTCTCTCATTTCTCAGGTCTTTCCTAATGTCCAACGATTTGCATGAAATTTATATTTTAAGGTGGTTTTTTTTTGGAATTGTGACAGTCCCAGTATGTATATGCGTGAGTGCAAGCATGAAAGAGAGGAAAGCTACTGAGGAAGTTTGGGCCAGCGTTGCAGTGGTTGAAAAAAAACGAGCTTTTAATTTTTTCTGAAATCAGAAATCCACTCAAACCAAACCATGCGATTAGCCACGGTCGTCAACCCGAGAGTTAGTGTACACTGCACATGCCTGAGAGTGTGGATCTGTGAGTCTGTGGCGAGAATAGGGGCTGTGGGTGAGGCAGAATCCGATACAGTCAAGCAGTTTTGTGTGATGCAAGAGTTCATGCTGGTTTATGTCCGCAGAAGTGTGTGTGTGTGTGTGTTTGAAAGCGGCATGCGAAGGTACCTTGCTGTGTGGGTCTGCAAACATCCTGGTGAAAATTTCACATAACCTCTTCAGCTCAACACGGCTGAAACAGATAGAAAGAACAAATTAAAAACAAACTTGCATTGAACATGAGGGAGTTTATTTACATATGAAACAAAAAATTAGCAAAGCTGGAATATGAGAAACATGAGAATGTCTCACCTGAGAGTTCGCTGGTTTTTCAGCAATGCCTGCAATCCCATCAGCCCCTCTTTTCTCTCAGACCAGTTGGCAGAGGCACATCGATTGAGCACTTCGGCCACATCCTCAGTCTGCCGCATATATGTCGGAATGCTGCCATTCCGGGAGCTGTACGAACGCTCCGAACATGCGCTGGAGGCGTCACTATTTGCATCATCGTCTGAGTACATCCCATAGGTGTCATACCGCCGCCGAGCTGGTTTCTTCTGCTTAGAAAAATGTAAAATGAAATCCAAATGATCATTTTAGGTTTGAATTAAACAATTTACATTTAAGTTTAACATCAGCTTTAATGCAGAGAGACAGACAGAAAGCCAGACAGACTAACCTTGCCCCGCATATCTCCTAATAGCTGGCAGCATTAATAAAGCCAAAGTTAAAGTTAAAGCATGATAGATGAGTTAGAGACAGACATTTAGCGCATGATACAATGGTTATGTGAATCTGTTATGTTAATTTTGAGAGTACAGTTCTTTCCATAAGTTTGCAGAATGTGTAAGATATTTATAGTAAAAAACAAAATTGGCATGGATATACCAGTACTTTTGACATAGCATGTATATAAACTAGCATTCAAAAGTTTGGGGTCGGTAATTTTTTTTTTTTTCCATATTTTTGAAAGAAGTTTCTTATGCTCTCCAAGGCTGCATTTATTTAATCAAAAATATAGTAAAAACAGCACTATTGTGAAATAATATAATTTATAATTTCAGAACAAAATTTAATTTACAGCAGCCATTACTTCAGTCTTCAGATTATAATAATAATAATAATAATAATATGCTGATTTGGTTGTCAAGAAACATTTATTATTATTATGAACAATGTTCAAAATCAAAGTTCAAAATAACAGCATTTATTTGAAATAGAATTTTTCTGTAACAATGTAAAAGTCCTTACTGTCATTTTTGACCAATTTAATATCTAGTGCTGTCAAACGATTAATTACATCCAAAATAACAGTTTGTGTTTACATAATATATGTGTGTACTGTGTATATTTATTATGTATATAAATACACACGCATACATACATGTATTTATTTAAGAAATATTTACATGTATACATGTATATTTATATATAATTTATATTACATATTAATATTTTATATATAAATATAATATATATTAGTTAAATACATACATGCATGTCTGTGTATTTATATATACATATTAAATACACACAGTACATGCACATATATTATGTAAACACAAGCTTTTATTTTGGATGCGATTAATCATTTGACAGCACTATTAATATCCTTGCTGAATAAAGGTAATAATTTCTTTTAAAAACAAAAATCTTACTCAACTCAAACTTTTGAATGCTATATATAAACAAAACAATGATGTATCTTTTTTAAACAGCTAAACATGAGATTCTGGGTATGTAAATGTCTGATAAAAAGGGCGTGTAAACTTGTGTGTGAGTGGGGTGTAAGCAGAGTTTCTGTATATATATTTACCAGAGCATCGGCCAGGGCTTCCTCCACATCTGAACCTGTGTTCAGCACTCTCATGGCACTAACTGAAGATGAGAGACGACTGGACTGAGACATACCCAACCCAGAACCTACAACACACATCATATATTTTACACACACACACACACACAAGCACAAATACAAATAAAACACCAATATGTCCAAACAAAAAACGCATGCAGTGATCTCATCAATATTGAGCAATCAATTAAAATAATTCAACAACAAAGACACTGAGACTAGAGAACCAAAAACAAATTATCACAATATAAAACATTTATGAAAAATAACCACAAATGCCCAACCAACAACAACAAAAAACAAGGACACACGGAAAAAACTGGTTAAATTCAGGAAAAATAATAAGTGACACTGTGAAAGATGTTCCACGCGAATCTATGGTTGTTATTGATGGGAGGAACAGTTGTTATGACTAAAACTAAACTTAGCATGCAGGTCCGATGGAGGCTAAACTGAAAGAAGCAGAAGGATGTGATGAAAAACTAAAATTCAAAAAGTGACAATGACACACACAAAAAAAAAAGTTTTTGAAAAGAGTCCTGTGCCGCTGGGGTGACAGTTCACCTGCTGCCCCGAAGGCATCTGGGGCATGAAGAGCACCAGTTGAGCGCGAATAATGCCGGGATGCTGCAACACACACACACAAGAATGCAAACAAGCGCGCACGCGTAAATAACCAGGCCAGTGTTAGAGCTCACCAGAGAAACTCCCAATTAGCAGTAATGTGAGAATGTGCCATCACCAACCACACACACATGCCTTGCTGTGACACACACATTTCACACACTTCAAGTGTCAGTGCTGAAGGATATTAGTCCAGTTCTGCATAACAGCAGGAATACTTTCATCAGGTTACCCCTCAAAAAACTTTTTCTGAAAGTGAGTTTTAAATGTGTCATACCTAACATCAAAAATATCGCTGGAAGTGGACAGTGTCTATCTTAAATGCTCTCATCTGTATTCCACTTTGAACTTTGTGCCACTCAAAATAAATGTGAAGTGAAAATGTTGATTCTCAAAAAACAAACAAAAACAAACAAAAATGCATTATCTCTGATTTTGATGTATGTACAAAGTAGCATTACAAATTTTTGGCACACTGAGGACTATGGCCATTTGTCAGAAAGGTTGCACACATTTATGTAACTGTCAAACTTAGTACTTTAAACTTATGTAACTGTCAACAAGAAATGGCATTCACAAACCATTTTTCTTCTTTAAAGGAACAGTTCTCCCAAAAATGAAAATTATCCCATAATTTACTCACCCTCAAGCCATCCTAGGTGTAAATGACTTTCATCTTTCAGCCAAACACAATCAGAGTTATATAATAAAATATCCTGGTTCTTCAAAGCTTTATAATGGGAGTGAATATGGTACCTTAGATTTTGAAGCCCAAAAAAGCACATCCATCCATCATAAAAGTAATCCATACAGCTCCAGGGGGTTAATAAAGGCCTTCTAAAAGCGAAATCGGGTAGGTCTCCGATATTTCTCTTTAAAAATTCTCATTTTAGACTTCTAATTCGAGAACTGTGTTTTGTTTTGCTCTATCCTTTGCGCTTCCTCGTTCTTCAATACGTCATGCATGGGGTCAGAGGTCACTCTTCCACCGAAACAAGACTTGTGTATGGCCGTTACCGGAAGCTAGTGATTATAGTTTATGAAGTTATAAATATGGATATTTTTCCTCACAAAAACACATCGATTCGCTTCAGAATGCCTCTATTAACCCGCCGGAGCTGTATGGATTACTTTTATGATGGATGGATGCACTTTTTTGGGCTTCAAAATCGAATGTACCATTTACTCCCATTATAAGCTCGGATGAGCCAGGATATTTTATAATATAACTCCGATTGTGTTTGGCTGAAAAAAGAAAGTCATATACACCTAGGATGGTGAGTAAATTATGGGATAATTTTTCAATTTTTGGGTGAACTCTTCCTTTAATGACATTTTTGTGCAAAACAGGATATTCAACAAGAGATAAAAAACAAAGTATTAATGAGGAATGTGCATTAAAAAAAATAAACAGTGAATTTTAATTTCATAATTCCTGTCTGAGGTTTTACATTTAAGATAAATTTTCTCTGGTGTGCTGCATTTATGGACCATCTCAGATGAAACTTCAGCATCCATCAGTAGATGAGGCGGGGGAAAAAAAGAAAAGGCCAGGAGAAAACTGCTTCCTGATCAAGCTGAACCATGTGGGGATTTTTAACCCCTAAGATATTCTTAAAGCAATGTGTGCCAGCAGTGCTGCTGCATTGCTATACAAACACTTGTGTTTGTCAGCTGCAAAAAGTTTGAAGCAAACTGAGCCCAGCAAAGAGCAAAATGTGCAAATGTGCAAAAGCTTGACTTCCAGTTTCAAATGAAGCAAATCACTTGATGTTTCAACATGGCATGTTCTTGTCTAATCGTTTAGGCCCCTTGCTGTGTTGAAGCTGATTGGTCCTGGTAGATGAAATGGTTGCCGTGGTTACTCACCAAGTGGCGTGAAGGAGCGCACAGGGCTGGTGTCTCTGCTGCTCTCTCGACTGGCCTCACGACTGCAGCCCTGACTCACGCTAGGCCGTGGTATACGACTACCCCTTGCTGACCCACCCCCAAGAAAACACCAAGAAAAGAGGAGAGAGAAAAAAGATAAAGAAGAACAGAGACATTGGAGGGTATAACAAGACAAACAAAGCAGGAGAAATATAGAAGGAATAGCCATAACAATTACATAGAGTTTTGTTAAGCAATGAAATGACAATGAACTTTGAGGAAAAAAAGAGGGCCCAATACAGAGCCCTGAGGAACCTCAACAAAAAAAACATCAATATTTGAATTATTCTCTAGAGTCCATGCACAGATTAAAGGAATAGATAAGAAATGAGCAGACATTCACTGACAGGAAGAACAATTAAAAGGTTGGGAATAAAGGGTGAATGTTATTATGTGGTAGGTGGCAGGTCTGGATGTTTGCTTTTATATCTTGTCTCTTAACCAGTGTTCAACGTTCATCTGCATTCATGAGATGGACTTTATTCATTCATTCATTTTGCAAAGATCAGCACCAAGCTGTGGGGTTTAACATCACAGCAGACAAAGGAAGACCCAGCAAGTTAATGAGACGGCATGTTCTGCTTTCCCAAAGCAGCGTGTTACACGCAACACAGCACAACCTCCAGCATGAAACACCATTAGGATGTCAGCCCCAGCTCAGACAGGCAGAAGGATTATCATTATGGGATGGCTGGCGGAAACCAAGGCAAAAAAAAAAAAAAAAATCATACCTCCTTTCGATCCATTGTAGATGTGGCTGATGTTTGAAGGAGCTTTGATTGAAAGAAAACATTTCAGTTTTTGTAAGAACTTTGTCACCCCTTTAAGTGAAGGCCTACAGAAGTCTTGGGGGCCAATTGCAACACTTTATGATCTTATGTGCCAACAGATTCAATGGACACTCATTGATAAAGAACATCTTTTATTCATTAGGGAGAAAACATAACAGAGGAGATCATCACGGTCACAGACAGAAAGCAGTGCTTACCAACAGACAGACGGGTGGGGCTGGAGTCTCGACTGCAGCCTTGACTGCGTGGGATCCTGCTGCGACGGTGTGATCCCGGAGCAGCACTCACACGCTGAGCTCCTGTACTGAGCGTGCTCAGAGCTGTACTGGCCAAAACCCGGCCTGGGGAACCCGAGCGAGAACCCGCTGTAAATATACAGAAAATGAAAAAAGAACTGTGAGACTGACAGACCACTGAAAATGTACCTCATTCTAACGATAACTGTTTTTATATGAATACACAAACACAAACAGTTATGTAATAAACAGCAAAAATTACTTTACTGTCCACCAAAGCCAAACTCAAACATCACCAAGAACTAATCCTCATAGCTATGCTTGAAATTTTTGTTGTTTATCCAGACATCAGTAATTCACACCACAATACCAATCACAGATACAGATGACAGTTTGACATAAAAGTGCTAGTGCTGTGATTCTGATTGTATCAAGACCAAAAGGGAAGAATGAGGTTTACCTAGTGAACAAGTGAAAATGTTTCTATGACTACAGAGACTACACAAACACAAATGAACATGCTCACGCTGCACTTTGACACACTAATTACCAAATCTTTAAATTTCCCCACACAGTGACATGTAAAGTAGGGGTGGGCGATATGACCAAATTCTTAAATCTTGTTAATGGTATAAATCTGACAATAGTTATTGTTTTGAATGAAATTAAAGCAAATATACTTTAAATGTTACACAACTATGAACTAATATCTATTTTATCATCATTTAGGGGCTTAAATGCTTTCATAGTAAGTGCATCTAAAACCAAAAAGGTAAGATGATTCATGACAGATGAAAGAACCCACACTGAAACGGCTTCATATTACATAAAACTTGAGTTAAAACAAAGCCTCCACTTTGAGGATTTATTTTTAAAATCGCACCATAGATATAGAGGAATCTGTGTATTAGATTCACAGCAAAAGCAGAAACGGTATAAACAAACACCATATAACGTCATACCGCCCAGCCTTAATGTAAGGTTCAAGTTATTCACAGGTTTGAAAAGAGAGAAAGAGAGAAGAAAAAAAAAAAAAAAAACACCATTCAAAGTGAGCCAAGCGACACACCCTCCATGCAGTGAAGAGAGTGGGGGCTGATCGTAAAACCCATGTTTTTCCGTGAATCAGGACAAGGGAAGATGTAAAACTAGTGGAGGCCCACAGGATGGGAGTGACTGGACTAAGTGAATAAATGAAATATGTTGAAAATCTTACCACCAACAGGGGTAGCAGACTGTGATCCTGAGCCAATGAGGGGGAAGGATTAGGGAGCGGGGATGGGTCCATAAGACCCATTGAGTGGGAGGAGGAACAGCATATTAAACGAATACAAATGCATTATGGGGTAACAACATGCTGTCAATGTGTTGTTTTGACACACACATCGTACAAATGAATAAAAAAAAAACATCAGCCTGCAAATAAAAACATCAGTATGAGACGCGCACATAGATTTAAGAAGCCCTGCAACAGCATTGCAACTGACGTTACTTCACGACACCACCACGAAGGCACACAAAAGATGAAAAACATCATGGTTGTTTGCCACTGCTTTAGTTCCATCAACACTCAAAATGTTTAAGCAGCCTAGGCCGCCCAACATACACTGCTAAACCGATGTGTCTGAGAGTTTGTGTTTCTACACGCCTGCAGGCAGAAATGGACTGATACCGTCACACCCAAGTGAAGACCACACAGCATGCAGGCCACTCAAGGGACACACAAACTCGCTCACGCACACTCACACACACACACACACACACACACACACACACACACGTTTGCATGGACTAAACACACTCGCCCACATGTCAGACGAGGGTACCTGGCGTGCAATCAGAATCGTCGGAACCTAGAGGCACAGAAACAGTTGGAGGATCTGTGGGTTACATCCTTAGAGCAGGATGACTCCTGATAATCTCTCACATACACACTGGCATGCAGATGACAATGTGTGTTACAGCACGTGGTATGAGGGAAGACTGTTTACAGTCATGTTTCACCGCATGCTTATGTTGTGTATAAAATAAGCACAAGCACTGGGTCATTTTGTAAAAATTAATCAAAGGGTTAATTCGCCCAAAAATGAAATTTGTGTCATTAATTTCTCACCCTCATTTCGTTCCAAACCCGTAAGACCTTCATTCATCTTCGGAACACAAATTAAGATATTTTAATGAAATCCGAGAGGTTTTTTTTATCCTAAAGCAACGAAATTACCAAATCCAAGGTGCAGAAAAGTAGTAAAAACATCATTAAAACAGTCAACGTGACTACAGTGGTTCAACTTTAATGTTATAAAGTGACGAGAATACTTTTTGTGTGCAAAAACAAAACAAAAATAACTATTTTATTCAACAAATTTGCCTCTCCCCTGTCATTCTCCTATGCTATTTACATCTAGAACTTCCAGAATGCCTACTTATCTGGGCCTTGAATGTGGTAATTTTGTTGCTTTCTATTAAGCATAAAAAAACCTCTTGGATTTCATCAAAAATGTCTTAATTTGTGTTCCGAAGATGAACAAAGGTCTTATGGGTGAGCTGAAATTCTGGTATACCTTTTCACAGAAATACCTTCTTAAATTGTAACTTCACAAAAAATGAAAATGCTTGTGTTCAAATCATTTGAAACATACTGCATAATAGGAATAACTAAGTATAAAATTAGTGTATGGATCATTTTTGTGAGTTTGCACTCAGTACATTCCTCTATTGGCAAATATTTTCCACTTACAGACATTTACTGACTACTAATTTACATGAGAGTTGCGTTACATTGATACGGTTTATGGTAAGGTGCGAGAGCAAAATGACAACATAAGACGTATGAGTAAATGTATATAATATTCATCTAGAATATTTGAGCAGGCGTTGAGTGAGTATGAACATTGTAGGTACTTACGTTGTGACTGAGATGCCATCTTTGATCTGGTCCGCCCTCTCGAGTCGACCTGACTGCTGCCCATACTAGACGCTGTTGATAAAGTCTGCTTAGTCCGTAGTCGCCCTGGAGAGCAACAAACATGCTGTAAGTCATCAGGCCAAATCATAACATACCATCAACTGAATAATAAATCAAAGAGATTTCCAGAGTGTCTCGCTGGCCCTCCACAACCACCCACTAGCCAGTCCTGTGATTGAGGGAACTTTTTAATGATTGCGTTACAGGAAAGACGATGGGACAGAATGGACAGAATTAGAGGAGAGCGTCAGATCAGTACGGGAGATTTTTAATGAAGCAATTCAACTTGGCACAACCACAAGCTGAAAGGCAGATGAGTCATATTCTTGCAATACCACACACCACCAGCAGACAGCAGCAGCACTACATCACACACAATGAGCTCCACCCACTATGCGTGAGAGGATCGGGTTCCCTATTATACCTACAAAGCATTGAAATGACTACAACAAAAAGCAACTTTCTTCCTAGCATAATTTAATAGAGATCAGAGACACATATATAAAATCACCAAAATCCTGATCAACGATTCAAAGTCATACAGTAGGAAAGCGTGAGCTTTATGAGCAGGAAGGAAGGCCAATAGAAAGGGGAAGGGGGCAAGTAAGAAAAGGAGAAGATGAAGAAGGGATGAGCAAACGGCAGATGATCTTACCATCTTTATCAGAGGCATCATCTTAAGCCAAAGAAGAGAGAGAGGAGCACAGCAAACCAGTTAGAACAAAAAACACAAACACACGTCAACAACCGCACAGACACACACATGTAACCTTTAAGAATTAAAGGGGTAATTTACTGCTCGCAAAAAGGGCTTTTAATGAAACTTGGCTGCCTATACAGTAGAAAGGCAAAAAAAGTGAAATCGGTGATACCTGACTAGAGAAAACAGAAAAAAGGCTGTTGTCTTCCCTTTTAGCAAATAGGTAGGAAAACTTCAACACCCATAATGCACTGGGCATGTTGTCAACCAAGGCCACTCCCAGTCCAGAGTCAAATACCGCCTTGCTTTAGTAGGAAATTTTGTCATAATGGTGTCGACTTTTATTCTTCCAGTTTACAAGAATTCGTTTTTTTGTATTTTACAATTTTTTTGTATTTCTTTGTATTCGTGATCCTAAAAATTTGTCACGCACAGAGACCTTGCACACTGACTCCGATGCGTATTAATGAATCCGTTGCGAAAAAATTCGCAAAACAATACAAAATGGAGTCTTCAAGCAGTGAGCATGATTTAGTTGTCCTCTCTCTTCTTCAATCTTCTTCCAATCCCAAGATTGCATAGAGAGAAAGAAGAGTTCCACCTCATCAAGGAACTGCGTGATTATCCCAAGTGTTTCAAAGTTTACTTCAGGATGTCAATGGCTCAGTTTGATGCTTTGCTACTGGCACAATCTGTCTTTATATTCGGTCTCTTTGTATTCCACACTTTGTTTGTACTCAGTGTGCAAAGACCTTAAATGTTTATTTTCGGTTTCCAGTGAAGGATCCAGCGTGTTGTAGGAAGTGGCTAAAGGCTGTAAAGATTCGTAAATATGAACCGCGACAGGGAACTCTAGTTTTCATGAAAGCTCTAGAGCTGTCAGAAGTCTTTTGCTGACAAACCCCCCCCCCGGAAAACGAGTAAACATTGTTCATTTACATATACTACCAATATCGTAACAATACAAGGGTTTAAGTTACACTTTAAGATGATTCTTCACATCAGTTTCTATTGCGTATGGGGAGAGTCTGCATATCTGCATATTTATATGTGTGTGTCCTCTTCTGCCTGTTCAAGCGTTGATAAAACTGTGCATGAACTTTATGTGGCTCCTACCGAGAGATGCGTATGATCCAGGGGTCAGGCCTGCCGTGACTCGACCAGCCCCTCCAGCCTGTCCGCTGTGTCTGACTTTAGCCCCGGCGGCTGCATTAACATCCACATCACTGCGGGAACGCTGTAATGAGCCTGGAGATCCTGATGATTTTGAACTCGCAGGCACTAAAGTAACAAAAAAACAAAACAATACAATGTGTGTTACATGCATATACATTTTTAAATGAAGCATGTAAGGTCATGGCATCTAAAAACAAAAAATCTTTATATTTTTATAAACTTTTATTTTATATTTGATCATTATTAAAATTATTTTTATATTGTCCAGTTTTCACTTAAATTTTAGTTTTAGTAATTGTTATATTTTTATTATTATTCCTAATTAGCTTTAATTTATTTAATTTCAGTCATTTTAGTACTTCATTTCTAATTTTAATTTAAAAGATTAAATAAAAGATTTTTGAGTTTAAGTTTCCCCATCTAATATTGATATATTATTTTATTATTTCAACTTTATTTCAATTAACAAAAATGACTTTAATAGTTTTAGTTAACAATAACAACCCTGCTATGAAAACGTGACTTACATGGGTACTTATACTTTGGAAAGTTAACATCCTGCAGTCTCATGCCCAAATTTATACAGCATTTTGATAATTATGCATGAAATGTTTAAACTATATGGAATATATGTACTTTTAAAAAGCATTTTATGTGATCTAGTAAAGGCAAAAAAGTGTTTAGCCTATTTGTCAGGCCCTAAAATATTCCTAATGCATTTATATACATTTTAACCAAAATAGTGAGTGATAAAAGTCCATGAACATGACAGGCATCAATTACTAATACACATATTCCAACATGTACACACACACTGAGGATCTCACCTCTGCCTGGAGCAGCTGACCACTTTGACAGCGGCCGACTGAAAAAGAAAAGAGAGAAAAAATAAGCTCTTATTCAATTTCATTGTTTACTGGTGTAGTCGGATGCGGGTGTGTGAGATATTCTTACTTAAGGCTTTCTTGCGAGCTGGAGGATGAGCGATCCGACTGTGGGAGTGACGCCACGCTGCCCGAGCTCTTTAGATGCGGCTGAAGTGTCTTCTGATAGGACGGTTCTAATGAGTTATACAGAGACTCAGCCTCCCCGGGGAAATGAGCCCGCAACCCACAGTATGCCCTGAGAGAGAGCAACAAAAGAAATAAAACACAACAAGAAACAGCAAAATACACCAAGTAATTTGAGGACGGCACTCACTTCCTGGCCTCGACTCGAGCCTCTGAGTCTGCATCTCTGATTCCCTTTTTAATACTCTCCACCAACACCGCCGCATGCCTGAGACACAGAGGACAGAGAAAGAGAGGTCATGTTGTGCAGTGCTGGCCTTTCAACACCAGTAGGCACTAGTTTAGCCTGTGGTGTGGTGGTACCTCTCCAGAGAGTGAGTCTGCCATTCCTGCAGCAGAAGATCCAAGAACTCATAACAGCGCCTGTCAGATGGAGAGAGGAAGAAAGAGAATTCAGTAATGAACTCACACAGGTCTGTAAACTTGGTAAGTGCTGAAGAGGGTTGGGAGATAAACTGAATAATTACAAAATATATTCATGAAGACTGCTGAAATATAAAATTAAACAACAACATCATAAGGTGCTTATTTATTTATTTAGCCAGTTATGCTCTTAAAGACTGCACCAGCAGATTAAATTCCTGACTCATCGCAAGTATAAACATGTTAAGACAGTTAATTTTAATAGAGAGTCTGGTTTAATCCTCATTAGTTCTTTCAAACTGGCCATTTCAATTAATTGAGCCGAACACTGGTTTAGATATTTGTTTGTCATCACTCTCAAGGGATTTGTGCCGTATAGGGACATATTTACAATGTTTCGTAACAAATTTCTAAAAAAGGAAAAACATTTTTTTTTGCTACATTTGTACATATAAATAATTTAAGCAAGTAGTGAGAAACAATCACTGGAAAAAAAGATTATTATAGATTATGTTTTTACTTAGTTTTACTTCTTGTATTAAATGTCTACATTAACACTTGTTTGGTCCAAATTGTGATGGATAAATAGAACGACAGATAGATAGAATGATGGATAGATAGAACGATAGAACAATAGATAGAACAAGCGAACAACAGATAGAATGATAGTACGAACGAATGGTAGAATGAACGAAAGAACGAATGAAAGAACGATAGATAGATAGAACAACAGAGAACGACAGATAGAATGATAGATGGAACGAAAGAACGATAGAACGAACAAACGAACGAACTATAGATAGAACGATAGAACGAACAAACGATAGATTGAACGATAGATAGAACGATAGATAGAACGATAGATAACACAAATATATAGTATTCGGTTACACTATTTTAAAGTGCCCTTGTTACAATGTAATTCTACATTTAAGTACTGAGTAATATAAATTAACTATATGTACTTACTATAAAGTTAAGGTTTGGGGTTGGGTTTAGGGTTAGTTGCACATAATTATGCATAATTTATAGTTATAATAACTACATGTAGCGTGTAAAAAGGACACTATAAATTAGTGTTACCTAATATTCTTGCAGTGCTCAGCTATAGTGTGTAGAAGCAGTTTTAACATCTCACCTCCGGACGGCCACAGACTTTGACGTGCAGTTACTAGCGATGAGAGGAATTAGTCGTGGGACATGTGTGTGCTGAAAATACAAAAACAAAGTCAAAATACACAGACACAGTGCAGTCAGACAGAATGAACTCCTGCACGCCACCGTTTCTCACCCGTATGATGATGCGTATGGCTGCTGTTCCAGATGTAGCCATCACTTTGGCACAGTTAGGGATGAGATTGAAGAGCACCGGAACGATTCCCTCTGCTCCATGATCAAACTTATTCCCTAATAGTGTGGAAAGATACCTGTACAAACATAACACAAATTGGTGCTCTTTACAATGAACACAAAACAACTGCAAGAATACACAAATCAAAATTCAGCAGACTGAAAATAGGAATTGCTTCGCTCTAATAGCTTGTTGACTCATCTCCAGCCACTAATTAAGAGGTTGATGGAAAACAGATCTCAATAATCTGCATACTTGCTTAGCTTAACATTGTTCAAGATGTCAATCAGACACTCACGCCACCGTGATGCAAGCCTCCCGCACCACCTGAGAACGCAGGTCTTTTGCCGAAAGCTTAAATGAGCCATCCAATAGGCGCAGGTGCTGGTAGAAACAATCGTAGTCTGTTGCCCCGGCAACCAGCAGAGATCGGATTTTCTTCAGCTGTGGAGGGAAAACAAGACCACATCAAAGAGGGTTTGTCACAAATGAATGGAAATGCATAGGCAAAACTACACAAAACCCAGGAAACTCCTTAAGTTTGCATAAATACATGTTGAAGAGAGTTTTTTTTTTTTTTTAAAGTGTAAACAAACCCTATGTATGGTCACAAAGAAAACTCTAGGTCTAGTGCATTCCAATGCATCACCTCTTGAATGGAATGTGGACAGATTCTCATGGGAAACACTATCACCAAATAATTATTCAGCAAACAAGTTCAGCCACTTTTAAATGCAATATGGAGACGTGGTGATTTGAAGTCGGCATGAAATGATAATTCATCCTATGTATTTTTGTGAATGCATTGTGAATGATTCATTCATGCATGTGTTTCAATTTTTTTATTGTGGCCTAATGTTCAATCAAAATGTTATAACTCAATCTTCCGGTAAAACAACAGACTTCTCTCTGGTGACTAATGCAGGACTTCTCCAATCATTTAGTCTGCTTAAACCTACACCCCTACCCCGACTTTAGGGGTTTAACAGGACATGTATTCGTCCCGAACTGTCACGGTGCATAAAGTAAAACGACAAATACAGAAAATCACAGGCGGTCCACCATCCAATCCAGAAGGGGGGCGCTGTTTGCTAACTGCCACAACAGGGAAAAGCGCAGAAGAAGAAGAACAGATGATCTAGATATATGTGTAATCTCTCAACCAGTGTTTAAACCACGTAAAAACAGCTTGAGAATATCATCTCACGTTGCATTACATTCACCTCAGGCAAGTCATTTAGTGTCCACAGCCTGTTAGTTTGCTAGAGAAATGAGCATTTCACTAAATATATGCACTATATTAGCTTATATATTTAATAATATTTACTTTACCTGTTAGTAATGTCTTAATTATTTAATATATAATTTTTTTTATATATATAAACAAGTTATGACAGTAACTGTATAAATTTAAAAAATGTATATATTGGTATATTTTTATACAATACAGTTTATATCGATATACAGTAGATTGATATTATGAGTGCATCTGAAAAATAGTGGAGGACAGCAGTGAGCTGCTGCAGGGAAGTGCATAATCCAATTTGTCCTAAACTTGAGACATGCTTTAAAACAACTCGTAAGGCGTATAGTTCAACGCAGCTTACGCCGTCAGATGCTCTAAAGTATCTCTGACAGATACTTATGTACTTATGAAATGTGGCGTTTTCCTTAGTGCATAACAGGTATATTCTCCATCTGTAAATGTTCGAAGGTCATGCAAATATTTTCACTTTGCTGTCAGGAGTGGACGAACCTTATACAAGCGAGTCTCCGTTAAACTTCACAGACTTCAGTGAACGAGCGCCGCAGCACGCCAAACAGACGCAAAATGCAATAATTTTGAATAACATATACATTTTGATAAAATATTTGTTGTTGAACATTAAATGTGCCATATTTAAAATTTTAAACCTACAAGCAAGTTTATTTTTATGATAGCAGATAGCATAAACACTTTTATTGCTTGTTTCTGCTGTTTTTTGGCTGTGTTTTGATCCAGAGGTTCTGTACTCTTTCAAAATATGCATAATTGCGTCCCCTACTGTATAACAGTGAAAACACAAAAAGCCGGTCAATAGCGGGGAAAGGGCTGAAACCCCGATATACTCTCAGCGAAGTTCTTTTTCGTTCTTCGCTTAGGGGTAAAACAAAGTTTGAAATACGTGACCAGCAATATACTGTTAGCAAACATCTGACACCGCACACACTGCTGAGAGTGATGGTTAGGTGAATATGTAAATATGTGCTGCGCGCTTTCCTCTCAATAACAAAAACACAACAAAATTTGGAAAACAGCAAGCATTTTTTTAGCATAAAAAGCATCCGATCGTTGCAACGTGGATGTTTGCATGAGCTCTGCAATTCGGCACTCTACTAAAGTCACGTCACGTTTATTTATATAGCACTTTATAGATTGCTTAAAATCAAGCAGCTTTACCATATTAAACATGAAAAACAGTGTCAGTGTCTTGTTTCATCAGACGTACAAATTAATTTTCTACTATAAAAGTGGCTCTCCAGCATGTTCATGTTTTACTCGCGTCTGATCTCGACGGACTGAACCGGAAAAGATTTTAGAGTGAAAGAAGGCGGACCCTAAGCGCACACATACCTATTACGAATATCAAATCAGTAACCTAATGAAAGCGGTTTTACATGGAGTGGGTCCCCTCATGGGGGCTGCCATGTTGAGATCACATGACCAGTCAAACTGACTTCGACTGGTCATGTTAGTTCACTTGATCAATTAATTATGGATGACTGTAAATAGTGCATTTTTAAACAGTGGCATTAGTAACTGAAAACATGGTTTTGCACAATGCTGCATCCACACCACTAGGTGTCAGTGTCCAAGTCCAAGGCAACTGTCATATCAACTAGCGTAACTTCGACAAAAATGCCCGCATGAGTGTTTAAAGCATGCATGTTGAACTCACCGCACTTGTTCTATGGTCCCAGTCATGTTTATCGTCAGATAGAACCTCACGGATCTTGTTCAGATTATCCTCCAGGTCCCGTGAGGAGTAGATCTATGCAAGCAGAGAGACACACAGATAGACTTGAGTTTTAGATCAAACACTTCCAAGCCTTTGATCAAACATCATAACGTGAATGTTATGAAAGCCACAGGTGGATTTGTAACTAGGTTCTGAGGGAATTCAGTAACACTTTCCTCATTTACATGCAAGTGTGTGTGTCTCACCTGAACCGTGGGGACGTCTGTGAACGCTTTGATAAAATCCTCCTCATCCACAGCTCCTGCCACTTCCTTAGAGGCTCCTGAAACACACATGATCGACATCCATTAAAACACAAACTCAAGACAACTATGAAGTTTATGAAGGGCGGATGCATCTGCCTAACGCTGCCTCACGCTAGGAGACAACTGACAGTTCCAACCGCTACCATAGAAACTGAGCACAATGAGGTGTTACTATGGCAATCGTTGTTTTACTAGGCAAAAGGGAGGGTATTCTTCGTGTACTAAGCATGTGATTATGTATTATGTTTATGTGTGATAGAAATAGGTGGGGGAGGAAGTTGTAAACCTACAACTTGTATACCAAATTCAGTGAAATAGCCCTTTGCAACCTATTACAGGAGGGAGGAAACTCATCCGACACATTAAAAGCTCTCAATCCTAATGGACTTCCTGTCTGTCTTCCTGTAACTGAATGATCAATCATGAGGGGGTGTGGCCTGTAAGAACTCCCAACAGGGAGGAGGAATTGATGAGTGTCTAATAAACACATCAGCATCAGCGAGCTGTCAGTCAGCCTTCAGGAAACCCCATTTTGGGTGGACCTTTTTTAAAACCCTGAAAGCTCTGTAATGAGCCTCAGCAAAAATGTCAATCTATTATGAACTGCTTATACAAAAAAAAAAAAAAAAAAAAAAAAGGTATTTGTGCAAACTTCTCGTTCTGTAAAAGCATGCAGCTACACAAATTACATGAATATATGTATATATGTGCTAGTAGTGTTGCATTAGAGCTGCACGATTCTGGATCAATAGAGAATCACAATTTTTTGTTTCAAACTGATTCTCACATGATTCTGAACAGACAACTAAACAAAATAACATGTAATTCACTAGAGGTTCTGAAAAAAATGTTAATTGCTGCAGTCTATGTACAAAAAAAACTACTTAAAAAAATGGTTTGAATGAATGATTCAATGACTCACTCATAAATACTTCTCATGTTTCATTATTGGATAAATCAGCATTTTTGAACGAATCTCTTGAATTAATGATTCAATGACATACATTTTTAACAGTGACTTGTCGCCACCTACTGGCATAACGATATAATCGAAACAATCAATTTTTGAAGCGCCAAGTTACTTTGAAAAGGTGATTTGCTCTATTTTGATCGTTTCCGTAGGTATTAGTGTTTATATCTGAACTATAAACTTTTATCCCAGTACTTCTGTTATAATATGAATATTTGTAACACAGAAATAATGATACTGTGTGGTTGAAAAGATTGTTTGTGAAGCCGTATCATATCTACACATGACAACTGCTCTCTCTGGCTCAGCGGCAGCACAAATGCAGATTTGAATGTTCTGGTGAGATTTTGTAAGTTTTATTAGACAGAGAATAGTTGTCAACAATATCGCATGGGTGTTTAAATCAAGGTTCCGACCTTTTAACAATTAATCGTGAAGCAATAACTTGCACTGAAACAATAAACAAACTAAATACTCATTACTTTCCTCTTAAAGAGCCTAATTTCTAACTTTTCCTTCAATAATATTCAAGCTTGTAGAACTGGGTGGTAACAGTATTTGTCATACAATGATAGAGATTCTTTTTATGACTGCACAACAAATAGCGTCTAAAACTAATAGTAGGTATTTTGTACATAAACAATGCAAAAACATAAAAGTAGAGTAATAAAAAATAAAGCAGAATGTACTGACAATTAAGTTATGAATCATAATGCAAAGCTTAATAAATTTAATGCTACCAAGCAATATCGCAACTTGCTGTAGAATTTAACTGATGAACAGGTACAAGGTGTTTGTATATCCACTATTTTACAACTGCTTTGAATGTCACTCATCAAACCAAAATTTAAGAGCGGAATGATCCATTTTATAATATTAATTGAGTCCTTTGTTCTAATTGTTACGTAACGAAGCTGCTTTTGCCCTGATGCCAGACTGAATCATTTGTTATCAGAAAATATTTTAGTTTGTGTCAATCAAGTTCCAAATAAGAAGAGAAAACCAAAGGATATTGCTTTCATAACAAAGTACCTTTCATTTGTGAATTATTTAATTCACTGGATGGTCTAAAAATAGGATTTACCACATGGTTATTTAATATATAAACCATTTTTCATTTTCAACCAATACATATGACCAAGGCTTGACATTAACTTTTTTTGCTCACCAGCCACTGTGGCTAGCATTTTTCCAAAGTTACAGCCACTCAGCATTTTAACTGGCCACAACTTTGACATTGATACCATGGGGAAAAACTGCCATATTAGATATTTTTAATATCATCTCATAATTTGGCAGCAGGTATATTAGGCTGCTAAGTATCCATTATACATGCATTTTCTTTCTCAACTGTTTACATTCACTTAACACAACTGACTGTGTTTACATGAATACTCGCCGAGACTGGCATTTTGACATTATTTTGTGTGCATTTGACTGTTTAAGCACAATAAACAGCAAAAAAGAACTCAATTTAGTACTGAGAGGCGGCTTTATGTGCACGCACTTTGGGTATGATGACAAAATTATTAAATTATGCACAATACGCACAATCCCACGCCCAAATTCAAGCCCTGTCACACCAACAATATTCATCTGGAGCAAATGAGGGGAGGCTGGTTTGTGTGTCAGCTTGCTGTTGGAGAGATGAGAGAGTGAGAAAGTGCAGCTGGTATCGTGTATCTAGTCTGCAGAAAATAAGTATTGGAAGCGTTTCGGATATTTTAGTATCAATATGTATCAAAAAATCTATATTTTTGACAACACTGCATTGCACTTAGTTTATTTTTTTCAGGCTCCCATAAGCTTATAATACCTTCCTGACAGCACAGACTAATTGGGTCTGTCATCAGTGATTAGTGTAATATTTTGAATTTGGACTTTTTAAAGTGCAGGATATATGAATGCAATCTCACACGTGTCTCACCTGTCTTGGCAGTGCCACTGGGTCGTCTGGAACTGCTGGCAGAGTCTCCAGGTTTCTTGGGTACTTTGGGTACTTTGAACGCAGCCTGAGCCGATGACGGCCTGCTTCCATCCACAGAGTCATCATCGTCAAAACTACGATCTGAGAGAAGCAACGAGAAGATGAATTAATTGGTTATCAAAGTCAAGACATGCAGGCATAATAATAGACTCCACACAAATTTTGCTCCAGAATAGACTTACTGCACAATGATAAGCAAAAACCACCTATTTCTGTGCCAACTTGCATAGTCTCAAATTCTCGTTCCAATGCAGTTGGTTCAATAAAAAGGAAATCTGTCAGAATATATCAACAAACAATTCCATTTCCTCTGAAACCCAATAGGTCTTTGGATTATATCATCAAGTATGGCAAGTACAGGTCCGATTTCCTCCCCACCACAATATCAGCTTAAGTAATCAATGACCAGCCCAGAACCAGGACCTATTAGGAGGCCTATCAATTACTAAAAAGCAAAAACAGGAAGTATAGGCACCGTTAATCACTCGTACACACTCACAAACAAAGAGAAATGCCTTTAAAACTCAAATACTCCACACAGCCACCCACACACAAGAACAGATTGGGCGCTTCCAGTAAAGAGCAAGGCTTGAAGAACACAAACGGTCTTTCGTTTCATCTACCAGCTACTAAAAACACCCAAATCTCCACGGCACCTGGGCAACAACCAATTTCTGCATGGATTCAGACGTCAACATTCATTTGAGACACCAGCAACATTTCAAACAGGTACATCTCGAGAAGACACTCACAGTCACAGATGCGTTTGCAGATGAGGCGCCTCATGCCTGAAGGCGGGCGTGGCTCTCTCTCATATCCGAGGCAACGCCCAAGTTGCCGCTCACATGACAGTGGTTCTCACGGTGACAAAAAATCCCCAGACGGATCGGCAAGGCAGGTATGACAGTTCGCAGAAACCACCACCCAAAAGCTGGTCGGCATCATCTCTCTCAATTACTCTCCCGCTCCATCCCCCCTCGTCTCCTGCTCCATCACTCCCTCGCACTTTGCTGCGCACCGTCCCCCCTCCTTCCCAGCACCCGAAGAGCCAATCAGGAGAGTGATGACATCATCTTTAACCAGCCAGTGAGCTTTGAGATTTGAGGATGCTGCTTGCATGTCAATGTGGCTCATTTTGTCTGGAGCTCAAGCTAAGCTAATTAGCATCACGTCCCTGCATGATCATCTTGGTTTACACACATTTACGGTCAAACGCTCACAGGGGAATTGTGGCTGAATAAAGTGCATAAATACAGATGAGAACAAAGGCCACACCCCTACAGCTGAGACTTGGTCTTTGTGTGCATATGAAAGTGTGAGTGTGTGTGGGCAATCGGCATTGTGACCCCATTACTAAGCCAAGAGCTGATTGCACTGACACATTATGGATGCTGACCCCACTAGCGGGGCTGAAAGGGCTCTGTGTGCCTGCCTATGTGTGTAGCATTATTAGCATAGTAGCATAACCCGCCCTTTGTTCAGACAGGAGGGCGTGAACAACAATTCAACAAGGACGGGCCAATGACGACCATACAGAGCAAGATCAATCGAGAATGAGGCTAGCCAAAAGGAACAAAACAGCAACAGGAAGTGAAAGAGAAAAAGTGGGGACAAGCTGAAGGGAAAAAGGGGGAAAAGGGAGAAAAGGCAAGGATGGAGCAAGAGAGAGAGAGAGAGAGCTGGCTGCTTGCAAAAGGCTGTTGCCATGACGACAAGATCAGCCCACATCAGTGGATTTGAAAGATTGAAAAAAATAAAATAAAAAAGGCTGAATCACACTGGTTTGAATTTTGGTCTGCCAAAAATGGCTAGATGAAATCATTACACTAAAATGTTTTTGGTTTTTTTTTTATTAAGAAGAAGAGCGAGTTTATGAGTTGAAATATTTTTTAAAGCAAGATATTGCTTCTGTACTTATGATAGTTAAGTTGCATTTTTTATGATTATTTTGGGGGGCCGCCCATCATAAAAGTCTGTGAGACGTCAATGAAACGTAGTGTACGGTCATACACTAAAAGATAACTAACTTTACACCGTAAAATAACATTCTCCATTGAAACAGTAATGTACCATAAAAACTGTAAAACACTGCATTCTGGGTAATATTATTAGTCTTTTTCGAGAAAGTAAACTATAGGCTACATTTTCAAATGACAATTACCCAGAAGTAATTGTTTTACAGTATACTACTTCTGTATATTACAATGCATTCTGGGTAGTTTTTGGGTCATTTTTGAGAAAGTAGCCTATAGGTTACTTTCCCGAAAATGACTAATATCACCCAGAATGCATTGTTTTTATGGTATATTACTGTTTCAATGGAAAATGGTATTTTACTGCGTAAATTTGTTTTGTTTTTTACAGTCATTTTTAGAGTGCAAGTCAACACACAATTATTTATATTCAATCAAAATTTGAATGATGAATAAGCTAAAAAAAAGATTAATACATAACTACTTAAAAGAGCTGTAATATTATTGTATTGTGACACAGTTATCGATATATATAAAAAGTATTGCCACCATATTGCCAGTTATGACGAATAGCAGTATGTAACACAGCAGAGGTCATTTAAAAATAAAAGCAACTGACTACACACTAGTATATGACACATTTCTTAGCCAAAACTGACCTGGAAACACAGTCTAACTGCTATTAACACCATATTGCTTATTGCTGGGTGACTAAGTGAGTGTTGATGTCTGAGTCCTCACTGGTCAGTCCGTAACTAAACTGGCTATTTAATCTGGTTACCAGGATTACGAAGAGAAGGACATGAAGCCATTTACCCTGAAACAAACAGAGCGCAGCCTTTGTAGTATGCCCACCAAAACGTACAGCAAACATTAGTACTCTAAAGCTTTAAAGGTTCATTTATAGTCAAGAGACACACAGCATCTCATAGAGTACTTCAATTTCCAGGGCAAGAACTGAAGAGTCTAATAATGGGTAGCAGCGGCAACAAAATGCCCTAGAAACCAGGTCACACTTGAACTCCCAAGGGACAAAACCCACTGATGCATAAACCAATATAACTAGTATATCAGAGAGATATAATGCAGTATATTCTGATCAAACTCCATTGCTTTAATGGTTGGCGACTTAAAAGACAAGTAGGTACAAACTCTTTTCTAAAGTGCAGATTATATACTGAAAGAATTCCTATAGGAGAGAGTATTTTCTAGACAATAACGCCTTGTTTTTCCAAAAAACTGACTGACTTGCATCCAATTCAGCTAAACAGAGCGTAATGCATATTTAATGTACACAAACAACAACACAACAGCTTACCAGTAATTTCTATACTACTCAATAGATAAACGCGCTCACCGTCTCCATCGTCACCCACAGACATGGCTTTAATGCTTCTGAGAAGAGGCAGCTCTTTCACTCTCTCCTTCTCTCGTCCTTCTCTCTCTCTGTCACGCTGTGTCAGAGTAATGCTGTGACAGGCGCAGCTCTCTCTATAACCCTCTCCTCACAGCGGCTCCATTGGCAAAGCCATTGGACAGAAAAAAAATACTCTTTGAATGTCGTCCACTTTGTCTTATGCCAAATTTAAAAATGACTGGTAAGGAAGTTGGCTGCATGGTGATCGACCCTCTTCCTGTTCTTATACTGAAATCTGGCAAGATCTCAAGGTGCATGGCCAAGTAAAATCAGTTTAACACTTTTGGACATTGACCAATACATTTGAGGAGACATGCTGACATGTGTTGGGTCTGTGAGATCAATATAAATCTGATTTTATCCATTTAAATGCCTATAGCAGTAGAGGAAAAGTCTGAATCTGTTTTCCAGATTATGGGCAATGGGTTTGCTTTGGTGCTGTATTAAACAAAGAGCAGTTGCTACTTTAAGTTGAGATATTAACAAATTCAAAAGTTGTTAATCAGATTAATGGGTACTCCATTGTTAGTCTCAAAACTCACTTATGTCCAAGGTCATGCAAACATAGCTTATTGCTTCAAAACGCACACAAACACACAATAATAAATAATTCAAGTAACTTCAAAGCAGCAGGACAAAGTAAGTGGTGACTGGAAAAGAGTTGAACCAGCAGTAAACACAGCTGCACGATTATACTGTTAAACTACACATTTAACTAAATATTCAAGATCAACTCAACTAAAGGTAAAAATCAGAGATACACAATATTAAAATGTGATCAAATTCAATACTGAGAAGCCAAAAAAAAACAAAAAAAAAACAATAAGTGGCTGCTATTATAAATGCATTTTTTAGTATTTATTTTATTATTTTACTACTAATTAATTTATTTTAAAATAACCTAAAAAGGAAACACTAAAAACTACAAGTAATCTTTTAAATGCTACAAGTGAATTTATGTACTCACATATGAACAGTATGAAAAATAGCATATTTTTGAGATTTGCATTTAACCGTGCTAAATTATTTTGAATTATTTTTCCACTGTTAAATAAGTAACATTTAATTTTAAGCTTTTAATAAGTAAGTGAGTGTTCGATGACAGCAAACACAATCTAAAATGAAAAAAAAAAATAGCAGGCAAAGGGCACAAATAAATATCCCTCCAAAAATAAATAAATACAGATCAGGGATGTCAATTTACATAAATTCCCATAATCGATCATCATCGTACATAACAGACTTGTGTCATATCATAGAACAGGTCTCAACTAGCAGAATCCAACAAGCATATCTGTTTCAGTTAGAGACCAAACTATACCAAGTATTAGTATGAAAAAGCAGCACTGATGTACATGTAAACAGTAAACACGATGCTTTTGCGCCAGAATTGTGTTTGTAACTTCGCAAAACATTAGTAAACCATAGCAGATCACATATCTTTATTCAGAGCAGGTGGTTTCAAACGAGCGCAAACACAACATAAGACAATGTGTAGATCACAAAGTGACATGACATGCTGCTTGGCTAAAGCTATAGGACTTGATCGTGATCATGACGCAGTGTTTTCCAAAGTCATTTGAAAGTTCAACCAATGGAAACTGGATCTCAGGAGTGGTAGGTGGGTATAGTGGGCAGGGACGATGTGTAGAGACCAATCGGACACTGTTTTACAGCTGGAGTGCACTTGGATTGGTTTGATCGCGCAGATTGACAGGTCTTGATTTACCAAGAACCATAGAATTGGGGGTTTTTAACTCTTGGTTAATTATGTTTCGAAATAAACAGCTAGCCTAGTATCTCTATGCTAAGAACTGTCCCTCCACCCATGTCAAAGACATTGCTGAACACATGAACCCATAAACACATGTATAAACACGTTTACCCCCATAAAGTCAACCATGAAAAAAAGCAATCATGGAATACCTTGTTAAAGTCACTGTAAAACACATTACTGCACCACAACAACTCTACACCACAACCAAATGCGAGCAGCATGAGAGCAGCACAGTGTGATCCATCTGGAGATCCAGCTCTGCCATCACATGACATATGCCAAATACATCATGGAGATTTCCAAGGCCATGGAAGTCTGACACCAGCTCCCCTTTTTAGATGCTAGCACTCACATTAAAGCTAACTTACTGGAGACCGAAGGGGCACGCAGAAATCCAGCATTAAGTCGTAGCCAATCACTTTATATTGATGTTAACCCTCTAGTAATGCTAATGCTAATGAAAAACATGAGGATTAGCATTTAGATTAAAGTAGCATTGCGGTTAAAGCTGGGGCTCAAATGTCAAAGGCTTATGTTCAGGACTGTGGTCAAAGACACTGACAAAGACTAATATTAGCATTGTAACTGAAGCTAAGTGTTGCAAACAAGATTTAGCTAGTTAAAATCTAACTTACCATGACTCGGGCTGAGAGCCATGTTCCCCGAATTCAGCACTTCATCAAAACGGTTCAGAATGGTCTGTAACCTGAAACAAACAGAACAGAGATGATTTGAGATTGATATTAAAATGATCACACAAAACTTTAAAAAACAAAAAACAAAAAAAACAGCACAACAATAGCATGAATATTATAGTCAAATTTTTGCCATCTTAACCAAGAAAATCACTAAGTAAGGCATTATCAAGGCGATATCAAAGGCACAATAATTTTGCGGGCAACGTACACCACTGTTCAAGATTTTGGGGTTGATAAGATTTTTTAATGTTTTTGAAAGAAGTCTTTATATGCTCAGCAAGGCTGCGTTTATTTAATCAAAATACAGTTTAAAAAAAAAAGCAAATGAATGCATCCTGAAATCAAAACAAATTCACCCCAAATTTATGATTTTAACACGCTTATTATTTTGCCATCAAGTTTACTAAAACCGTGTCATTAGTTTCACGACCCCTCTTTGTCCTGCAAGTATAAAAAGCTATAAAAACAGATCAGTTCATTTTCGTAAATCTGTTCATGTATTAAAATATTTTACTAAAAGATATACATATAAATATTACTTTTTTTTTTTTTTTTTTTACCAAAGTATGAATAGATTGGTGTATATGAATAAAAATTATAGTCTTCCTTGGGTTGATTTAGCAAAAAGCAGTCTAGAAAGCATGCCTATTTTAAATATTTTTAATTTGATTTTTACTGTATTTTACTTCTGCATTAAATAATTTTATTCTACTTTGCCCCAATGGCTGGATTCACTGAGTAGAAAAAAAGAGAATATCAACAAAAGGCTGAAAAATACAGAGATTCTTTTTTTTTTTTTTTTTTAAGTAATATTGCCCAGCCATAAAGTATGGTGCAATGAAAATGCAATAAACATATTTCTTTCTGTCTCACTGCATAACAAAAAAGCTTTCTGAAGTAAAACACATCTTGCATACTTCTGTTGCAACAGCATCAAAGGCCTTAATCTGTCATTCACAATAATGCTGCTTCTGATAAAGACAAACAGATACAGACAAGTCTGCCTCTCTACAGATCCATGCACTGCTGTCAGAACCCGACCAACATCACTACTGAACAGAAAATGTTCAGTAGCTTTAAAGGCTTTTAATTAGGGATGCATGATATATCAGCCACCATATCGGTAACGGCCAATATATGTTCATTTTTAATGTTATTGTTATCGGCCTGATTAGATAGTTTGGCCGATATATATTAAAGCTGATAAATAATGGATTATTTCCTTCAGCTGAGACACTTCAGATATGCACGGTCATCCATTATAGTTTTAGATTGCTTGAAATATGATTGAAATCACTTCAAAAAGGAAAATACAGTTAAGTGCAACGTGCAGATCTCATTATAATTTTATCATTTCATTTTAATGGTGAAACTTGTTTTTGTAAGCAGGCTCTCAAACATAAAAATTTTAAATATAAAGAATAATCGGTTATCAGTATCGGCCAAAATGTTCATATCAGTGCATCCCTACCTTTAATCAACTTTTTTCCTTAACTTGAAAAATGTTTCAGCCATAAAATATGTATTAAAGATGCAAAGCCAAACATAATACAACACAGACAAACCACAGAGTGATAACCACTGTAACAAATGTAACAAAAAAAAAAAAAACATATTTAAAACAAAGCACATCTGCAGAGTGCACTTACAAGTCATTGCTTAATTACTAGTCTTGAAGTGCCTGCCAAACACAACAAGACTATTTTCAGCACAAGAAACAATTAAGAAGACACCACAGCACAATTACTGTCCGTCATCGGCCCAATGTATAGCAGATCGAACATTAAAGTGCAGCTTCAAAATATCAAGAATGATGCTTAAACCCTGCATGAGGCAAAACGATATTTGGATAAATCTGCTGGCCCTGCAGTCCTACAGTCATAAACCAATAAGGTGCGCATTTACTTTCTCACATGTAATATGCATGTAAATGCACAGTCAAGGCCGCATGTGAGATGTTGCATGTGTGTGTGTTTAACACAGTGCTTGCAGTCCAGACGAATCAGGCATGTTCTTACACATGCAGAAACACACACACACAGATCATCAATCCCTATTAACGCAACCGATTTAGGATCTCTGCTCTTTCTAACCAAAATGGTGCCGCTGCAGAAGACACGAGGAGCTAAAATGCAACAAGACAGAGAGAAAGTGAATAAACAGTCAAGAATGAGAAGAAAAAAAGAACATGCGACGAGATGAAGAAAGAGAAAAGGGTAAAAGAGGACAGCATGCGAGGTCCCACCCACCTGCTCAGACATACTGCCCTTCATACACAGCCGAGGATCGCTGAAAAGACTCCACTTCTGTGTGTCTGTCGCAGAAAACTAAGAAACTGTTCACCAGTTTATGTGTGTGTGTGATAGACAGACAGCGCAAAGATTCTATTCCCCTTTACATAACCTCCTGTCTGGAACACACACCAGTGGGAGGGGCTAAAGCTGTGGAGCTCAGAGACAGGGCTCCCACCCCTCCCCCCTCCAGGCACGGACACACACACACACACACACACACACTTTTAAGCACCGCTCGCATTCCCCCTCTCCTCACTGTCGCCCCCCGCGTCTTGCCTTGGCTCAGTCGGTTCCGACTGCCCTCTCGCTCTCCTTCCTTCCTGTTTTGACTGACGCGGTCCCCAGCTCACGGCCCTGTCCTTTCAAACCGTATTCATGTCAACAACACACATGTCCTTTCTTGTACCCGCTATCTCTTGGTCAGATGAGGGCAGTGCAGACACTGAATTACAGTATTTGTATGTACAGTTGCTTAGAGTGATTTTCGGCATGTGTGCCCAACCCTTGGGTGTGAGGGATCAGATCAGATCACATCAATATGATGTGATGCAACAGGATTCCAAAGGCAAAGTGTAAGAGACAAACAACATCGGCCCTCAAAATTATACAAGCAGAAAAAAAGAGAGAAGAGTGTGAACTCAAATATTCTCTACTAACTATTTTTTATTGGCCAATATTAGAGATTATTTTTAATTTAATTGATGAATATTGGATATATACTGTTTAAAATTGGATATTTAAGACAATTTGTCAAAATAATGTGTGTCTTTGGTGATAAATGCTAAATAACTAAATAAAAATTATATACTAACTAAATTAATAATTAAAAATGTTTCTATTAAAGATACTAATATATCATGCAAAGCTAATATTTTAAGGATGCATTATATGCATAAATAGATTTTTTAGCATTTATAAATGACATTTTAGACCTGTAGTTCTGTTGATTTTTAACATTTAAAAAGTGTTCTAATATAATTTTTCAAAATGTTTGTGTATATATAACTTTTGGGGTGTGATGATGCACTTAGCTCACGAGACGATACATGATATTGGGTTCATGAGACAAGGCGATAACTATTTTTAAGAAATTAAGATATATGACTGGAAAAATAGTCATTCAATTGAAAGTCACAAAATGCAAAACAATGCAGGTGCATTTTGAAATGTTTTAACTGATCTAGGGCTGTCCTAATGATTATTTTGTTAATCAAGTGATAATTTTAACAGTTAATCGAATAATTGATAATATTGTTTTTGTGGTAATAAAAATAGACCTAAGTGAACAATAGCCTTTAAAATGACTTACGATACATATATAATAACAATGAGGCAATAATAATTGGTTCAAATAATGTATCAAAAGAAATTTTATGGTTTTACTGAACAACACTGTTAAAATGCATGCAATATACATAATATAATCAATCAATTTATAACAAATGCCTGCAGAGGGCGCCAATGGCCTGGTGACTGTTGTTGTTACACTTTACAGCATGATCAAATCTTTGTTTAATATTGGCCAAACAACATTTAATTCAAATGTCCACTTAATCTTTAATATTTGGCTACTTCTTTATGATAGAAATGCTACAGCCACAGCAATTTCTTGAACAAGAACATGTGGACATCAAAACATGCAAACTCTGAGCGAGGGTTTAAACTTATTTTGAAATCATGATGAACCTGCAACGCATATATTTATTTAATTGAATAGCAGCCTTTGTGATTTCACAATAGCACTATGCTATATTATGATTTTTAAATGGTTTTAATTTATCGAGCAGCCTTAGAAGACAGTCTAATAATGCTGATATTTCGAGACTTGTCACCTTGCCGAGAAATATTGTCAAATTTTAATATCGTGAAGCACGAGATCTCGTCACACCCCTAATAAACTACATTTTTTATCAGCCAGAATTTTAGTATGATGCATCCTTACACCTTGTCCTAACTAGACGTGATGCGATAAAATTCCAGAGACAAGCAATTAGTCTAACCACACCAGAGGTGACAAAAAAAAAAAAAAAAAAAAAAAAAAAAAAATCACAGCCAATCAGAAAAGCGTATGGCCGGAGTCCCTCTGCAAGCAAACTGCACCAAAGTCCCTTTAAGGCAAGTCATTTCACTCGGCGGCCATCTTTGAAACCCCTCTCGGACAGCTGCTTCAGTAATGCAAGTACAGCCATCTCTTTAAATGGGGAAACATCAAATTCTCCAAAGCAGATCACCAAGCTTACAATTTAATTTCATATTTGAAATCACCAATGAAATCTGACAACAACCATCTCAAAGTTTGTTTCTAAACTCTCAAATCACATGCGTCTCAAAACACTGACTGTTTCTATTGCAACCGGAGCTTCTAACGGCAGCAGCAGTGATGCAATGACTTTACCAATTGGTGATTGGCTCTTTTATTTAGAAGGCGGGACTTATTCCATTGCACTTTCTCCCATTCATAGCAATGAGTGCACCATCTTTGTCTTTGACTGCACTCACAACAAAACAGACAAGTACATAATGAAATTCATAAATATTACACCATTAGAACATGATTAAAAATACATACCGAGTGTCTGAAACAATCTGTCATAGAATACACTTGTTTGTTCACATTGATTAGACATATGAGGTATGATATGAGATATGAGGTGAATTTATACATTGTCGCCTTCAGTATGCCTTAAAGGTCACACAAAATGATATTCAAACTCACATTAAATTCTTTTAACATTAAAGCACATAATCAGTACCTGAGATTATTATTGTCATACTTTGTATATTGTTTTTCCAACCGCAACGTCGCAGTAATAGAAACTGTTTCTAAAACAGAATAGTTGCGTATCACCATCAGAACAAAAACCCTGATTAACATGGAAAAGATACCTTTTATCGCGTGTTGTGGCGTAGAAAAGCAATGAAATGCACAAAATAAACTGCCTTGAACATATCCTTCACCAATGCAGACACAAGCACCTTTGTGTTTCTGACCAGCGGTATTGTCTGAGATAACGATGTGTCAGAGTCATAACCATGTCACACACCAGACAATCTGACACATCACACCGTTGCTATGGGCTGAACATACACAGCATGCGGGTCATTCCAGACCCCATATAGTTCAGTTAATATTAAAACATCTGGACTACACTAAACATGAATCACTCTGAACTTTAAATCGGACTCCTGGAAGAACTATTATAGTGTATCGGTGCCAAAATCTAGGACCATGAAACCATAAGAGGAAAAAAGACAACAACACAGATTCCTCCAGAAATGAATCCATTATGTACAAAAAAAATTTGATTCAGCATCATTCACTGGCATTAGCAAAGTGATCATGACATGTTCAAGATGCGGCCAATGGAGTCTGTCCAAGCGCCTGAAGCCTCTTACATCAGACAGAGAGGAATGAAGGAGTATTAGACAGTCTTCAAAAACTCAATTTATCACAGATCAACAGTACACACTGATGTCAGCCTGCAAGATTTTATCAGATTACAAGGAATCCTTTTTTAAACACAATGTAAATAGATTTTCACCATTCAGTAATAGGAAACCCATGAAGTAATTTCTGAGTAAGTTAATCATCTTGTTGCACTTTGTGTGCTACTGGTGCAAGTACTGAAATACTCAATAGAACTGCAATGATAGACCAATAAATAGAGTTGATATGATCATCTAATGCTGTTTCAGCGCTCTTTGGTTTTTATTAAATCAATAGGCAGATCTCAAGAGAAAATGGTCAAGTAATCCCTCCAAGGGCTTCTGTGTATATAGAAAATTAATATGTTCATAAGACATAAAAATGTCCCCAATGATCTATTAATGTAGTCTACCAAAGACTGAGCAAAAAATATACGCGTGCAAAATACAGGTCAGTATGGATGCAAATTGCACCAGCAAAGTGATTTATCATGTAAACAGTGTGCATACAAATTGAAGATTCAAAGATTTGATGTTCAAAATATTTTTTTTATACAGTCACAATGACTTAAGTGTAAATAATGATGTGTTTTCGGTAACACTTTAGTATAGGAAACACATATAAACTATACTATGACTTTTCCCCTCAATAAACTCTTAATTTACTGCTCATTAATAGTAAGGTAGTTGTTAAGTTTAGGTATTGGTAGGATTAAGAATGTAGAATAACGTCATGCAGCATAAGGCATTAATATGTGCTTAATAAGTACTAATAAATAGCCAATATTCTAGTAATATGCATGCTAATAAGCAACTAGTTAAAAGACTCTAAAATAAAGTGTTACCGTCTTTTCTTCTTTTTTACTTGTGAATTCTGTTACACTTTATTTCGATAGTCCTATATATGGAGACATACAAATGTTGTGACGTAGTTTGCAACTACATGTCAACAAAGTGATTAATTTGAAACTACAAGTCGACTAACTGATTTAGAGTATTAGTGGACTGTTATGGTTAGGGTTAGTAGAATAAGTTGACATGTACTTGCAAAGTTACTTATAGTATAATGTTTGGGAGAATCAAAATAAAGTGTTAGCAGACAGTCTACTAATACGCTAATGAGAGTTAGTTGACATGTAGTTGGAAAGTTACTAATAGTTAGTAGAATGTCTAAAGTGGACTATCAAAATAAGGTGTAAACATGAATTCAAGTGAAATCACTTTCATTCCAATATATATTTCAAATCTGGTAAAATACACACAAATTAATAGGCTATACTCTACATGCACATGCTATATACAGTCATATTTAATTGGTCATACCTGAAAAGGCTGGTATTCAATAAGAGCCACAAATGAGTCGCAAAAAGCTCCTTTAAATACGAGTGTATCTAACCTGTGTGCATGTGCTACTATTTGTACAATCATAAATCACCCACAATACACCCACAAACAATCTGCTAGATTGAAGTCATTAAAACTGACTCATATCAGAGTAATTATACCCATCCAGAAACTGTCAACACAACTGTGGTGTAGGCCCAACACATGATTGGGTTTGGGACAGAATGATGCTCGTTGGCTTAGCGCAGTATCATTGAGTTGATAAAATAAATATTTCTAGAAAGCTTGTGGGTTCAACAGTAAATCATACTAACCGCGCAGATGGTAGATCTCTTTTGTTGAGGTCCACTCTCACTCTCTCTCCAACATGCCGATACACCTCCACTAGGGTTGATATAGCAGCCTCCCGTACCTGTGGAACACACGACACACAATTAACCTAAAAACACAACTACAGATTGATCCTTTAACAATCCCATTCACACTGACAGTGACTGAAATTATTTAATTTTCAATGACAGTTGGTGACGTGATTAAAGGGGACATATTGTGAAAATCTGACTTTTTCTGTGTTTAAGTGCTATAATCAGGTTCCCAGCATCTACCAACCCAGAAAACGTAAAAAAGGAAATCCCAGTAACTTTGTTTTGGCAAGCCTTTCTCTGCAAGCATGTGAAAAAAATGAGACGCTCAGATTTCGCTCCCCTTGTGAAGTAGGAAGGGGATCTTATGATAATATTACCACTCCTTAATCTGCACGTTTCCACCCACGGCGCCACCGTTTCGTTTTCGCAAGCGAAAATGGTATACCAGTTATAACGCCAGGGCAAAAGTTCGAGTAAAGCATGCTAACTGTTCTGTCGTTGGCTGCACAGACAAGCACAGAACACCATTTAGAGTCTCGTTAGCTTGGATAGCCTGCAAGTTGACCCTGGCGATTGCTAAAAAAGGAGCGTTTCTGTCTGAGCGATATTTTTGGAAAAAATATTAGACCATTCACAGCATTTGATAGCAAACATAAACGTTAGCCTGGTGTGTATGGCTCTGTTTGGCAAACAGGTACGCTATAGTGGGCGTCCATATGGGTTTTGCACAAAAGATTAACATGACGGCACATGCTAGTCGATGAGTTGAATCAACTCCACAGCAACTACATAAATTTATCCACTAACATCCAGTTTCATTCTAAAAGTTGTAACTTCTTCCTGAGTCTCTCCATCAGTGTCCGACTCCGGTTTGAAAAATGTAAGGCTGAACACGTTACTGACCATCATCATTTTGGCTGCATGAGATTCTCCAGCTTTGTTGTTGTTGAGTAACGAAGCTGTTAAAGCTCCGCCCTCTTTTGGAAAGCGGCCGAGAGCAGCAGCTCATTTGCATTTAAAGGGACACACACAAAAATGGCGTGTTTTTGCTCACACCCAAATAGGGGCAAATTTGACAAGTTATAATAAATGATCTGTGGGGTATTTTGAGCTGAAACTTCACAGACACATTCTGATGACACCAGAGACAAGTGAAAAGGGGCATTATAGGTCCCCTTTAAATCGCTTTCTGTGTAAATGCTGATTCATAAATATTTTGTTATAGTTTGGGATCGGTGTGATTTTAAAAAAAAGTCACTAAGACTGTATTCATTTGATCAAATATACAGTTATTTTGTAAAATATTATTACAATTTAAAATAACTGTTTATATATTATATTTATATTATATATTTTAAAATGTAATTTATTCCTGTGATGCATCATTACTCCAGTCTTCAGTGTCACATGATCCTTCAGAAATTATCCTAATATGCTGATTTGCTGCTGAATAAAGATTTATGATTATTATTATTATCATCAATGTTGGAAACAGATGTAGTGCTTAATATTTTTCTGGAAACTGTGATACATTTTTTTCAGGATTTTTGGATGAATAGAGTTCAAAAGAACAGAATTTGTTTAGTGGAACCATGAGATTGATCAGCCCATTTTCCTTCCTTTTTCAAATCTCTAAAAGATTTTTTTCCCATTCTTCCATCTCAACCTCCAAATCTAATGCTTATCTCTGTGAGTGGTCCATTCACCCAGCAGGAGCTTGAATTCAGCTGTTCTTGTCTAGATGCCTAACATTAGCGCAGACTGCCTCCCTCCCTCACACACAAAGGACAGAAACAGAGAGTGAGTCCAACTCACTTTACTTTTTCACACACATTCCGAGCATTACATACATACACAGACACAGATTCATACCTGGGGGTTCTGGTCTCCTGTTAGCGAACAGAGATGTGGAACAAATTTACTCAAACTCAAGGGTTGAGCGCCGTAACTAAGAGAAAGAGAGAAACAAAGAAATACTGAGTGCGAGTCAGCTTAGACTAAACAGTTCACAACAATTTCAAATTCTACATGCATGTACACTTAAAAAACAAAAAAAAAACGGGTGTAGGATTTCCTTTAAAACAATTTTCATTTAGAAATTGCTAGTAAATTTTACAATTACTTACAAAGAAACGGCAAGTAAGACATTGTATTAAAAGCGAAATTTTGAAGTAGAATAACTGAAATAGTATTTTCTTGTAAAATGTCCTCCAATAATCTTTGTTTTATCTATAACTTTGAAAAATCATTTTATACAGTGTATACATACACAGTTGTATTCATTTTGCATTTTCCTTCTGTGGAACACAAAAGAAGATATTTTGAAGAATGCTGTCAATGAGACACCATTGACTTTCATTGTATGGATCAGACAGTTCTCAAAATAAGTCCAAAAGGACATAAGGGTGAGTAAATGATGACAATTTTCATTTCAGGGTGAACTATCCCTTTAATGTAATACAAAACCCAAACAACAGCAATGTCAAACTTGCTTGTAATTAAAGCAAACTTTACGGTACATAACATCTTATTATTGTAATAACAGTGTAGCATAAGGCTGAGTGTATACAGCGTGAATTATGTGACAGCTCTTTTGTCAACAATGAGTAAAGTTACTGAGAAACTAGTTTTGTTTGTATATGAGCGTTTATGTAGCACTTTAGTGAGAATGTCTGTTAATCTGAGCTTCTTGGAATCGATTCAGGCAGGTAAGAGGATTACCTCAGAGGGCCGAGTTTGTTTACAGTGTGAGACAGACAAGGAGCTTGTATGGTGTGAATGTCTGTAGATTACATTTAAATATCCGTGAATTTAGATGTCAAAACAGGTGGGGAATTCTGGGATGCTAAGCTAATAGAATTCAGTCCTATTGGTGATAAACCGAGGGGATATGATCGCATCAAAATACTGTGATATGGAAGACCGGCGCCACCTGTTGGACAAGATTCCCAGTACAAATGTGGAAGTGTTTGCAAAGGGAGAATGTATGGGATTGTATGAAGGACTTACGCATTTAGTGTGGCAACCAAGCACAAGCAGACTCCCTCTCGACTGCGGAAGTTTTTGTGTTTGAAGCCAGGAATCAGCCTCTCCCAAACGTTCTACACAAAGACACAGGAAAAGAATCAGTGTAACTGATTTGTTATATATCCATTACTGCAAAAGCAGGAGAGCGAGAGAGAGAGAGAGAGATGATATGCTCTGAAGGAAATGATGAATCACTGGCAGTAGTAACTAGCAAACATGATCCAATGTGGTTTTATTCACCCAGCAGCTCAAACTACAGATTTATGATTGTTTTTTATTTGTCAGTATGAATGGGTCTATTAGTGATGATCATTTCCGCCGTATGGTTAGCTCACCATGGGTGTTGTCGTCTGCTCCATCAGCTTCAAAATGAGCCCTTGTGCCTGTTCTCGAACCTGATCCTTTGCATCACCCAGACGGTCAACAAACGCAGGCATCACTGAGGAAAACAGTGAAAGAGAGATTTAAAAGATGATGTAATGATGTAGGACTGCACAAGCTGGAAAAAATTGAATTTTTCTGATAAAAACTGATTACCATTTAAAATAAAATGTTTGAGTGTGTGAAAATGTGATTCTTTTTTTAATAAAAGCTCCAGTTTGGCTGTGCTTGTTTGTAGAGCTGCACAATTTGTCCCAAAATGTTGTAATTATATATCAATATTACTATAATAATAATCATCATCTTTATTATTATTATAAAGGCATAAGAAATATTAATATTGTAATATTTCACTGTAAAGTAAAATATTGAGTATTTAAGAAAAATATAATAATTATTATTATTATTTTATTTTACTTTACATTACAAATGTAAAATTACAACACATTTATGGCTGTCTTAATTCATAATTTTCAAACGTTAAACCTTCAAGCTTTTATTTTGGCGGAACCCTCAGGGAGACCTTAAAGGGTTAGTTCAACCAAAAATGAAATTTCTGTCATTAATCACTCACCCCATGTTGTTCCACACCTGTAAGACCTATGTTCATTTTTGGAAAACAATGTAAGATATTTTTGATGAAATCCAAGAGGTTTTTTATCCCCCAAAGAAAGCAACGTAATTACTGTCATTCAAGGCCCAAAAAGGCACTTTTTTTGCGCACAAAAAGTATTCTCGTCACTTCATAACATTAAGGTTGAACCACTGGTCACATGGACTATTTTAATGATGACTTTAATACCTTTCTGGACCTCAAAACGTGCAATGACGTCACTGCCTGTGTGTGATTCAGAAAACCTCGGATTTCATCAAAAATACCTTAATTTGTTTTCCAAAGATGAACGAAGGTCTTACAGGTTTGGGACGACATGAGGGTGAGTAATTAATGACAGAAATTTTGTTTTTGTGAGTTAGAACTACCTGAAAAACCTAAAAAAAAAAGCACTGTTTATTTCATTTGTATCTTTGTTCTACTGTATTTATTTGTGCTACTGCTTGTAATTTGATTATTTGTTCCTTTTTTTCCCTTCTTATTTATTGTTTCAGGCCCTGGGTGGGACTATCTGCTTGGAAGACCAATGACAGACAATTCCTTTTAACAATACTAGTAGCCCAGAAATGACCCTTTAACTTCCATTTTTTGTATGCCAGGCAGACTCAAACAGACTCTTTGTGTGAAGTCATCTCATTCCTTTCTCTCTACTCCGTTTGTTCCATGTTTTCAGATGAATGAGGTATGATGAGTGAGGGGGGTCATCTGTTACAATCATAACAACCCATCTCCGTGGTAACAGGAGAAGGCGGGGCTCAAACAGCTGAGAGACAAGAACTGAGATTGTGTCATATACATGGCAAGTCCCCTGGCATTCCCCTTTCTGCTTATTATGCAATGGAAAAGATCTAATGCCGCCTTACTGATGCTGTGAATCAGTGGAACAAGCAACAAGCACCGCTTACCTGTGCCAATATAACCTCTGAAGCGATCAGTCAGCCGATCCACGAATGCGCTGACAATATCGATCCCCAGCAATGCAACCTGACACCAAACAAGAAAGAGACAAATCAGCTGAAAACATCAAACCTCACTTTTCCTCTCAAGATAGCAAACTGTAGGACAGCATTTTCAAACACATGACTCTGCTAATTCAGTATCTGACACAGAGCTTTGCGTCTTTAAGAATGACTATTGTTATTGCATGTGAGTGGGTGAATGAAAATAAGAGATTGCGAGACGGACTATATTTGAGGATTGCGGTGGGATCGCTGCAGTGTGTTTCTTGGCAGTGCAGGATGGAAGTTCACATTCCAGAGAAACAATCAAATATTCACTACATCCCAGAAGCTCAAGTTATGACCTATTTTAGGCAAAGCAGCCAGAGAGAGTCCTGAGTAAAGACAACAGTGTGTGTGTGTGTGTGTTTGTGTGTGTTTGTGTGTGCGCGCACCTGAAAGGCAAAACTGGAGAACACCTGGTCATTTCATTTTGGAAATCATTTAAATGTGTTTCAATTGGACAGCATTTATCTACACAATTCAGTTCAGCCACACTTTAAGGGATTAGTTCACTTCAGAATTAAAATTTCCTGAATTTACTCACACTCATGTCATCCAAGATGTTTATGTCTTTCTTTCTTCAGCTGAAAAGAAATTAAGGTTTTTGAGGAAAACATTCCAGGATTTTTCTCCATATAGTGGACTTCACTGGGGTTCAACGGGTTGAAGGTCCAAATGTCAGTTTCAGTGCAGCTTCAAAGAGCTCTACACAATCCCAGATGAGGAATAAGAGTCTTATCTAATGAAACAATGTCATTCTCTAAAAAAATTGAAATTTATATATTTTATAACCACAGATGCTCGTCTTGCACTAGCTCTGCGATGCGCCACGCATTGCGTAATCACGTTGGAAAGGTCACGCGTGACGTAGGCGGATGTACCACGTTGTTTGACCTTTTTTTTGTTGTTTGACTTAGTCTTTGCATGATTGCTTTGTAAACACTTGCTCGGTACTTTTGCCTATGTCACCCGTCACCTTTCCAACGTGATTACGTAATGCGTGGCGCATCGCATCGCAGTGCAAGTTAAAAAGTACATCATTTTTATTATTTTTTTAGAAAATGACTGATCGCTTCTGATTCGACTGACCCTTATTCCTCGTCTGGGATTGTGTAGAGCTCTTTGAAGCTGCACTGAAACTGATATTTGGACCTTCAACCCACTGAACCCCAGTGAAGTCCACTATATGGAGAAAAATCCTGGAATGTTTTCCTCAAAAACCTTAATTTCTTTTCCACTGAAGAAAGAAAGATCTTGGATGACATGGGGGTGATTAAATTATCAGGAAATTTTAATTCTGAAGTGAACTAATCCTTAAAGGATTAACCTCATTTCTTCAAGTTAATTCAATCAGCAAGCATTTCTGGTTTCTTCCCTTGTATGACTTATGGAGAAAACATTTTGTGTGTAAATCGTGTCCATTCTTAGATCATTTCTCTTTGTCAGCACTTCCTTTTTTATGAAGCAGTGCTTCTCTTGTCTGAAGAGCCAACCTGTTCTAATATCTATATCTATATCTCTATATCTCTCTCTCTCTCTCTATATATATATAGATAGATAGAGATATATATAATCTCATTTGGCTGCTCTAATATATATTACGGTTCAAAAGTTTGGGGACGTATGATTTTTTTCATTGAAAATTCAACAAAAACAATATTGTGAAGTATTATTACAATATAAAAAAAATGTTTTAAAATTTTAAAGTGTAATTTATTCCTGTGATGAATTTTCAGCATCATTACTCCAGTCTGATTTGCTGCTCAAGAAACATTTATTATTATTATCAATGTTGAAAACAGCTGTGCTGCTTCATATTTTTCAGGACGCTTTTATTAATAAAAAGTTCAAAAGAACAGCATTTATTTGAAAAATAAATCTTTTGTAACATTATCTATAAATGTCTTCATCAATTTAATGCATTCTTGCTAAATAAAAATATTAATTTCCTTAAAAAAAAAAAAAAAAAAAAACCACATACGGTACTGTACATTAAGTATATTAAGTACTAAAATTATTCACAAAAATATATCAGTGGAGAGATGAAAACGGTCTACCAGATCTTCAACCAATGGGCCACAGAATCTGACACCCTGCATTTATCAAACCACATATATTTGTAGAAGTCTGCAGCTGTGTCTTCAATTTATGAATCACCCCCATCATTTCTAAAATCCAACCTCAATGAGTCTGATGTCATAGCCGTCCATTAACATCAGTCCCTGAAGAGCTCAACTATCAGCTATTATTCAGATGAACATCTAATGCTGCTTTTAAAACATCCCTACTCAATCATGTTTCGATCCATGCAAACAGTGACTCTGAAACGGGAAGTGAAGCATAAGTCACCATTTTTGAAAATCAGCAGCAGTATGAGCCAGCATAAAAGCCTCTGCTTGCATTTCCAGGCCATTTAAACATGACAAGCAAGCATCACCACATCAGTATATCACACAAAAAAAGCATATGTAAAAGGATTAATCATATGCATTGCAATGACATGTGCCTTTACAGCCTCAGTGTAACAGAACAATACCCAAGCGACCCTCCCCCATCCTCACAACACCCCCCACCAGCAAATCCACTCTCTCATAGACACAAATGAATATGTATTATGTATGCACATTGATATTAATGTATCATATGAGCAATTAAGCATTTAAGAATGAAGCCTCTCATGAATACAATTACTCTATTTTTCTGTCAGTTTGACTGAATTAATGCACAACAAGTCTAATGCAATTCGAGATTTATATGCAAATAGTAGATTATATGAGAATAAACTGCTGGGTTGGGCTCGAGACTGTGACTCCAGAACAATGCAGGCATCCTTCATAACAACATAAGTGCCATGTGGCCTTAAAACACACCTTCCATGACACTTAATTTAAATATGCACCCCCAAAGCAAGTCACAAGCCATGTACCTTGTAATTGCTGGAATTGACCCATCCCGTCAGCTCATCTATGGTTTTATCCAGGCGGGGTTTGTCCTGCTCCACGTCCCAGGACCTCTGCGGGTCGCTCAGGTAGTCGATGAGATCCGGGCCGACCTGCAGCCGCCGGGTCACGTCCTTCTGCAAAACCTGCTGGTAAAAATAGTCCATGTTGTCATTTTCCTCCATCGGGACGCTTTGTGGTTAGTCCTCAGGTTGCGGCGAAACAATAACAACGGCAGAATGACGGTCAAGAGTCGCGTAAACAACGCGAGACACTGAAATGTGTACAAAGAGGAAGTCCAATACTGCGTTTAAAGACACTCTGAGGTCTGTTGTTTGTGCATTAGCGATGCAGTAACGGAAAATAAACAACTTCAACAAAAAGTTGAAGCAAAAACGAAACGGTTGATCCCCGAAAAAAGTGTGGTTTCACTAAATAATAAAGTGTGGGCGACCACAGGCGCAAGGAAATGTAAAAGAAATACGCGGTGAGGTGCGTATAAAAACAGTGGAAATGTATCCGACCGAGTGCAGGTAGTCTAGGCTAACAATGTTAGCTTTAACCCTTAAGGTCGAGTATCCTGGGGCCTGCCGCCGGGGCTCTCTTCCCTCCTGGCCACCATTTCAGAAAAGCCCGCTTCAAGCCGCTCGCGGAGATGAGTGGATGAGCTGCCGGTGCGCGCGCTCCTCTCACAGCTCTCTTGTTTGCACTTAATCCAAAAATAATCCGCAGTTTGACAGCTGCCTTCTGAGCTCAGGACTCTCGCTTCGACCACGGCTACTGGACCGCCGGTAGCCGCAATACTGGAGTGTTGAATAGCAAACGAAGCCGAGGAAGAGTGATTGGGCCGAGGCCTTGAGGTCCTTCAACGCCGCACAGATGTCCAGCATGATGCCTGAATGAAAATATGCCCATTCTGTACAGTGTACACAATTCATTATTCATTAGTGCAGTATGACAGGATAGAAAAAAAAGTACTTTTATTACATAGTATCAGGAGAGACACTATACATCTTTATTATTATTATTATTATTATCATCATCATCATTTATTATTGGTTGTTGTTGTTGTTATTGTTAATGTATCCTCCCTAATTCCACGAGAGTACATTTCTGGTTGTGATTCTGGTTATTCCAGTGTGTTGACATTTTTCCTTAAGGAATTAATGACTGAATAAATTGTGGAAGATTTGAATATATTATTGAACTATTATTATTTCTTAATTATAATATACCTCGTATTATTATTATATCTTATAAACGCACACAGACACTTTGAGTTTCAAATAACCATTTTGTGCATTTATAAGCACCAAGCAGATTATACTTTTTATACTTATGCTTTTGAATAATGTACACGCTTGTATACATATAAATTGTGTTTTCAATATGCTCTTGTTCTTTGTCTTCGTCTCCCCCTGGTGGTATTTGAATGTATTTCAAACTAAAATATGTGTGCGCTTGTAAATATTTATGTTCTTGTATGTAGTATGCATATGTAAATATGTAAATGTGTGTGTGTGTGTGTGTTATTAAAATATATATATACTTGTACATACTTGATAGTATGCATATGTATGTGTGTATATATACACATACACATACATATGCATACTATCAAGTATGTACAAGTATATATATATTTTAATATATTTTATTTAAATATATACTCATAAATATATTTTAATGGTGCAAACTATATTGTGCATACTAAAAATTACCTTTCATATAGAGTACAGCATTCTAAAATAAATTCGGTGGTGATGCATACCACATTAATAGATTTACATTTAGAAATGCTATAATGCAAAACCATCAATCATTTTAATGAAATAAATGTTTTGGTTATTTGGTTATTTTAGTATAGCTTACATGTATATGTTCCAGTTTAAATTGAGATCCTGGTTGTCTATGCTATTTTTTTTTTTTTTTAATCTATTTTCTTATTATAAAAGGACCAATATAGCTAATATCTTGTAACTCTTTTATCTAAAGTGTAGTGGCTTTCCGACTTTAAGTAGCTTGGTAAGCTACATTTTTAAAAATGTCTACAGGACACATTTTGTGGAAGAAAAAAACCCGGGTACCTCTAGGACTATATAATTTACATTACCATGAATTAGTTTTAATTTCAGGCCATTATTAATTGTTTTTAAATGTCAGTTACATTTACATATTTGCATTTAGCAGACACTTTTACCCAAAGCGACTTACAAAAGCATTCATCAAAGAGCCAACATTAATTGTAGTACACAATGCCAGGTTTATAAGACAACTAAACTAGGAAACCAGCTAGAGAAGCGAAGAAATGCAGTTTTTTGTTTTTTAATTAAAGTGTGTGTGAGAGAAAGAGAGAGAGAGAGAGAGAGAGGGTGCATTGGTCTAAGAGTGTGAGGTGGTCAAGTGCCTGCGGAAGAGGTGCGTCTTCAGCTGCTTCTTAAAAGATGTGACGTTCTCAGCAGTTCAGGTGGAGGTTGACAGTTCATTCCACCAGAGAGGAACAGAGAGAGTGAAGGTTTTGGAAAGTGACTTTTTTGCCTCAATGCAACAACAAAATGTTGCTCATTCAGAGACCTAAGCTGGTGGAAGGGAGCGTACATCTGTGGTAGTGGGTTGAGGTAGGGAGGAATAAATCATGTATTAATATAACCACAGGTTAAAAAAAAAATGATTCACATCAATAATGTATTGAGTATAATATAAAACCACAAGAAGTAACCAATCCGGAATGTGACACACTGCTCAGATCTTTTATTTAAAGAAATGTCACATTAACAACCAGAACACAAGGACATTCAGGTAACTTGTTTCATCTTTGTCAAAAAAATATGGGAGAGAAGGAGGGGAACCGATTAGCTGTTACAGAACAATTCTAAACAAACTTCACTTTCGCTGACAGGTTTAGCATTGCCTTCTAAAGTGGTCGAGATAAAGAATACTGGAATCACTGGTGTATGCATTGACAGGAAATGATGACACTTCATCATCATCATCATCATCATCATCATATCCAGTGGTGAAAACCAACTAAATAGGAGGAATACAAGAGAAAAAAAGTGATGAACTACACCGCAGCCCTGAGTCAAGCATTTTTGTGGCTGTAACCCACCCGTCCCTCCAGTTGCAAAATTGAAGGCACTCACATCGACACAAAAACTCTTCCATCGATTACATGATCAACTCAGCCGCTGTTTTCATCAGCAAGACTCAACATGTTTAAATATGCAATGTTATGCATCAAACCCACTGCTGAACATCAGTTTTATGCATGAGACAGTTCACCCAAAAATAACATTTTTGTCATCATTCACGAATGACTTTCCTTATTCTGCAAAACACAAACGGAGATTTCAGGCAGAATGAAATGAGAATTTTCATGCATCTTGATCCATACAATGAAAGTGAATGTTGATTGAGACTAACACATAAAAATGAGCAAAATGAGGGTGCGCGGATAATAAAATTTTTGGCTGAACTGTCCCTTTAAATCACGATTGCATGGGTAAAGTTTGATATATTTGACTTGACGCATTCCTACTGCTGATTTTTGCATCATATTATGCTCAGATCTGATCTAGTTCACACACAAAATTGAAAAATTCTGTCATCATTTACTCATCCTCATGTTTCAAACCTGTGAAGTGTGAACTACAACAGATGATGTTTTGAAGAACAAGGTCCAAACAACATTGGATGGACATTTTTCAAAATAAATTCTTTTGTGTTCCACAGACAAAAAAAGAAAGTCATACAGGTTTGAAACAACATGAGGGTGAGTAAATGATGACAATTTTCATTTTGGGTGGACTTGGACAATCCCTTTAATTACATGTAATTGGCAGTGAATATACAGAAAGGATGAGAATACTTTGAGGAAATGCCTGAATAAGGAGTGTTCTGAATCCTGTCACATACCACAGTTGTATACGCCTGGGCTTTCAATATTGCACTGAAACATTGTGAAACTCAAATATTCCTGATGTACCACTTTAGCACATGTATATTGTCTAAATTTGAACATTCACATCAATCATGACGTACTGTAACTCCAAAATCGACTTTATCTCGCATGCACAATCTCAGTCCTTCTCTTCCCCTCGCTCGCTCACATGATTTTAACTGCATTTTTTTTTTTTTTTTTTTTTGTCCTCTCCAAATTAGGGTGAGCACAAACAGAAAATAAAGAACATTTTACTCCAGTTTTAATATGGGTTGATTTGTTGTAGTGTTATATTTTGTTTTCTATATTTAAACATTCTCACACACACGCGCGCGCGCAAAACCAGACAGAAATGCTCAAAGCTTCCTGCTCTCGGGTTCGAGAAAGTCACATGATCGATCGGCGGGAGGCATATCCTACAAAACTCCAGACTTGCATCCTGCTGCTTCCGTTTTGTTCTCATCGTAATAGAACGCATTCCTATTGGTTGATGAAAAGGAGCAGGACGTAAACACTGTGTAGTCGTCGTAGCGGCATTAAAATGCCTCCAACAAGTTCCTTCTATATTCAGTAGTTCCATAATGCTTTAAGTACTTTGTTTTCTATATATCCAAATATGAAATATTTTACATGGTAGCTCCTTGATTTTTCTTCTTGTACATCCAAGTTGGTGGTATTGTATGTACGTAGTATTTGTCACGTTGCATTGTATTTATTTTGCGTTACATGTTCATGTCCATCCTGCTGCCAGGCAACCGCTCAGTGAACAAGCCATGCCTCCCGTAGCCACAACCCTACACAGCGCCTCGTAGTGGCGTGGAGCAGGGGCAGGGCGGAGTTTAGAGGTTGACTGACAGCTTGACTTTCTATGGCATCTCCCAGAGACCCCTCCTTCTGTCAGAGTATGACGCAGCAGCGGCAGAGGCGCTGGCCTCCTCCGTGGACTGACGGAGGGGGTGTGACCGGGGCAAAGTAAGCGTGGACTTTGATCTCAGGAAGGTGAGCCTACAGGAGAAACAACAGCAGAATGAGCCACAATGTAGAAGGTGACATCATAACACAGTACTATACAGTTTAACACAGAATTTAATTGCAAGTCACATTGACATGTGTACAGTAATACACAGAACAATATTGTTTTTATAATGACCCATTTTAAAGAGTCTGATCATCATTATGCGAACAGATTTATATATATATATATAAATATATATACACACACACACACACACACACACAAGTTTGTTATGAAAGTTAAAAGTTTGTCCAAAATAAAAGTTACATTTATTTACCAAATATATATATTTGGTAAATAAATGTAACTTTTATTTTGGACAAACTTTTAATATAATATTATTTTTAATAGAATTATTATATATAGAATTATTATATATATATATTTATATATAAATATATTTTTGTTAGATATATACATGCATGCATACTATTTTGATGACAAAATTTCACAACACAGGAAGTGACAAATATCGGTATCGGCCAATATTTGTTTGTTAAAATCGGTGTAGGGCCCAAAAAAAATCCTATCGGTGCATACCTAGTATATATAAATACACACAGTTCAAAAACACCTGCATTAAATTATACTAGCAGGTTTATTACTGCATCATCAAATAATTTCTAATGAACATCGATTAGATCCATTTGACCTTCAGCAGGCCTACATAAAGACAACAGAACAAAGATACATATGAAATTAACAGTGCTTTTTAGGTAGGATTAATAGTTTTCAGGTAGCCTACAGAAATGAAGTAAACAAAAAATAGCACTGCATATTCTTCACTGTATAATTAAATACATATTAATCCTTTATTGTAACAGACTTTATTATGATTAATCTTCTAATTTGTTTTTGTATACATTTTAACATTTTTTGTAAGTTTAAATAGATCTGAACGATCTCCTTTACTAAGGCGGGACTCTTATTTTGACGGGTGTTCTAGTCTACGGACAGACAAGGAGAGCACGCAGTTCTTCAGAGATATTTTGCAAATTTAAAGTTTGCCAATTTATTATGCACCCCCCAAAAAGGCAAAAGATCTGTATGTATTTATTTACTGTTAGTTGTAATAAGTTTTTTGTGTAATTCGCCGTGTGTTGATGATAATGCAACTGAGAGAGATATTTTAATGCGCACTTCTTGTTTAGCTCTTATGGTGATTTTTTTTTTTTTTTTTTTTTTTGGGAGTGAAAACGGACGCAATAAACTTTATAAAACATCAGTAAAGTTTTGGTCATCATTCGGATGGGGTCCGCTACACTTAAGAAAGTTACAAAAGTTGCTTAGTCAAGAATAGTGTCAATCTATTGTTATTTGATTAGCATTAAAGTGCAGACAATAGTGCTAGGATAATGTAACAGACATTATACAGCTCAGTGCCTTCACGCAGTTAATTAATAAATTAATGTAAATTGAGCAAAAATCGGCTGATAAATATCGGCGGCCGATACATCGGTGCATCCATAATATATACATAATAAAAATACATTGTACACACACATATATTTTGTATGAACTTTTATTTTGGATGCAATTAATCGCGATTAATTGATTATATTTACATAATTATTATATATATATATATGTAAAATACTTAATCATATAATAATAAATATATATTATTTTATGCAAAGCTCATTAATATGCAAAACAGATTTTTCAGTTTTATTTCTACTTTTTGATACAATAAAAATAAATAAGACTGCTAAAATAAAGCACATGAATTATGGATTTATTAATAGTATTATTATAATAATATATATGGTATATATATTTACATAATTTTATATATATATATATATATATATATATATATATATATATATTATACTTAATAATATCATAATAATTATATATTATTTATGACAACAATTTAAGTTTAAAATGCATATTTCTCAATTAAGAATGAACAGTTGTGACAAAAAATGTTGATAAAATTATATTGTATTAAAGTCATTCATGATTGAGGGGACGGCTTTTATAGGTAGACCCTGTATTTAATAACCTCTAACTGATTTACTAGAAAAGTGCAAAAGTGTGCAAAAAATATCAGCAAAACCTATTTTCAGTCTATCCTCTAGTCTATAGTGAGAAGAATGCGTCCTGTATGAATGCCCCAAAACCTCTTCAGTATTTGACACTGACCCGGACTACGAGTCGCCATGATTGCTATCGACACAAATTTCTGGCCAGTTTACCCCTTATGATACTGTAACCAAGGACAAATTAAATGAGGCCCATTTTTGACATGTTTGTTAACAGATGTTACAGAATCGAAATTGAAAATAGAATTGTGTTTTCATGATTGATCATTGCTCAGGTACTCCAGCCCATCCCTAGTCTTGCTGGCACTGCAAACAGACACTGCACATTTGAATTTTGCAAATAAATCATTTTAGTCTATACATGGTTGTTACAGTTGAGACTATGTGTGGGAGTTGCGATTGTTTTTCCACAGACCCGGATTCGCTTGATGCCTGCGCGGGAGACCTGCTGGCAGTCATAGAGCTCAATGCGTTCCAGACGCTGGCAACTCTTGAGGTGCTCCAGTGTGATGTCTGTGATCAAGGGGCAGTTGTCCAACTCCACGACCTGCAGACGCTCCTGACCACACACACTGCTGCTCAGATGTCTGATTCCATCATCTGTTATCAACTCACAGTGTGACAGGCTCTAGAAAACACACACACACAAGCAGAAGTGAGCAGGCAAAAACAAATGTACGTGGTCTATAATTCCTTTACAGAAAGCCATAAATAACAAGAATGGAAGCAATACTCCCACACATTCTCTCTCTTAAACACTTCTTGGCACTCACCAGCGCCTGCAGCCGAGGGCAGTGGATTGAGAGCTGAACCAGGGTGTTATCAGTCACCTGAATTGGACGTACAGACACAGAACATTAATTTTGGCATACTGACTAACCAGGATAAACTGCTGTGAGGAAACAGGCACAGCTCTAAAAGCAGTAAAAAGAAAAACCTCAGGATTTCTTTGAAACTGCACAAATTAAAGTATAATAAATCAAAACCGAAGGATGAACAGCATTTTACAGATGTGATACATACATCCTATTGCATATGTATCACATTTGAGGAAAAAAGTGCAACATTTTTTCATGCTTTTTATATACACTACTGTTATTTACTAATATTTAGGGTCATTTATTTTTTTTTAAAGAAATTAATACTTTTATTCAGCATGGATGCATTAAATTGATCAAAAGCAAAACACATTTATAATGTTATAAAAGATATCTGAAATAAATGCTGTTCTTTTGAACTGTCTATTCATCAAAGAATACTGAACAAATACAACACAGTTTCCACAAATATATTAAGCAGCCCAACTGTTTTCAACATTGATTATAATCAGAAATGCAAATCAGCATATTATCAGCATATTATCAAATCAGCAATCAGCAAATCAGCATATTAGAATGATTTCTGAAGGATCATGTGACACTGAATGATGCTGAAAATTCAGCCTAGCCATCAAAGGAATAATTTACAATTGAATAAATACTGAAATAAAAAAGTTTATTATATATATATATATATATATATATATATATATATATATAAACTTTTATTTTATATGAATTTACATAAAAATTTATATTAATATATAAATTAATATAAAATATATATTTTATTTTATATTTATTATTTATAATATTATTAGCTATAATATTTGATTTTGTATAATATTAATATATGTATATACATAAATTAATAAATAAATAAAATTATATATATAATTTTATATTAATTTATATTAATATATAAATTAATATTACATATATTTATATATAATTTATTTTTATTTTAAATTAATTTACATTAATATATTATTATTTATAATATTATTAGCTATAATAAATATTAGCTATAATATTTGATTTTGTATAATATTATATACATATATTATTTATAACATTATTAGCTATAACAAATATAAAAGACATTATATAATATAATACTACTAATAATACTAATAAAAATAAATATATGCACAAAAGTGAAACTCGCCCATGACGACTAGGCCATGTACAACAGCTTTTCTGAATTATGGATTTAACATAAACTCACCAAAATACATTCCTCTAAATCCATCTTCTCCAATTCATGACAATTCTAAAACAGAAGGAATAGCTTGTTTAAGAATCCTGTCACATCAGCGAAGTCATCCAGCTCAAAACATGCTCTCTGAATCCTGGGTTGTTTTGGGGTGTTTGTGTGATTACTCACTCTGGCAAGAACAGTAAAACCAGCATCAGTCACATGTGAGCAGCGAGCAGCCTCCAGGATCCTGAGGAAAATACACGCAATGTGAGTGAATGACTGTGTGGGGGGGGTGTGCTTGTCTGCGTACAGATGAAGAAAGCTTTACTTGAGCCGTTGGCAGTTGAGGCCGAGGGCAGTCAGAGAAGCGTCTGTGATGTTGCTGCAGCCAGACACACAAACCATCTGCAGTTTGTGGCAACCCCGGCACAAACTCACAAAGCCGTCGTCTGTGATTTGCTGCAAGATGGATAAACCGTCTTAGTGTTCTGATGTGTATTGTGCGTTTGTTTGTTTTTGATATGCAATAATTAACTGTAGTATTGTAACAAGTCAAAGTCTTACTGTGCATGATTGCATGTTGATTGTCATGAGCTCAGGACAGTGCTTTTGAAGGTGCTTCAGTGCAGTATCATCAAGCTGAAATGACATATTTAAAGAAGATCTATTATGCAAAATTCACTTTTATAAGGTGTTTGAACACCAATGTGTGTCCACAGCGTGCGAGAACAACCAGCCTACAATGGTAAAAATCCACTCGCTCATTTTTTTTTTATAACTCCCATAAATCAAAAGCATTCTCTTCAAATGAGCCAATTCATAAGCCCCGCCCACAGTTATAATAAGTTATAACCGTAATTAAACTAAACTACACCTGTTCCATCTCCATGCAGCATATATTCTCTGGCTCTGTAGGCATCTTACAACAGTTCCCATACGAGCACCTGTACAGCGATTTATAGATCATGACGGAACATGCTAAATCGATGACTTGAAGATAGTTAACTCCACATCAACTACATAAATTCATCAAGTAACCATTCAGAAACATCCTGTTGCATTCTTGTCACTTCTTCTTGAGTCTCCGGTTCGAACATATACAACGCTACTGACAGTTTCTGACATTTTCAGTGAGTGAGATTGTCCTGTTTTGTTGTTGCCAGTATGCCAGAGCATGAGCTCTTGAAGCTCCGCCCTCTTCTTGAAAGGGGCCGGGAGCACCAGCTCATTTGCATTTAAAGGGACACACACAAAAACTGAGGTTTTTTGCTCACCCCAAAATTTTAACAATTTTAACATGCTATAAAAATGATCTGTGGGGTATTTTTAGCTAAGACTTCACAGACACATTCTGGGGACACCAGAGACTTATATTACGTCTCGTAAAAAGGGGCATTATAGGTCTCCTTTAAAGTCACCATTAAATCAAAATTGACAATTCTTGTTTTTTTTATGGAATATTGCGGTATTTATTATAAATAATTTATCCGTGCACATCTTTTTTTTTTTTTCAAGTGCTCTCATAATCTTTATCCGAAATAACTCCCCCCCCACCCCCACCCTTGCAGGGACATCTCTTCTGTTCTCTAATGACGTGTTTAGTGGCGTGAGGGCGGGGCAAACTGTCACTCACATGAGATCGACCAATAGCAAACCACAACCATCCAATCAATTCCCCATGGACAAAATAAAGTCCCACCCCACATGTTTTCATTCAAGAAGCTTTTCACTTGGATATACATCACAATAGGGAAGAAAAGAGTATCGCAGCTTCCGTTTCATGCCGTCTTCAACAATCATCATGTGACAACATCAATGCTTTCAATTTAAGTGTTTTGTGTGAGTGTGTGTTTGTATATATGTGTGTACCTGTGTGCAACCTCTCAGAAACAGAGCTCTGAGACCTATGCAGCCACGGCTGAGAGCCTCGATGCCATCACTTGTGATCTGATCACACCAGGACAGGTTCAGATTCTCCAACATCCGACAGCCCTCACTAGTAGACAGAAAGAGCAAATAAAGAGGGTATGAAGCAACCAAAATATTTAAAAAATAACTCAAATACCACTGTACTATCCAAACCTAAAAACACAAACCAAAATGTACAATACCGTTCAAACGTTTGGGGTCACTAAGAATAAAATTAACCTTTATTCAGCAAAGATGCATTAAATTGATCAAAAGTGACAGTAAAGACATTATAATGTTACAAAAGATTTCTATTTCAAATTGATGCTGTTCTTTCAAATATCTTTTTATTCATCAAAAGAACCTGAAAAAATGTATCATGGTTTCCACAAAAATATGAAGCAGCACAACATTGATGATTATAATAAGAAATGTTTTTGAGCAGCAAATCATCATATTAGAATGATTTCTGAAGGATCATGGAGACTGGAGTAATGATGCTGAAAATTCAGCTTTGATCACAGGAATAAATTACATTTTAAAATATACAGAAATAGAAAACAAGTTATCTTAAATTGTAATAATATTTCACAATATTACCGTTTTTGCTGCATTTTGTTTTTATCAAATTAATGCAGCCTTGGTGAACATAAGAGACTTCTTTCTAAAACATAAAAAAAAAATCTTACCGACCCCAAACTTTTGACTGGTAGTGTAGTAATTTAAAAGATGAATAAACGTTTGAACAGCTAACCAACAGAATAAAAAATAATGATAATAATTCAACAGAAAATACAATAAATTAAATTATTAAAATATTATACATTTTTATTTTAAGGTGACAATAAACCCTGTTATGAGGATCAATATAAACCATCCAAAATTTCTTTTAAAATAATAAACTATTTAAGTTTCAAAATTTCAAAATATGTTTTCTGTATTTCAAACCATACCATGTGCTGTTAAGGTGTGGGAATATAAACACCAATTTTCTGAAATGTCTCACAATGAGTTAATAATTGTTCCTTAGTCACCGTTTACATATTCACTCTCAGAATTTCCTGTTTCACCAGCTCATACAGTATAATCTACTGCAGCTGTGGAAAAGATTCATTAAAGAAAGAGGGGACAGACTTTACAATCATTAACAAAGTCACCCTCTCGACACAATGAAATCCAGCTTTAATTTAACACTTCCTGGTTTAGTTTTAAAGACTACATAATGTCAAGTGTTAACTTTGAGGTCATCTATATGCTAGTGTATTCCTTAAAAATGAAAAAAAAAAAATATTTTGCAGACATGTACAAGTGTCTTTCACTCATGGCAAAAGCAATCAAAAATACTGATGACCAATTTTGCCCTCATGTATTTATGGCTTAACGGCCAAAACAAAACAAATCACCCAGCTTAAATTTTGGCCCCCTAGTCTTATGACTTCCCCCCACCTTAAGGCCTTAAGTGCATGATTGGTGATGGACACGCAGGAGGTCAGGTCAAGGTGACGGAGTTTGGAGCAGAACTTGCTAAGGCTGATGCAGGTGGAGTCCGTGATCTTGGTACAGCCGTTGAGGTTCAGATGTTCAATGTTGCGACAGTTCTGAGCAAAGGTCCTGTCAAATCAAATTAAACCTCTCATGTTAAACTGAAAAACTGCACACTAAAAAAAAAAAATCACCATGGATAATGCAAAACAACAACAGCAACAAATGATCCTTAAATCATGTCCGAACCAGCCACAATATGACAGGTTTCCAACGACAAGCCATTTGTCACAGTGAAAGCAAAACTGCTGCACAATCCAATTGGATATTCAGAAGATATGGGATATATAATAAACAATTAAAAGGGATGTAGGACCAATGAGATTTCATAGTGGGCGGGGCCAATGTGAGATAAAAACCACTAAAATTCCATTCAATATCAACAAAATGTCCAATCACGCTTCACAAATCACCGCCAGTGAGAACAAAAACTGATTTACTGAAATAACTTAAAGGGATAGTTCACCCAAAAATGAAAATTCTATCATCATTTACTCACCCTTATGTTGTTCCAAACCTGTATGAATTTCTTTCTTCTGTTGAACTAAAAAAAAATATATTTTGAAGATTGTTGGTAACCAGACAGTTGACGACAGCCATTTTCTACTATCGAAGTCAATGGCTACCATCAAATGTCTGCTTACCCATATTCTTCAAATTATCTTCTTTTTACAACAGAAGAAAGAAACTCACAGGTTTGAAACAACTTGAGGGTGAGTAAATGATGACAGAATTTTTATTTTTGAGTGAACTATCCCAAAAATGCCTTTATGTATAATGCATTATTCATAATGTACTTAAGAATGCATTATATCTATTTATAAATAATTGTAACCAAAGTTGAAATGCATTATAATATTTGCATATTGGTTGTGTCCATGTGTTTTAATGCATTATACTTTCTAAAAGTGTAACAATAAATAGTTAAGTGTTATAATGTATAATAACAGAAGTTACAATTATTCATGAAACCATAAAATGCATTATAAGGTGCATTACAAGGCATAATTAATGCATTAATTAATGCATTAATATTAATGCATTAAAACATTTTATAATATATATATATATATATATATATATATATATATATACATACACACACACTCACACGCATTATGTATAAAGGCTTTAAGTAAAGTGTTACCGAAATAACTTTTATCACTTGCCACATTGAGTTGCTTAAATGCAAGGCATAATTAATGCATTAATTAATGCATTAATATTAATGCATTAAAATATTTTATAATATATACACACACACACACACACACACACACACACTCACACGCATTATATATAAAGGCTTTAAGTAAAGTGTTACCGAAATAACTTTTATCACTTGCCACACTGAGTTGCTTAAATGCACCCAAGTGCTGATTGAACAGGTTCATTAACTGCATGTACTGTGCAATCCTTAATTTAATTAACAAAAAAGTACTGTGGCTCACTTCATGGAGGCATCTCCAACACTGAGGCAACCCCGAAGACTGAGCTGCCTCAAAAACCCCCCACATCGCTTCGAGATGTTCTCCACCACACGTCCCTGATAGAAAGACACAGAGAGAGAGAGAGAGAGGATCAGGGATGACGTTACAGTCTATGGATTCAGTAGAAAAGCCTACTGACCCAGTGTTAATCCCACACACAAACAATTTACAGCACATAGCAACATATTACAGATGAAATACTGGGACATACAAAGCAAAAGCTAATAACACACAAGATTGTATCTGCAAAAATAAACCAAAACATTTACTTTACACATGCTTTTTCACCTCAATATCTGTCTGAAAGTTGAAGAGATCAATCTTCTGCCAGTTGCTTCCATCTAATGCGAGAACATTCCAAGCCTGTTCATCCGCAGGGAAAAGGAGGAAGCACTGTTAGCAAACTACCTTCATTCTAGACAGATTTGTTTAATTTTAACTAAACAAGCAGTTGAACATACCTTGGATACTTGAGCACACCTGCACAATGTGACTACATCCAGGTAGGAGAAAATCCTAGAATAAAGAGAGATTTGATTACTTGTTAAATAAAGTCTTTTTCCTCTCTAGCCACTCCCTGTAATGCCTTGGCAGTACATACAATATGGAAAATATGTAAAGCAATCTGAACTTTAAAAAGATAGATAAATAGATAGATAGAATGGTAGAAAGAACGACAGACAGAATGATAGAACGATAGAATGAATGATAAATTGATAGACAACAGAAAGAATGATAGAACAATATATAGAATGACAGAAAGATAGATAGAATGATAGATACTTAGAACGACAGATAGACAGATAGATAGACAGATAGATAGAGCGCCAGACCAATAGATAAACAACAGAGAATGATAGAACGATAGATAGGATGATAGATAGAACGACAGATAGAAAGAACGATAGACAGAATGATAGAACAATAGAACAAACAATAGAACAAACGATAGAACGATAATATATAGAACAATATATACAACAGAAAGATAAAACGATAGATAGAACAACAGAAAAAAGAATGATAGAACGAAAGAACAATAGATCAATAGAACAATAAATAGAAAGAACGATAGATAGAATGATAGATAGAAGGAACGATAGATAGAAAAAACGATAGATAGAACGATAGATAGAACGATAGATAGATAGAACATCAGACCAATAGATAAACGACAGACAGAATGATAGAACAATAGATAGGATGATAGATAGAACGAGATAGAAAGAATGATAGACAGAATGATAGAATAGAACAAACAATAGAACGATAATTTAGATAGAACAATATATACAACAGAAAGATAGAACGATAGATAGAACAACAGAAAAAAGAATGATAGAACAATAGAACGATAGATAGAACAACAGAAAAAAAGAATGAAAGAACAATAGATCAATAGAACAATAAATAGAAAGAACGATACACAGAATGATAGATAGAATGAACAATAGATAGATAGAACGATAGATAGAATGACAGACAGACAGAATGATAGATAGAAATAGTCAGATAGATAGACAGATAAATAGATAGATAGATAGGTAGATAGATAATAATGTAATCTGACATCCATCGCAATAAAGTCATTAATTATGATCCGCTCACCTGAGCAGAAGCTCTTTGGGGAGTTTTTTGTTGATAAGGGCCTCATCACTGTTTGAGAACACCTGGACAATATGAAATGAATCAGATGCGTTATATAAAGCTCATACAGCACCAGTTATGCTCATACACAATCAATATGCTGAAAGCTGGTTCAGACATGCCTCGCCCTGGTGCAACTTAACGCGTAACACTGGCACAAGAAGCACAAATAACATCAGTGAGTGTCTTAGATAACACTGCTGCTTTGTGAGATCTTCTCAAGCCCTCGCATTCAGGGCACGTAAGCAAACCAATCAGCTTGATCTAAACTCCAAGAACAGCAGCCAACTCTAACGTTAAACGGATTCATGCGCAACGCCCGTAGCTGACACGGTCAGCTGGTGCCGTTGTGTTTGAACGGGATTACCCTTGACAAACAAAAGCCTAAACACGGCACGTAAAAATAGAGCCCTGCTCGGTCCAAAACACACACAGTACCCTTGCAGACATACACGCGCGGGCACGCACGCAGTCAGTCACTCACGCGCGCGCGCGCCCACCAACACAAACATACGCTTAAACACACTGTCATCGCTCAGGCAGCCTGCCACCGCCCGTTTTCGTTTCCTCAAGCAAACTATCACAGTTCAACGCTCACGTCCACGGCTCCCTCGATATGAGTTACCTCAAATCTGCTCTTGGTGATGCCGTTCATGTCTGTTGCAGTGTCAATAATAAAGACCGTCCTCGGCGAGCGCTGCGCACAGCGACGTTTGCGCGTTTTGTCAACGCTGGCGATCAAACTATCGTGAGACAGACGCGCAGCTGTAACGTGTGGCCTGCTAGCCGTTCGTGTCTGCGCTGGTAACCGGAGCAATCCCGGGCTGGCCGCCGTCCGTGAACCATCACACAGCCAAAATAACAATAATAACATGGACGGAGCAGACTGCTGCTCTAACATCACTTCCGCCTCCCGAGCTGCCTCTCTGACTACATTTCCGCTCGAGTGCAAATTCCTGCCTGAAGTGTGTGCTGCTTAATCTTTAAACGACGCCAATAAAATGCGAGAACTGTCTGGGAAATAAGCTTAAAGAATAATCCTTTTATTAGCACAGGAGTTAAGACGCGCTCGTGCGCTCTAGGGGTTCAAAAGAGTGGCTGCTGTGACGTCACTTTTGCGGGAAAAACACGCGTGGTGGGTTTGTTTTGGTAATGATGTATGAGGTTGCGAAGTGTAGGGAATGGAGAAATGGCCTATTATTCATACAGATAGTTCTGGCATCGACAATATTTTGGAACAATGTCTCTGTTATTTTAATGTAAAAGTTTTTTTAATTTTTTTAATAAGACTCTATTGACAACATCAGATGTTAAACTAAAACCAGTTACCTGAGATTGTTAAACATTACATTCAGCCGCAGTTTTTACAGTTGTTTGACATTTCAATAGTTTATAGACAGATTCCTGTCTGTGTTTACACAAGTTTGTCCATCTTCAGCAATGCTGTAGGTCAAAGATTATGATGACTGATGAAATATTTAAAGGGACAGTTCACCCAAAAATGAAAATTCTGTCATCATTTACTCACCCTCACCCTTCTTTCTTCTGATGGACACAAAAGAAGATATTTTGAAGAATGTCAGTAACCAAAATTGTGATGGACCCCATACTATGTAAGTCACTGGGGTCCATCAACTGTTTGGCTACCCATATTCTTCAAAATATCTTCTTTTGTGTTCAGCAGAAAAAAAGAAATTCATACAGGTTTGTAACAACTTGAGGGTGAGTAAATGATGATAGAATTTTCATTTTTGGGTGAACTGTCCCTTTAAGTCATGATGACCTATGTACTTCAGAGATCTAAATGATATTGCAAAAAGTAATATATCATTTTGTCTGAATAAAATGCAACTGAGTAAAAGTACAAGTTCAGTAATACTTCAGTGAAGTACAAATTCTAAAAAAAAAAAAAAAATGCACTAGATTTATTCTAAACACAATCTGATTGTTATAAAATACTATTTCTGAGCATGAATAGGGAATTTATTTTGAGAACCAACTGAGTCTCTATTTGTGTTTCTGCACTGCAGTATTCCTGCATAACAGCAGAGGGCGAAAGAGAGCCGCATTGCAGGTGAGCTTTGATCTTGATGTTCAGTATGAATGGTCTTAAATATTTTCCTGTTACAGTCATTATTCAGTATCAGAGCATGACGTGTTTAGTAGGCCAGACTATACTAAAGAATCAAATTAAAACACTGTCATACTTGCCAGGCTGGAAAAGGTTACAGTTTAGGGTCTACCAAAGCAGATAGTCTCCAAATGGAAGACATTAACACAACTGTTACTCTTCCTAGGTGTGGCCATCCAGCAAAAGTCACTCCAAGAGCACAATGTATTCTGCAAGAACCCCAGAGTAATCTCAGAGTCTACATGCCTCTCTTGCATTGGCTAAAGTAGTGTCCACCATCAGTGACTGAACAAGAATGGTGTGCATGGCAGGATAACAAGATGGAAGCCAAGAACATTTGCCAAAACCATGTGAATGAGCCAGAAGACTATGAAAAGAATGTTTTGTCGAAATGAGTCTGAAATAGATCTGAATGGTTTAAAGGGGTGGTTGATTATGATTTCACTTTTTTAACTTTAGTTAGTGTGTAATGTTGCTGTTTGAGCATAAACAACATCTGCAAAGTTACGACGCTCAAAGTTCAATGCAAAGGGAGATATTTTCTTTTACAGAAATAGCTTTTTAAGGACTACAACAAACGGATGGTAGGGACTACAATGAGCTTCTTCCCAGGTTGGTGACATCACAAACCCTAAAATTTACATAAACCCCGCCCCGGGAACAAGCAGCAAAGGGGGTGAGGCCATGTTGGGCTGCTTTAGAGAAGAGGAAGAGTTGTTGTAGTAGAGTGTTGTTTCCATGCCGTCATTTCACGCTGGACTGCTTCACAAACGAGGGTCAATTCAAAGCTGGATTTGTACAAAAGATTAACATGACGGCACATGCTAGTCGATGAGCTGAATCAACTCCACAGCAACTACATAAATTTATCCACTAACCATTCAGAAACGTCCAGTTTCATTCTAAAAGTTGTAACTTCTTCCTGAGTCTCTCCATCAGTGTCGACTCCGGTTTGAACAATGTAAGGCTGAACACCGTTACTGACAATCCTTTTTGGCTGCATGAGATTCTCCAGCTTTGTTGTTGTTGAACAACCGAGGGAGCAGCAGCTCATTTGCATTTAAAGGGACACGCACAAATATGGCGTGTTTTTGGTCACACCCAAATGGGGCAAATTTGACAAGCTATAATAAATGATCTGTGGGGTATTTTGAGCTGAAACTTCACAGACACATTCTGGGGACACCAGAAGCTTATATTACATCTTGTAAAAGGGGAATTATAGGTCCCCTTTAAGTGCGAAGTATTAAATTTAACAAATGAACCTAAAAGGGAACTTTGGCTAACGTTCTGGCAAGGTTCTCTTGAAGTTATGAACAAACGTTCTTCCGGTAACATTAATAGAATGTTCATTCAAAGTTACCTTGTCTTTAATAAGATTCTCAAAACATTAGCACAAAAACATTATATATGCATCATTCATGGAATGTTTTTTTAGAACTACTACTTACTACGTTCAGAGAACATTCCAAAGTAACATTCCCATAATGTTTGTAAAATGATAAAATGGAATGTTCCCTTAAAGCCACGATACGTAAATTTTCGCCACTAGAAGTCGCTTATTCAAAACAAAAGCGTAGCTTGATGATGCCTTGATTTCGCGGAATCATGGGAGGTGTTGTCTTCACGTCTACAGCCGGTGAAAAAGAATCCAATGAGACTTGGGCAGAAATCATGTTCACGGATGAGATTATTAACGTTTCTCTATTATGAAGCAGAGCAGGGCCGAGTGCTGTGGGAGCTGAACACGGCAGCTGGAGCGATTGCTAATGAGAGACGAGTGCGACACACACCTCGAGAGCAGAGGGACTTTTATTATGCCAGTCACCGCTTCCGCTTCTTCTGGTCAAGCGTATGTGGGGTAACGCAGCGCTGTTTATCATATTAGATACATTTGAGTGTTGATAGTTGTTATAGTGCTTCTCTGTGCGTTCATTCGGCAGCTGCTATGAGACACTTGTTTCACACTGCAGTAAACTAGATCGATATTAGTCATGGTAAAACACGGTACTCGCTGTAAATCAAGAAAACAAGATTTAAACAATAAGAGTTACTGTATTGAGTTATATAACATGATTAGTTATCTGTCGATGAATGTATCCAAACAGTTGCTCACCTGTCTAATAAAACACATAATATATTAAAGAGTCTTTGGTGTTTCTATGTTTTCTACAAAATAAAAATTTGAGGGTAACGCAGGTATGATGTCATTAATAGGCGACGCACGGACACGCTCCATGTCATGGTTAAAATTGGTTATTTCTCTGGATTTAAACATTCTTGGAAACATTTGGGATAATGTATGTACACAAGTCAACAAAATATATAACACTGTTCTAGTGATTTTTTGGATATTTTAAAATCCTACATATTGTGCCTTTAATGTTTTCTCTAACGTACACATAAACATGTGGACTGGATGTTCTGAGAACATTCAGAAAGAACATTTTCACTTAATAGGATCATTATCAAAATGTTCTTAGGATGTTTTGCCATCATTGTTGAAGCTATGATCATTTTGCTTAAGTAAGTGAAAATATACAATGTTTTTTTGTTTTGTTTAACTTTTTCTAGTTATAAGGAATTTGATAAAGGACTGATCTCAGTGTAGGTCAAACTTATGCAGGCTCACAGTTTTATATGTGTGTGCCGGCTTTAAGCTGTAATTGTTTGGCTAAAGCCTTGACTAAATAATAAGGTAAGGAATTTAGGATCACACACAGCTCTGTTATTGAAGGAAAATAACATTAGAAGCTGTTCAGACACACTCAGCCTGCGCTGGCCACAATCCTGCCACTTACTCACTAAAAAACAAACATACTTGCTAACTCACACTCACTATCACTTTCTCCAGAACAGACTTATTTAAAAGCCTTACAATTGACTGAATGTGAGTGGGAGTGTGTGTTTGTGGGTGGTGGGCAAAAACACCCATTATGCTTTCGCGTCACATATTGCCCAGCAGCAGCTTCATCAAAGTTACTGTGTCCTGAGGTTGGCCCCAAGAATTTAGGACACAGGCACAGTTGGTTTTGTCCTGCTCGTTCTGAACTGACATGCAGCCAGGCGCGCTATGGTGACAAGACGCACCAAAATTAAGGGTCCGGTCCTAAAAAAGCAAAAGAAAAAAAAACGCATTACACGGTGGCAAAGTTTCCTCTGTGCCAGGGAAGCACAGACCATAATGCGCCCGACTCCCCAGGGCACTGGAACAATCCCAGTGCTTAGAGCCTCTGTTCTCATGCGGTACTGCACAGGTTCTGAGTCATGACGTATTTACTGACAACGCCGTGCGAGTTTTCGCACGAGAGCACCAGCAGCTCGGTAATGTACTTCTTGGTCAGATAAACCTCCCCTTGCACCTCTGTCACTGCGTCTATTAGTTCTTTTCTCTCAGCTATCGGAATCATCGGACCTGTCCGTTTGGAGTGCGCAATTCAATTGGGATTTTTTTCACCTTTCCTGTCAGATTTGGAAAAGTTTTACCTCCGTTTTCCAGCAGCTCCAGTTCAGCCTTTCAGAATGAGGCAAACCTGTCTCCGCGAGCTCGCGCTCCTGCCGCTGCTGGGATACCTGGCTTGCCTGACGCGCGCGGAAGGTGGGTTTCTCTTGATGATCTGTGTGGGGTAATTTGTTTCACGCGCCTCTGCAATACGCATTTACGCGAGGTGATGAATGGACGCATGCGTGTGTCCAGCTTCCAAACGGTTAGACAGTGGTGTGAGTGTTATATTTGTTCTCGGTGTGTGTTTAGATACATGTTTGTGTGTGAAAGGGAGGGAAAAGCTGTAATTATAGCCGCTTAAAGCCGCACTCCATCAACTAATTCCTCTAAATAACAATTTAGTCTGGGTCAATGACGTGACGCACATTTGAGTGTGCGCGCGCGTACTTAGTTATTTAAAGTAGAGTAAATTAAAGTATTTTAATTTTTTTCAATGCAGTTTAAAGTTAAAAACGACTAGATTTTGTCTGGAGGCTCATTCAAAGGCTGAATCTTTTGAGAAAAATGAAATGTCGGTAAGTGATAAGTATTATTTATTAGGATAATCACGTGACGTAAGCATTTGTTTGTAAAATAATATATTAATATTACCTATAAAAAAAAAAAAAAGTCAGCCAAATTCAAAATCAGTGGTTTATCCAACATGCAAGGAGCCATTTTGTTTTCTTGTGACAATAAAACCATAAACCAGATAGATGCTTATAATTGTGTGTTTTTAAGAAAAAAATTTTAATTAAAGGTTTAGTTCAGGTCAAATGGAATAAAGGTAAGAAAACTTGATATCTATGACTCAAACTTAAAAATAAAAATGGTATGAGAAAATGGTATAAGCCTAAGTGTTTGTTGGTTTGGTTTAGTGTTGTAGTTTTTTCCCATAAAGATTTCTATTTATAGTATACAGCAACCCAAACACAAAATAATCCTGCTTTGTCCCATGGTTTTGGAGTGAAAGATGCTCTTTGTAATGCATGTTTCACATTTGTTTCATCCTTCTCACAGTCTATTCATGTTTACCTTCCCTTTTAGATGTTTGAAGAGTTAAAATCCTTGAACTAAAGATCTAATTCACTTAATGAATTTCATGTTCATCCACCACAAACCCCTGATATCTTCACATCAGCATAACAGACTCATCAATATGACACTAATGAATTTGTAACAAACGATTGATAGATGACAGGTTGTTTGTGGTTGGGTCAGCTTGATTAGTCAGACTTCTGAACATGACTGGATTTACCTCACTGACACCAACCTGCTAACCTTAACTGTTCCAGTTCAAATTCATCCCAAATGATGATGTTAACGGATGTGTATTTATTAGACACGGAAGTACGAGACAAAAAGCTGCACGTTTTGGTGATGTGATCATATAACCTCAGTTATAACACAAAGCTTGATGCAGACACTGAATCAGAAGCTCTGTGTAAGTTCAGAGAGTTTACACAGGAATTGACTCACTCAAGATGCTATTTTATTTCCTCCGTGTGAAACTGTGACAAACTAATGATGTAATGAAGAAGTTTCCTTATGAGAGTTTTGTTAGGATTTTGCCTGTGATGTGTGTGTTTACATCATATGTGTGTGTGTAATATATCCAGGGTGGGGCTTGTGATAAAAATGTGTGGATTTATGTGTGTACACTATTAAAAATAAATATTCCAAAAGGCGATGCAATAGAAAAACCTTTTTTTGGTCCTACTGAGAAACTTTCAGTGAACAGTTCTTAAAACAACCACATTTTAATCATCTAAAGAACCTTTTTTCCACAATAAAGAACCTTTTGTGCATTGTAAAGATTCTGTGGCAATTTAAAAAACATTAGATTAAGAGTGTGCAGTAGTGGCCAAAAGTGATGTCTGGCCTAGAAGAATTGATATTTTGATACTTGATATTTTCATATTATAGGCAAAACAATCGGTCATATCCTTGGAATAAATGGTGAGAGGTACACTATATTGCCAAAAGTTTTGGGACGCCTGCCTTTACGTGTACATGAACTTTAATGACATCCCATTCTTAATCCATAGGGTTTAATATGGAGTTGGCCCAACCTTTGCAGCTATAACAGCCTCAACTCTTCTGGGAAGGCTTTCAACAAGGTTTAGGAGTGTGTTTATGGGAATTTTTGACCATTCTTCTAGAAGCACATTTGTGAGATCAGGCAGTGATGTTGGCGAGAAGGCCTGGCTCACAGTCTCCGTTCTAATTCATCAAAGGTGCTCTATCGGGTTGAGGTCAGGACTCTGTGGGCCAGTCAAGTTCCTCCACACCAAACTCACTCATCCATGTCTTTATGGACCTTGCTTTGTGCACTGGTGCGTAGTCATGTTGGAACAGGAAGGAGCCATCCCCAAACTGTTCCCACAAAGTTGGGAGCATGAAATTGTCCAAAATGTCTTGGTATGCTGAAGCATTAAGAGTTCCTTTCACTGGAACTAAGGGGCCAAGCCCAACCCCTGAAAAACAACCCCACACCAATCTTTACACTTGGCACAATGCAGTCAGGCAAGTACCGTTCTCCTGGCAACCTCCAAACCCAGACTCGTCCATCAAATTGCCAGACAGAGAAGCGTGATTCGTCACTCCAAAGAACACGTCTCCACTGCTCTAGAGTCCAGTGGCGGCATGCTTTACACCACTGCATCCGACGCTTTGCATTGCACTTGGTGATGTAAGGCTTGGATGCAGTTGGCGACTTCTGCGCACTGTGTGCCTCAGCATGCGCTGACCCCGCTCTATGAGATCATTATGCTAGGCTAGCAAACAGTGTAACATAAAATTACCTCAGATATCCAGCGCTAGATCGACAACATTGTCTTGCTTCCTTTGAAGGTCCAGTGAAAAAGTCTAGGCGTTGTTTTTATTCCACTATATCGCCTTCATTAGCTAAATTAACTGTTAGATTAGATCGATTACGCTAGCTATTCACTCGAAACATAACATGCTGAGGACACCTGCTGGTTAAAACCAAATGCAACAAGAACACCAAAAACATGTTGTACACACTTTGAAACTGCAGCGCGTGAGCTTAGAATAAAAGCTTACAATAGACTGTAAACTAAACTTGTAGGGTCATTAAAAATAGATATGCCCTTTCAGACATCACGTTTGGCCACTACTGTACACTGAACAAAAATTGGGTTTTCTCAGCAATGCCATAGAAGAACCATTTTTGGTTCCCCAAAGAATCTTTCGGTGATCATTTCTTAAAAGAACCATTTTTTCTAAGTGTAAAGAACATTTTAATAATCTAAAGAAACTTTTTTGCAATGGAAAGATTCCATGGATGTTAAAGGTTCTTCATGGAACCATCAATGCCACTAAGAGTGTATGTGAATTCATTTTGAAACCAGTTGGTATAGCTTTAAACTGCCACAATGCCCAAAACAATACTTCCCTCACTTGACCCTATTCAGGTTGTATCCGGCTCTTTAAGATTGCCTTTTGACATACAAAGTTCTTTGGTGATGTAATTCATGCCATTCATAGTCATTCCACCTGTAGATATCATAACAACAATTTGCTGTGGTTATATCCTTGAATGCTCCAAATTTCTTGATGTCCTTCTCATTTCCAGTGTTTGAGGTAATGTATTCTCAAATGTGCATTCTAGGAGTAACACGCTATTTAAACTGGTTTGTTTTGTCCCAGTCTCTCCATTAGGACGTGTATTCTTCCTGCAGTTGGAGAGTTTTTCAAAAGCTGGACAGGAGGAAGGGTTCGAGGCAGCGACTCACGCCTGCATCGCTCAAGGGGCCCAGGTGGCATCTGGGGCCAACCTGCATCATGCAGTGTTGGAATGTGCCTTCTCAGCCTGCTCGCGTGGTTGGCTCTCCGGACCGAGCGTGGGGTAAGAACATTAATTACCTGAAGAACAGAGCTTATGCTGTAGGTCAGAGTGCTGCTTTGTTGAACGGGCAGTGCATTATAAGCAGGGCTTGACATTAACTTTTTTGCTCACGAGCCACTGTGGCTAGTGGTTTTCCAAAGTTACTAGCCACTCAGCATTTTCACTGGCCACAATTTTGACATCGATACCATGGGGGAAAACTGCCTTATAGAAATTTTTTATATTACCTCATAATTTGGCATCAGGTATATTAGGCTGCTGTCACTTTAAGACCTGACGCACGGATCCATTATACTGTTACACATGCATTTTCTTTCTCAACTGTTTACGTTCACTTAAACCATAACTGACTGCGTTTACGTGAATACTCACCAAGCCGGCATTTTGACATTATTTTGTGAGTATTTGACTGTTTAAGTGCAAAAGTAGTGAAAAAGAACTCGAGTACTAAGAGGCGGCTTTATGTGTGCGCACAAAATCTGTGGGAATGAGTAAAATTATGTGCAATAAGTGCAATCCCACGCCAAAATTCAAGCCCTGTAACACCAACAATATTCATCCGGAGCGAATGAAACGAGTGAGTGAGGAGAGGAGGGTTTGTGTGTCAACTCACTGTCAGAGAGATGAGAAAGCGAGAAAGCGCAGCTGGTATTGTGTATCTATTCTGCGGAAAATGAGAATTGGAAGCCTTTCAGATATTTCAGTAATGATATGTATCGAAAAAACAATATTTATGACAACACTACATTGCACTTAGTTTATTATTTCTGATGCCTTTTTAAAATACTACAATTGAAAAATGTATACGTTATATATCAAATTGAACCCGCCAAAGTGGCTAGTAGGATTGACTGCGTTACACGCCACTGCTGAAATCCACCGGGTCGGCGGGTGTTAATGTCAAGCCCTGATTATAACGTGAGTTATGTAATCAGATTACAGTGACTGACACCTCTTCTGTCCCCATGTTGAGAGAAATCAGGAGTAAGTGCAGAGGTGTTGTGTGCGCTGTGTAAACATGATGGTTACTGTAGTTCTAGACTAGACAGAAACAGATTCGGTCTTCCTCAGAATGAATAAAAACTGTGAAATGCAAACACAGAATATTATGTTAACCTGCATAATTAAATATGTTAAATAATACAAATATACTTTATGCATTTAATCTCACTTTATTACCCAATGTCTTTGCTGCTGAACTTGCCATACTAAGCAAAAATGACTAAACATCACATTTGTGTTTAATTTTTTTGTTTTTATTGCTTAAGTTAGAGTGTTGGGCTGCATCCGAAATCACATACTGTCTTGAGTGGGTACTTATTTTGAATAAGTAATTACTTCACAACAGCTAAAAAAGCATATTCTATATAGTATGAATGTGTGTAGTATGAATGTAATCTGGATGTACTACATTCGCCATGTTGCCCTTATCACATGACCTACCTGGGTCAGTTGCGCCACGTCACTGCTCACAAATCCTTTCCCGTGGCCTCATGGGATAGTAAAGTGTCCATCGTATGCACACTTCAGAATCTCACCGGAAGAAGTAGGTCATCCAGGTACATTTTGCCTACTCTTTCATGCGTACTGTGAATTCGGACATATGTGACATACTGTTTTTCGCCTACTATATAGTAGGTAAGTATGCGATTTCGGATACAGCCTGTAACTTTCTTCTCATTCGTCCTATTCTACTGCAATCCAGAATGGCAGCACAGCTGAAAGGTTTGTTTGAGCTGCGCCCTCTACTGTACAGGCATGAATTTGCTTTTCATTCAGCTTGAGGCTAATTCATTTCACTTTTGGTGTGAAAGCACCTTTACATTTGCCAAAAACAGAACTTTTTCCTTAGTTATTAAAAAACAAACATGCAAGCCCAGTCCAGGTAAGAAAATGTAACGCAAAGCAACATATTGCTTTACTTTTCAAAAAGAAAGTAACAATTAGTTTTTTAAATTTTTAGGGAGTAGCACAATATTGTAACGCATTACTTTTAAAAGCAACACTGTGAACGGGCATTGTGCATTTTTGAGGCATGATAATGAGATCCGTTGCAGTGTGTGATTGCAAGACAGAGAGAATCCTACCTGTGAATTCAGCCAGAACATTCCTATTTACACCTCAGGGCCTGAGAGAAATGGACCTGAGCTGCTGTGAGGGAACATATCAGCACCTTCCATGTGTTCATTTTCTGTGCGCCTCCTTTGCCGAGGTGCCTTACTTTACCACTGAGCACAAATCCCAAAATAATTCTCACATTGAAAATGTGGTCCAAAACGACTGATTCTTTTTAAATGAAACATATACAGTGGGCCCAAAAAGTATTTGGACACTTAAGCAATACATATCAAACAGAATGGCATCTGAATATTAATTTGTGTGTGTGTGTATATATATATATATATATATATATAGTTAAAATATATTATAAATAACTGGTAATTTGATTTGATATATTTTTATATTACATTTTATTTCTTTATTCTTAAATATGGTCAAAAGTTTGGGGTCAGTAAAATTCTCTCATATTTTTTGAAAGTCTCTTATGGTCACTGCATATATGCATTATTTAAAATACAGTAAAAACAGCAATATTGTGAAATATTATTACGATTTAACTGTAATTTTTTTCCTGTGGTCAAAGCTGATTTCTCAGCATCATTACTCCAGTCTTCAGTGTCACATGATCCTTCAGAAATCATTCTAATTTGCTGATTTGCTGCTCAAGAAACTTTTCTGATTATTATCAATGTTGAAAACAGTTGTGCTGCTTCATATTTTTGTGAAAACCATGATACTTTTTTTTCAGGATATAGAAAGTTGAAAAGAACAACAGTAAAAATGCATCCTTGCTGAGTAAAAGTATTATTGACCCCAAATTTTTAACAAAAATATATCTATAAATCTAACTATATTTAGTTAAAATTAATGCTTACAAGAAAACAATAGCAATGGTGTAAGAAAAATAAGCTTAATTCAAGACATACTGTTTGTTGTAAGCTTTACACTTCTGTCTAATAGGTCTGGACTACAAAATTCAGAGCATTCTGTTGTTATCAAGTATGAATTTATGCATGTCTGAGGCCTTTGTTGAACATCACTTGCATCTGTGAGTTTCGCCAAAAGGAGTGTCCTTCCCTTCAGAACAACCTATAGATTACACATGGATTTTTTGGATGTGACGCATACATTTCACATAAATGACATACACATGGATATCTCCTTGCAATCTAACCTCAAGAAAATCTACCTCAGTTCAGTCTTCATCACTAAACGTTGACACAGGGTGTTTCCTAGTAACTTAAGACTGTCCCAAGAGGGTCTACTCTCATAAGGACTCAAGCAGTCTGGTTGTGGTTTGAGCCTTCCTCTGCGCTCACTCAGACATACCCACATGCTCATAATTCTGATTAAGACTTCACAGCCGAGTGTTAAAAGGTGAGGTAAGCAACTTACTTCCCTCACAAACATTTGGAGGAATGTCTCTAAAAGAATTGGGGCAAAACAGACAGACATTCTTGGCTGTAGATATACACAGTATATTCAGAAACCTTAACTGCACTCTTAAATAAAGGTTCAATGGGGTTCTATATAGAAGAAGTAAATTTTAAAGAACACTTTATGCCAAAAAGGTTCTATATAAGGTGTCTTAAATGATTCCATCATACTTTCATGTTTAATGGATTTTTCCGTAGGTTTACATGCATCCAAGGTCAAAAAACACTTTAATTTTCTCATAATATACATTGCACATCAGCAAGAGTCTGAAAATGGTTTCAGTCTCTCTAGTCTAAATCCCTTTTTTCTGAGAGCCTACTCTGCTCTGATTGGTCAGATAGCCCAGTCTGTTGTGATTGGTCGACCGCTTACAGCGCGAGAAATCTTTTCCTATATCTGAATTTCAGCACTTGATACAAAATATGGACGACACACCTCCACTCTCTTCCACTGTAGTAAAGTGAAGCCACCAATGTCCCAATATGGCGCTGACATCTTGTGCTAATTCGAGACCTGATTCTGCACAGTAGTGGGCGAGAAGTGGAGGCACGGGATCAAGGCCCCGCCCACACTCCTGCAGAATCGGTTAATGCAGTTTACTGCAGAACAAGTCATTATGTAGAAATTAAAGTTAAAGCTTCAGTCTCTTCCCGAAAAATCTGTTGGTGCCTCAGTGACTACTTCGCTCAGAGAAGCTGTCAATCATGATGTCACATCCCCGTTGTTATAGCATCAAATAACTAAGTAAAACCAAACTTATTTTAAAAAAACGAACACTCGAACTAACACCAGCGTGATAAAAACTGCCTAAAATGACAGAAACCATCTTTGGAAAAAATTATATGAAGTGTAGAATTTAATTGTTTAGTTTGTCTCACGTCCTATTAAATTACATGGAGAGGGCGGGGTTTAGGACCAGCCACCTGGGGGCGATCGAGATGCTTTGGCTTCACTTTTCAGGACTTGTGCAGCACGCTTGCTTGGTACACAGTGATTTGAAAGATGGTGTTGGATTTCCATATTAATTCCAGCACGAGTCCTCATCCTTTTGAAGTGCATCAAAGTCAATTTGCAGTGCAGAAAACAGCTTCTTCTCAACATGCCGACAACACGATCTAAACTAGTGTTTGAGGGTGGGTTAAAATAGATGCTGTTCACAAGTAGCCAATGAAGACCATAGGCTGGCATTATGCAAATTTGTTACATAGGTTTGTAACAGGAAGTGAGACTGGAATTGCTGACAACTCGTTTCTGTCAGTTCAAAATCAATTTTCTTTTAGGATAAAATAACTATTTGTCGTGCACTTTGATCTTTAAAACTTTACAAACCTTTTAAATTCACAACCACTATATTACACGCTACATGAAAGGTAATATCTGAAAAAAACATAATGGGGCACTTTAAAAGTAAATCCATAAAATGATCCCATAATGGGAACCCTGCCTGACAGAACCTTCTATATAGAACCTTTACTTCTTGAAGTCAAGTTTCATAAAACTGATTGTTCTGTTTGGATACAAACTATTGTAAAATGACTATGCCACATGCCAAACGATGAGTTAAAACAACCCATTTGCTGTGTTTGTCCATTTTTAACCCAACCTGTGTTGTATTTAACCCAGCATTTTTTAGTGTACACAAATTTTTTTCCAGTGCATGTAATGCTTGGGTTTTCCAACTTTTTGATGCCAAGGACCTGCAAATATTGTGAGTTTCTCATGGCTTATTGCTTTTTAATCACTTTTTTGACAGACACACTCAGAAAATGGTGAGAGACAAAAGCTTTGAAAACATGCACACATGATAGAAAACAGACCTGTGATGTGAATTTATACAAACACTGGAGACATTAGCAATGTGATGAGGATTTACTGCATAAGGTGTGTGTGTGTTTGTGTATGCATGTTGAAATAGTGCATGAGCTGCATATGTAAGCAGAATTTAACAGTGACATCACGTCTGTTGCCTTTATAAGGAAGAGGACAAAAAAGAAAGAATTCTTCTAATTCACTTCCAACTTGCCAATGTGTGATTTCAGGACCACAGTGTGCAGCGACGTCCCGGGGAGTTTGAGGCCAGTTGATGTTCAGCTGGAGAATTTAACCGCAGACACTGAGAGCCTGGGCGTGTTCTGTATGAAAGATAGTGGTAAGTTTTAAATCACTGAAACTGAGGAACTTTAGAAGGGAGCTGTGTTTTTTCACTTATGAGGGATCATGAGGGAATATTTCATGTAACGCATACCTAAATGCTTGAGCCTGTTTCATATACCGCATGTGAAAGAAGCAGAACAAAAGCATGTGAGTAGAGCGGTTTTCAGACTTTTTATGCCAAGGACCTTAAATGTGGTGATCCTCTTCTTAAAAAGTAAAAGTAATGATTTCTTTTTTATAATATAAGTCTCTGGTGTCCCCAGAATGTGTCTGTGAAGTTTCAGCTCAAAATACCTCTTAGATCATTTATTATAGCTTGTCAAATTTGCCCCTATTTGGGTGTGAGAAAAAACACGCCATTTTTCTGTGTCCCCCTTTAAATGCAAATGAGCTGCTGTCCTGGCCGTCTTTCCAAAAGAGCTTTAACAGCTCACGCTTCAGTTGCTCAACAACAACAAAGCTGGAGAATCTCACGCAGCCAAAATGAGGATTGTCAGTAACGGTGTTCAGCCTTATATTGTTCAGTCAGACACTGATGGAGAGACTCAGGAAGAAGTTACAGCTTTTAGAATGCATCTGAACGTTTCTGAACAGTTAGTGGGTAAATTTATATAGTTGCTATGGAGTTGATTCACCGCAACGACTAGCATGTGCCGTCATGTTAATCTTTTGTGCAAATCCAGCGTTGAATTGACCCTCATTTGTGAAGCAGTCCGGTGTAAAATGACAGCATGTCAACAACACTCTACTACAACAATCTCTTCTCTAAAGCAGCCCAACATGGCCTCACCCCCTTTGTTGTGTGTTTTTGGGGGCAGGGTTTATGTAAATTATGGGGTTTGTGATGTCACTAACCCGGGAAGAACCTCGTTGTAGTCCCTACCAGCCGTTTGTTGTAGTCCATAAACAGCGAATTCTTTAAAAGAAAATATCTCCCTTTGCATTGAACTTTGAGCGTCGTAACTTTGCAGATGTTGTTTATGCTCAAACAGCAACATTACACACTAACTAAAGTTAAAAAAGTGAAATCATAATCAACCACCCCTTTAAGGTGTTTACACACAATCCGAGCCGTCAATCTGATTACTAACGGTTTATTTGGTTGCATGTAAACATAGCCACTGTGAGCCTGATAATTCAGTGTGCAGTGTGAAACAGGCCCTATATGCTCTATATGTAATTAATCATTTTCATTTTATTAATTTTTGACAAACTCTTCTCCTTCATGACTGACCCTGTTCCACTTCCCCTTCATCCATCAGATGCTCCATGCGGGCAGCCACCTTCATTCCCACACTCACATCTGCAGGGGAAAACTGGGCTGGATCTGGGGGATGAACTCCTGTACGCCTGTGACCCAGATTACAAACTGCCCAATGGAGAAACGGCCTTCAGTCTGCTTTGCGACAGCTGTGGAGAATGGTACGGCCTTGTGCAGCACTGCGTCAAAGGTGAGATGCAAACTCATTGGTGAGGTTTAAGAAATAAAAGAGCCATGCAGAACATGAGAAAGAGGCTCCAAGATGCTCAATTCTTGAGGTTCAAAGGGTTTGTTTGGCTTTCGGGTGTAGCTGCGTAGTCTTCAATATGTTTTATTTGTTGCAGATGATCCTGAAGGCCACATCGACTATGAAGATAAGTTAACAGATGGCCATCTGAGGGAGGAGCATCATATTTCCTTGATTCCAGGAGGAACGCAGTCAACTGATCATGAAGTAGAAGAATCCACTCCTGAGCCTGAGCATGAACGGACAGTTGTGTCAGAGGAGGAGGAGGAGGAGGAGAATGATGAAGATTCAAAAGTATCAGTCACTGAACCTCCAGTGTCAGTGCTCAGTCAGAAGCACATGTTCTGGTTCCCTTCAGAGGCTTTCCAGGATGAGAAGAAGCATCCGGGTATCACTACGGATACTTCCTCTGTTAAAAGATCCAGTGAAGATGAGAATCACATGAAGGTCAAAACAACCGACAGCCAATCTGATCCCGACACGATCACAGAGGAACATGACCATCCGACTGATCCTCCCACCGATGAACCTGCCAGTCCCAGTGCGGGTGGCACGGACGAATCCTGGCTAGATGGATATCCGGTTACTCATGATGAAGATAAAGCTGGAGGCGAATCCACAGGGGAGGTGGGACCAGAACAGGGGGTGGAGACAGAGAGCGTGACTGGACGCTCAGAAGTGGAGGTGTTTGAGGATGTAAACAAAAACCCTGTGGAAGAAGAGACCGGAGGTTTGAGTTACAGTCCTGAGGAGGAAGAAGTTGGAGAAACGAAAAATCCTGAGGACAAGATCCACAGGAAAGGAGATGAGGAGGAGCTTGGCAAAGGGTCAACCAGACTTGAAAAGGAAGAGTCTGCTGTATCACATTATGAGGAAACGACTGAAGGACTTGCAGAAGATGAAATGGAAAAAGAGACGTACACTCCAGAGGAAACAGACTCTGATGGATCCGAAACATTGGGGTTTGATGGTGTTACTGACAGTCCAAATGGTGTGGAGATGAAAACCACCACCTTCATTACTCAGACTACACCCAGTCCAGATGATATTGCTCTCCACAAAGCGTACACACCAGCTTCAGCTCCTGAAAATGTGAGCACCAGTCAAGAAGGTCTAGGCCCCGAAAACATGTCCACACCTTCAGGGATGGTAAGTCTGGATGATGGAATCACCAGCATGCCCACCCCCGTCATTAAGGATCCATGGGAAACCATTGATAATGGCCACTTACTGGAGCACATCCCTGGTCACGTCCCGACTGAAATCCCTGAAAATCGGAGCGTGATGGAACGAGGTGGAGATCCCAGCCTGGACCAGCAGGAGCGGGCTGGGGAGGGTTCTTGTGCGGAAGACCCCTGTCACGGTTCAGGCCGCGGGCCGATGATCGCGGCCATTATCATTGGCGTGGTAGCGGCAGTGGTGGGCGTGGTCTTAGGGGTGTGGTGTTATAAAAAGAGGCAACTAAAGAGCTCGCACTACCAGCTCAATGGAACTAACAGGCAAACGCAGTGCATTGAATTACAACAGACTGTGTGAGAGTCGTACAGATCCTCACGAATCCACACAGCTTACACAAGCATCCATACAAAGCCATTTGTGTGTGAACATTACAGTCTGAGTCCACCAGGGCTGAGCAAAATCTAGAATTGAATTATTGGCTCTCTTTTGATTGAGAAATGTGAATTTGAAATCTATCTATCTATCGTTCATTCTATCATTATCTGTCTATCATTTTAATGTTCTATCATTCTGTCATTCTATCATCCATCCATCTATCTATATATTGGTCATTCTATCAAACAAAGCTTTCTTTGTTGACAAACTTTGCTTTTCATTTTTTTTGTAGTAAAATTAGTTATAAGAATTTCTTTGAAATTTAATGAACCTAAATTTGCCTCATATTGCATTGCAATTCGAAAACAAATTCTCAATTCAATTCTGAATGGCACACAAAACAACGCTGTTCAAAACTCCTTTACCACACAGTCTTTTGGATAGGACTGTTTAGTGCTTATTTCTGTTTTGCCATGCTTTCTTTTTCTTTATTTTTTCATTGTATTGTGGATAATTGATGTGTCATGAATCTGATGTCCTCTCTTACTTTGGACGGACTGCATTGGACTGCGGGTCGGTGCATGTATGTACATGGTGCCCATCTGTCCTTGTTAACAAATTTGTATGTGTTTATTGCTTTGTCCATTAGTGAGTGAGCGTGTGTGAAAGAATCATTGTGACTTTATTTTAGTGTGTGTGAGCGCTATTGAAAGATTCTAGCTCACAGACAGGTGAGACATTCTGGTCAGAGGAACTGAGGGTGAATTCTGATTGGCTCAGAATAAATAGCTTTCTTCCCTAAATTTAGAATACAATGAGCATTTGTTCGTTTTAGGCCTTTTTCCTTTAAATAGGTGAGTTTCTTGGGGTTGAGCTCGGGACTCAGAAAGATTCACACTCACAGACAGGTGAGACATTCTGCTTAGAGGAACTGGAGGCGGATTCTGATTGGCTTTCAACACATTTACGGCTTGCCGAGTTTTAGTTTCTTTCAGTTATGTAGTGCTATAATTAGCAGACTATAATTCAACAGATTTTCAACAGAATAGCAGATTTTCTGTACAATTTCCCAAATGTTCAGTGCAAACCTTTTTGGCCTCGTTTTTTTCCTTTTCTTTTTTTTTTCTTAAGTCATTTACCATCTCCAGCTACATTTACGCATATTTATATCACCTGTATTATAAATGTAAAAACTTTATTTTAGAACTAGTAAAACAGCAAACACAAATCAGATACACAATAACTTTTTATTTCAGTTGTCTTACTTCAGTCAAACATATGTTGTATGCTATTTTTTTTCCTTCTGCCAGTTCTTTTTTAGATAATAATAGTTAGTTAATAAAGTGTAGTAAAGCCATTTATTCCTAGGTGTTTTTAGAGCAAGCTTAGCATTTTTTTTTTACTACATTGATTTGATTATAAATAAAGAAGAGTGGAGTAAAGGCCCGTTCACACCATAAAGATAACTATATTTGCGTCCACACCAACGAACGATAACAACGTCTTGTCTTTTTCACTGCAACTTCAAACAAAGTAAGACAATGTTGTTGAAACTAGCGCTGGATACCTGAGGTAATTTTCTTTTACACTATTTGCTAGCCTAGCATAATGATTTCATCGTTAATACTTACCATTTATGCCGAGGGTATGACCGATTGTTTTCCATATATCCACTTTCAGTATCCTGAAAAGGGGGTTTGACTTGTCAAACAGTGGTGGCTTTTTCTAGACCTCGGCGGTTAACTTCTCCGCGATGTCGTCTACCATTTTAAGTGCTTAAATTAGAACGGATTCTGATTGGCTGTCAGTGTTTTATTGTTAAACAGCTGGGAAAAATCGTTCTGGAAGTGATCCCAACGATATTGTTTCTCTATATCGTTATAACTGTGGTGTGGACAGTGCTATTCTTTTATGTTTAGAAATGATTTTTGGAACTATATCTTTATTGTTATGTTTATTATAGTTATCGTTCTTGGTGTTAACGGGCCTTAAATCTTTATTTGAACTTTGCGGGGTCATTTGCAAGTATCTGTTAATGATCGGCTGTCAAAATTAACATTATCTAACTGGTATTTTTGAATGTTGATTGTTACTTTTTTAAAATTCTCTTTCAGCTGATGTTAGCTTTTATTGTAGAATATACCTTCTCAGTAGGTTCATCTCTGTTTAGTAAAGAATCTAGTAGTCTTTGCAGTCATTTAGCGGATGCTTTTATCCAAAGATACTTTCAAATGATGAAAATCACAGCAGTTTCCCATTCAGGAGCCAAAAACACTTGCAAAATGGTGATTCCCTTCTCATCCCTTTTCCAGTCTTGATGCAAAGAATGTAAAAACAGATCAATTTTAGACCAAGAAAATCAGCTGCAATTGGCTTACTGTGCTGGTTTTTACTTTTAGTTGAACCCAGATATATTTAAATCTATACAGTGGGAACAGATCTGAACTGTTCAAATGTAGCCACTGGAACTATTTTATTTGCTTTGATGTTGTTTTTCTGAACTGTAAAGTGTTTTTATTGTGATATATTGAGCCTTGAGATTTCATAATCTTTGTTCTGTTACTCGGTGATCATTTTAATTCCATTTGAAGCTAAAACGGCTTAGTAATATCAACATTACTCTGCAACAAATAGATGTGACATGAAGGTATCTGACTAAACATAGCTGTGGAAAACTAACTGAACATTAACCAATAAATTACTTTGGGGGGAAATGTCCGCTTTAGTGTTCCTTGGTGTCAACATTACTGTGGGAGCTTAAAAAACATTTACTTCCTAAAATAAGACAGCAAACATTTGCATAGTGTTGCCAGGTGTCTCTGTATGTGTGTAAGAGCAGCAGGGCTAAATCTGATATCACAAAAGAGTGACGTTTTCTCGGTCTTTTCTGTTGTTTTTAGACCACGAAACACTCCTGCATACAAACACTTACACAGCGGGAGAACAGAGACTTGTTTAAATGTGTTTGAACATGGAGTATCTGTGCAGTTTATCACACCATAGTAGGAAAAACCCACAGAGAAAAGGAAAGAAGGGGTGGGGGATGAGGAACGAGAGATGTGGAGCGAGGTTGGATTAAAAAAATGCACTATTAAAATTCAAGTGTTTTGCTTAAGGCCCAGTGTTTGGTCTTTTGCTATTAAATTTAGTCTTAATGTTTACAACATTTAAGGGCAGGCAGTACTGGTTCAGCCTTTAAAAACAGACAAGTTTTGTTCGATTTCTTCACAACACCATTTTACACATATTTTGAAAAAAAAGCCAATGAACATTTGTGAAGATATCAACTATTAATGTTAACATTTGGTACAGATTGTTTGAGGCTTGGCATAACCAAAAAAAAATTGCTAAGATCAAGATCTCAAAGTCAGTTCTTCCAAAAAACCGATAACAAAGGATGAGAACTGTATAAAAATAGTGTAGCCTAACACTTGAGGTACTCAACTTTTTTGTTCAAAATTAACATTTAATTAAGGAGTCAATACATCATCAATCCTTCTCCCAAAACGTGTTTTTGTCTTACCCTGATTAAGCCTATTATGCGTTCCAGACAGGGTTGTACATGGGAATATCCCAAATTAAATATTCCACTTTAGACCTCAGTGTGTTTCAGTCAATCACGTCACGTTCACATGTTGATTTCGCCACGACGACACAAGGAGAGCATATCGTGTTTTTGGGTCAATTATTGCAAAAACAGAATAAAAATAACATAATCGCTTTAAAAACTGCTGACGAAAGGCAAAAAACGAAGGTATCATTACATAAACTTAATGTCTAATGTTAAAGTTTGTTTTTATACTCATTAGAAGCAGGACTTGCCGACATCTTGGAAGTGACGTTAAATGACGCATCTCGCTGAGGTCGGGATTGATCGATGTATCCCGAGTTCAGAAGTCGAATGTCCCACTTTGAGTGGCGTTCGAGACGTTATTTCTAAGAAGGAGGTAGGAAAAATCCTAATTCCCATCTGTCTGGAATGCAGCATAGGCCTAAGTGTTTTAGACCTGACGGGATGGTTTTCGCGGGTATATCACTAGCCCGCGCATGCCTCGTCATATCCGTAAATAGAGAAAAGTTGTTCCGGCTATTATGACGCGTGTATGGTGTGGGAGAGGCATAGATTTGCTGTCAAAACAAGCGTGAAAGGTTGACATGGAGCAGTTAAATCTCTAAACTCCGGGGAAACAAACCCGTTTTAAACAAACGCAGAAACAAGAGTCTGCTGGCAAAAAGACAATGCGCCAAAAAAACAGAATCAACATTGTCTTGGCTTTACAGAGATGGCAAAAACTGAGGGGTTTCAAATGCTGTAAAGCGAAGCAGATATGTTTTTTTATTACTCAACAGGTGAGTAAGGTATATTGTTGAACAGATGAATTGCCTTATGTAGCTCTCTAACAGAGTTCATTGTAATTTAAAGCATTATTGTGATTTGTGAAGGGTCATTTCATTATAGGTTATTGTAGCACTGCTGGAATTTATTTTCTAGGAAGTATTGTTGTCTATTAATGGATAAAGATGCAGTAACATCTTCTGGTTATATATCTCTTTAAGCCTAGTAGTGAATGTTTTATAAGCAGTAGGATAGCCATATTCATCCGCAGTCACCAAAGCACAACCAAAACAATGTCCTTCCGCAAAATGCATGCCATTTTGTTTTTTAACTGTTAGAGGGCCAAAAGTTACATAATGTACCCTTAAAACAATATAGATATGGAAAATGATTGATAAATTAACCATTATTGCAAGGCATCCCAAAAAAAATTTAGTGCATTTTCTTCCACATTATATATTACGATAACATCTGCATCTGTAATAATCAGCCAAAAAAATACATAATTTTCAGTGTTTAACTGGTTCTTGTGGCTCAAGTCTGCCTGGATGTCTTCAATTGACATGATATTCCAACTGGATCAGATCAACATAAAACAATTTTTATTAAAACAATCCAACCAACAAAATAAAAACACAACATTGCTTTCTCTGAGACACAGTAAGTTGACAGGGACTGAGATTCAGATTTATTCTCTTTTGGCTTGTGGTGCATGTGTAAAATCTGTACTTACATGTTATATATAAGTACATACTTTAGTATAAAGTACAGTAAAAAAAAAAAAATCAACACTTTCAATCACCAACCCCTAAATAAATACAAGAATCAAAATGGTACAGGATGGAGAATACCTTTATGGCCTATTCAGTGCAATTGCAATCTTTTATTCATTCTCAGCATCAAGATATTCATCAAGAAACTCTAAGACTTCACCCTGAAAGAAAGAGGAAGAGTTAATGAGATAATGGTGTTAATATCTAAAGTTAAAATTTAATCTGCTTCTTATTCTGCAATCAATGCATTAGTTATTAAAGCCATAAACAGTTACTTTTGCTAACAGTTTACATAAAGCCTTTATGTGTAGTGCATTATAAAGATATTCATAATGTACGTTATATATTCCAGTGATCAGCCACTAGAGGGCGGAGTGTCGCTGCTCAGGGTGAATCAGTAGGCATAGTGCGCACCCAAGTGGCCAAAACTAGCACTACATGCAATCAGCACTACTCTGAATATTTGTAAAACAGCTATTTATGCACGCGAATATCCAACAAGCCAACCAAATATCACTCGCAAACACTCAGCTCTCACCTCATCATCCGGCAAGAACTTCTGTTTGGCAAATTCCAGCATCTGCAGCTGTAGTGTCGTCTGATTGTGGTACCGTACTGCTTCCTGTCATGTAAGTGTGCATTATCAGTACAATTTCAAACACTAAAAGGTAAAAACATGTGTTTATTCATTAATTATCATAATGTGAGACACCTACCGTTCTAGGCAAGAAGTCCTCATCAGTGAGGTCAAATTTTTCTCTGTGGTAACGATAATACTCCACATTATTCCTCATCACCTCATCACTGGGATCAAAGAGCATATAGCTGGCCACACACGGTACAGCGTTCTTCAGATCATTCACTGAATGAGAATTAAGGAGAAAAATGCAGGTTTTATATATATATAATATATAATGCATTTATAATGTTACAAAAACTTTAGCTATTCCTGTCTCGTGTGCTTTAATGTTGCTTACTAACTCCTGACAGACACCACACATATGTAGCTTAAATAGAGGATTTTCAGACTTACATTTATAATAAGCAAACTGGAGATAGTGGTACATGGTCGCCACAAATTTCTCAACAACAAATCCACCTACAACCGGCGTGAGCTCGCTCTCACAGCGAACCTTCCTCTCCAGAACCTCGGTGTAATGATCTAAAGAAAGAGAAACAGGCATGTTAATAAGTCTCAACTAAAGTTGCAAAGGTTTGCAAGGGCTGACATGACGAGAGCAACAGGTTAATGCCGACCTGCGATGGACGGGTAGAAGTCTTTGAAGTCTTTGATCTGTCTGGATCCCTCTGATGCTGCGATGCACTCGTCATACACCTTAAAGAAGTCTCTCAATGCCAGCTCCATATCTGACACTGATGTTCTGAAGTTATCTCCATTATACGCCCGCACGGCCCGAATGAACAGCGACTGGAAAAGAAGAACCACCGTGCAACTGTAAACTACAACACTTATTACATTCTGCAGACATATCACAATGGATTGCACATACATGTATGTAGACATATATTATTATAGATATGTATTATATATACACTGCTGTTTAAAAGTATGGGGTTGGTGAGATTTTTTAAATGTTTCTGAAAGTCTCTTATGCTCATCAAGGCTGCATTTATCTGATAAAACTTCAGTAAAAACAGTAATACTGTGAAATATTACAATTTTAAAAAATATTGTGAAATACCATTTATTCCTGTGATGCAAAGCTGAATTTTCAACATCATTACTCCAGTCTTCAGTGTCACATGATCCTTCAGAAATCATTCTAATATGATGATTTGCTGATCAAGAAACATTTATGATTATTGTCAATTTTGAATTTTTGTGGAAACCTGATACATTTTTTTCAGGATTTTTTGACAAAAATAAAGTTTAATTTTTTTCAAACAGAAAACTTTTGTAACATTATACATGTCTTTATTGTCACATTTTTTGATGCATTTAATGCATTGAAGGGGTGGATTCTGGAATCCACTGCCGCTTCAATATACAATATATATATCAGTTATTAATCAACATTTATCTTTCTGTTAAATTATTTGAATTACTTCTGCAACGTATGTTAAAGCATTTCTTTTCCTTTCAAACAATAGAAAATTATTTCGAATATTGGCTGTACCTCTCACTGAGAGAAAAGCACATGTTATCAGTATGTTTTGGGAAAGTTTCCTGCTCAGAGCAGAGCTCAGATCAACTTCAACCTTGAAGAAGCTGTGAATCATGTGTATCTGTGTATGTGCGCTAAGTGTTCTGTGCAGGTCCTGTGTACTGGTGGACAACTGGCACTCTGCTCGAGACCAGCAGACGGCATGTCATGACCCCAAAAGGACATCCAGTACCTAAATCAAGGGTCCCCTCGTCAGCATTGTGACGAATGGAGATATGCTTCTGACTATCTGTCCATGTGTGGAAGATTACCAAATTTGTCTATTTTTCTTAGCCAATCAGAATCATTGTTACCTTAGTAATGACGTAGTTAGTAGACTCTGTTAGAGTATAATTGGTGTGAAAATGTGAATGTACGCAGAGCGGCCTACGAACTCCTTGTGAGACTTGAAGCTGGCTTCTGCGTGATGAAACTGCAAACTATTCTCCAGTAAAATTTCTTCAATTGATTGCATCTCTGACTCCTGGTCTTTCATTCGACATATCTGGTCAAGGGTCCTAAAACTGTTACCCCAACAGCTTCCTTGCTGAATAAAAGTATTAATTAATCTTACTGACCCTAAACCTTTCAACAGAAGTGTTCTTCGGTTTTGCATATTTCTAAGTTAATGCATTTTTTTCCACTATGAATAATATTATCAGCATATTTGAATGAAAAGTTGAATTTGAAAATGAACATGATTTTTAATATTTGGTTAAACACCCTTTTGCTTTAATGGAATCAGCTCTTAAATTGCATTACCAAGTGGATTAAAGTCACCATGAAATCTAAATAATTCTTATTATTTTTTGGAATGTTGCAGTATTTATTATAAATGATTTATCTGTGCACATCTTTTTTTTTATGCATGGTCCTCGTAATCGTTAATCAAAATAATCTCTACTCTAATGACGTGTTTACTGGGGCAACCTGTCACTCACATGAGATCAACCAATAACAAACCACAACCATCCAATCAATTCCCCATGGACAAAATCAAGCCCCGCCCTACATTTGTTCTTGTTCGACAAGCAATTTCACTCGAATATACGTCACCATAGAAAAGAAAGGTCTATCGCTACTTCCGTTTCATTAATATGAGGACTTGATCTGTGTAGGCCTCACCTCATATGATTTGGTCTCCAGGTCTTTCATATGTTCCTCAGCTCCAGGTAAGCTCTTGTAATAGTTCATGTTCCTCTGCATCATCTCATCGTCAGGATGCTTCAGCAGGAATGTGTGCGCTGCAGATACAGCTTTGGCCAAATTATCACTCTGGAATAATTCATAATACATTTTGTCAGACATAACATTCATAGTAGTATAGGCCTACTATTCCTTTGTGTGCTTTGGAATACCACGTACTTTGAAAATTTACCATGGTACATAAGGTAAACATTAAGTACCATGGTATTACTATGTTATACCATCTACACTACAAAAAAAAGTATTGTAGATTCAATGGTAATACCATGTTTTTGCACTTGGTATCATGGTAATATCGATGTTTGCTCATGTACCATGGTAGTATTATTTTAAGTACTTTGAAATGCCATTTATTTTGATTATATATACTTTGCTACAAGATTCAGTACTATGGTTTTACCATCTGATATAACCTACACAACAAAGAAACTACGAAAATGCCATGGTAATACCATGGTGGCCTTTTATCTTATCTTATTAATCATGGTACAATATTACAAAACACCCACTTTTAGCCTCATACTCGCATTATAATTGAATACAGATGCAATGAGTGACATTTAATGACTTACTTTGAAGTAAGCAAACTGCAGGTACTTGTAGGGTTCCCGTTTCTCAAACTCCTCGATGGTTTCACGGCTGGGGAGCGTCTGTCTGAAGGCAGGTAAACCCTGTTTGCATCGCTTCAGACACTGAGCTCGCTTCATCACGTTACCGAAAGCGTGCAGCTCGGGGAAGTCGCTAAAGCGCGTCTCGTCGTCGAGGCGCACCGTGCTGCAGTTGAGGTTGCAGAAGGCCTCGCTGTCCCTGAGCAGCCGGTACAGCCGGAGACTCACCTCCAGAAACTCCACGCTCTCGGGCCACTTTTCCTCACTGTACTGGTCTAAAGCGTGTCGGTACGCCGAGTCCAGGGGCATGAGCTCGTGCCGTGGGAAACTGCGAAAGTTGTATTTCTCATACTGCGCAAGAACGCAAAAAGAAAAACTGAATAAAAGAAATGCGAGCCTCAGGCAGTGCGATGAGGAGGCCATGGTCCCGTATAGGAATCCCAAAGTACGCAGGAGTCGGAGAGAACAAGATCCGCCCGCAGCCTCTCCACGTCCCCAAAGTCAGTCAGCTCGCTCCCTTCCCCCATGCAGCTAAAAAAACACTACAGTGATTTACTAACAAATATTTATTCATCAAAACCCTAACATCTTTGGCCAACATTTACTTTTAAGTGTGAAGGATCTAAAATAGTTTACTGTGCACTACTATAATACCGCCTTGATTTCATGTGTACATTTTTACATGGCTGCTGTAAATAGTCACATAACCAAAACAGTTGAATTCCAGTTTGTATTTCTGAAAGATGTCTGTGACCAAGAATTATGCATAATATATCATAATGTAGATGCAACAATATCTTGTGTATATTACACACACACGTTTACTTAGCTATCTAAATGGGGACATTCCATAGGCATAATGGTTTTTATGCTGTGCAAACTGGATATTCTATACCTCTACGCTAACCTGGGTAGGGTATATGATTTATAAGCCGTTTTCCTCATGGGGATCAAAAAAAAAAAAAAAAGTCCCAATAAGGTCAAAATTTACTGTTATTACTGTCCTTGTGGAGACATTTGGTCCCCATAATGTAGGGAATACCAGGACCACACACACACACACAGACACACACACTCTTTTCCATGTTTCATGGGCACTTTCCATAGACGTAATGGTTTTTATACTGTGTAATCCCCCTACACTAAATCTACCCAAATCACAGAAAACGTTCTGCATTTTTATATTTTCAAAACACTTCATTTAGTATGATTTATATTATAAGCCGTTTTCCTCATGGGGGACCAAAAAAAACATCCCCCATAAGGTCAAAATTTATTTGACTGGTATTACTATCCTTGTGGGGACATTTGGTCCCCATAAAGTAGGAAATGCCAGGACCACACACACGTTTACTTAGCTATCTAAATAGGGACATTCCATAGACATAATGTTTTTTATACTGTATAATCTATTCCCCTACACTAAACCTACGCAATCACAGAAAACTTTATGCATTTTTACATTTTCAAAACACTTCAAAAAAACAAAAACGTCCCACATAAGGTCAAAATTTATTTTTATTGGTATTACGATCCTTGTGGGGACATTTGGTCCCCATTAAGTAGGGAATACCAGGACCACGCACACATTATTGTTTGCAACTTCTATTTGGTCTTATTGAGCAACTTTAGGCAATATTTCCCAGCAGTTATAGAACATAACTTTTGCAATACTTGAAAAAGTAATGCAGTTTGTTTCATTGTTCTGTACAAATGATGTGCCCACTTAGTTTTGGGGAGAGAAAAATGGGATAAAAAATGGGTTAAACAAGTGAAACCCCCTTAAACTGAAACTTCCTAAGGTGAATAGATGCGTTGTATCTAAGAAGAATTTGTATCTGGTATTTTATAACATACGCATTTATAAAAAACTACTTTACTATACAAGAATCTGATCTAAAACGCCTGTTGCGCTGCATTGTGATCCCTCTATAATTACACCCCCATAAACCCCCATCATAAAGCGCGAGCCGCCCATCTCTGTGCCACGTAGAAAGAATTCCAGCCTCTGGGCCTGCGTTTCCGCTTTTCCCCTGCAAAACGGAGCCCTTTCCTGCGCGTTCTCCATGTAAATAGACACCAGAGGCAAAAGAAGAAGAAGTTAGAGGGAGTTTGAGGATCCGTCCAGCGCGTCCACCACGTCTACACACTCCCCGTTTCATCTAAAGTGCGCGAGAGGGATCGAGCAAACTCTGCTGCAGCGCACGAAAGCAGCAACCGACCAGCCTTTCGCGAAACACATTCGGAAGATGATACGATTAACGGTGCAAATGATTCTCCTGGCTTTCCTGGTGACATTCGTGGCGTGCAACGCGCCGCCGGTACCGTTAGATGACATCGTCATAGAAAAGACGTTTACTCCGGAGCGCTGTGATCGGATGGTCAAGTCGGGAGACTTTGTTCGCTATCATTACATCGGCATGTTCCCTGATGGAAAGAAGTTTGACTCTAGGTTAGTGAAATGCATGTTTGTCCTCCATTGTTCATCTTCTCACCTGGCCAGAGGCCATTTGCGTTTGTAAGGTTTACAGTCTGTTGAGATACAGCCACGCAGGCAGAGCAGATCTGGGGCTTGCTCTTTTACTAAAGCAAACATTTACTTCTGTAAAGCACATTCTGTACATTTACAATTGATTTAAAACAAGTTTACATTTGCATTAGCTATAGAATGAATGCATGAGTGAATGAATTGAGTGAATGAATACATGAATGAGTAAGTGAATGAATGAATGAATGAATGACTGAATAAAGTATGGGCAAGAGAAAGGTGAATATATATATATATATATATATATATATATAATGATGCATTTATATGAAAAGTGTCAAATTGTGCTGTGGGATAAAACTTTTTAAAGAATATATCTTTAATAAGTTGATTGTTAGCACACATAGTTTAATTAAATATACTGTTTAAAGCATGAACATCGGTAGATTTTGTTAGATACATGTTTAATGCAAGAAAATACTATTTGCCAATTGATTAAGATATATAAATTGTCAAAAAACAAGTCTTAACATTTTATAAAAGTTATAAAAGGATGTTTTTACTGAAAAATAACACTAAAATGATTACTAAGAAAATTAATTTCATGATATACATGTTAGTTGATGTGTTTATGTGTGTGTTTTTGCAGTTATGATCGTGGAACCACCTATAATGTGCTTGTTGGCCAGAAGAAGCTGATCGCTGGGATGGACAAAGCTTTAGTGGGCATGTGTGTAAATGAACGATGGATGATCAAGATCCCTCCACAGCTTGCCTACGGAAAGGACGGTTATGGTAAACACACTCTTTAAAAATACAGTTCTCTGTTTGTTTACCACTTCATGCATGAATGCAGTTATTTGCCAGTCAGTGTAGATGCCATCAGCACATTTACATGTGAATAGGCACAGACCACTAGGGAATATGTGAAACTTTACTACAATACCCATGATTCTCTTGCACTCCTGCTGAGTCACAGGAGCATGGGATCTCGAGGTGGAGAGAGAGAAAGGGGGGAAGTTGAACGGATGGGGGTGGGAATTCCCAAGGGGAGTGATCCGAAGAAGAATGTTGAGCCATGTGTGCTTGTCAGAACTAGTTGTGAAGATGGTGTGTGTCTGGACAATTCAGCTGCATGAAACACAAACAGATTACTGGAGCTGATCATGTTTTTTTTTTTTTTTTTTTTTTTTTTTTTTTAACGCAATTTTGATGCTTATTTTTTGCCCAGGCTGTCATACAAAGAAATTATGAACACATGCATATACAAGAGAGAACCAACAAATTATTAAAAGCTGATAATGTTATAGTCAATGCATGCTTTTTCCTGTGTTTTTATGCTTTTTTTTTTTTGCATAGTAAAATAAACCCTGTAGCCCTTTTTTTCCTAAATAATTTTGTCTGATAAATTTCTTAACCAAGTTTAGTGTTTTGTTCTTCCCTCATATTTAAAATAATAATAAAAAAATTATAAAATATTTTGATGGTTTAATTGAACTTGTAGGGTCATTAAAAACAAATATCACCCCTGACATCACTTTTGGCCCCTACTGTATTTCAAACTATAATTTATTCCTGTGATGCAAAGCTGAATTTTCAGCACTCATTCAGTGTCACATGATCCTTTAGAAATTCTTAAATTCTCTATCTCATGTTTCACAAAAGCTCCCGTGAAACATATACAATAGGCAGGGTGGCACACTTCCCCTTGCAAACGACAACTAATAATGCAGTCTTCATAATAAACACAAAGACTAAAGCATTTATTGTCTTTCTTTAGAGTCGCTGGTTTGAATCATTCAGAATGGGCAGGTTTCAAAGCTGGTTTGATTTTATTCCTCAAAGTATTTTTGTGTTATTCCATGTCAGGTGACATCATCCCCCCAGATTCCATCCTTCACTTTGATGTGTTGATGTTAGACGTTTGGAACACAGAGGACAAGGTGCAGATAAAGACCTACCATAAGCCAGAGAGCTGTGAACGCACGGTGCAAGTGTCCGATTATGTCCGTTACCACTACAATGGTACTCTGCTCGATGGCACGCTGTTCGACTCCAGGTGAGTCATGTGGACCTCAAAAAAATTAAAAAAATGTTATATGAGCAATATCACATGATTAGCCCATAGGTAATCACAGCGTGCTGATATACAGCCATATTGCACAGTTACAAGTGTGATATTGCGTTTATACAACAGTTTGACAGCACGAGTGTGTGAATAAATAAGAAATAACAATGGATTGTTTTTAAAAACCCTCTTTTGTGAGAAACTACTTCAAATCTCAAAAGTTGAAAAAAATTTCAAAATCTCAAAAAAACAAAACAAAAGTTGACAATTTGAAGCCTCCGTTACTAATTTTAAAAAACATCACTTTGAGAGAGAGGTCGCCTGAGCGAGTGTATTACCTGCATTTAGCTGATAATCACCAAATCAGTTTGAATGTTCGCTGAGGAAAGCGATATTTGTCCTTGTCCTTTTAACATTTAAGACATTCCCATGACCGCGCTAGTCAACGCATTTGTCAGTTGCGTCTCATAATATGTTGTTTAAAGTAAAAACAACATCCTTGTTTCCTTGTTTCAGTCCATTTCAATATAAAAGTCTTTGACTGACTGACTCGCTCATAAAGACAGTCTTTGCCGCCATCTAATGGCGTATTAATGTAACTTTCACTGAAGTCAAAATTACTAATGTACTCTCACAATATCAAAAATACGGCTTTTTATATATATAAAATATAATTTATTGAACAATAATATTTAAATAAACAACAATAGCCATTATAACAGTATAAGAAGTAAAATAGTTCAGCAAACAGTTCAGTCAAATGTACAAAAGCAGCGCTCTAGTTAGTGCAGGATTTAATTTTAATGTAAATATAAAGTTATGAAACTTAATATAGCCCTTAAGCCAAATCTATTAGCTCTGGAACAAGTAATAGATTAATAAGACCAAAGATTGACTGTTTGATATACCCAAAACAAATTATACCTCATGTTTAAACATTATCTACATAAGAGCCAGCGGCAAATTCCAGAAGGACTGACCGAGATAAAGCTGGTTTTGATTAACTTACATTTTATACACAAACAAAGCGTTATAAGATTGAGCAAATGTTCCTGAATGATTCAGTGTTTTTGAACAAATCGGTTAATGATTCAATAGGTGTGTTTGACTTGAAGCGGCGCTTCACAGACTGATCGGTGTCTGACATCAAAGTACCGTAAGAACGATTAGAGAGTGGGCGGTTCCGTATACTTTTGAATCGCTCTCGCAGTACTTTGATGTCAGACACTGATCGGTCTGTGCAGCGCCGCTTCAAGTCAAACACACCTATTGACTCTTTTATTCATCGCCGAGCGTTTTTGAACGAATCGGTGAAGTGAAGGAGTCAAATGACTCACTCATACAGACAGTCACATGTCGCCACCTATTGGTGTAATCATGTAATATGCAGAAACAGCCGCTGAAAAATCCCAGTTACTAATGACAATCTGCCTATAACAAGGGTTTATTTGAATAAATAAATAAATATTAGATTAAATAAATAATAAAATAAGTTTAATAATAAAATTATTATATTATTAATAAAATAAATAAACAATACATATAACAGTACAGTATGGTGAGTAGAAAAAAATAATAATGTAAGTTAATAATATTTTCCAAATAATATTTTTCACATATTTACAATATTAGTTTTTTCTGTATAAATTGGGTCTTTATACATGTAACTTTATAGCTGCCTTTTAAATTTTAGAATGGGGGTTAAAACCATCTTCAACAACAGGTTAAAACCATCTTCATCCTATTTCTATTTATTGTTTATTTTATTTAATAAATATCAATTATGCAAAAAGATTGGTCAGTTTTTTCCTGATGAGTAATTCTGATTCTTTCATTTGCAGTCACACACGTATGCGCACCTATGATACTTACGTGGGGATTGGTTGGCTCATTGCCGGAATGGACCAGGGGCTTTTGGGAATGTGTGTAGGAGAAAAACGCATCATCACCATACCACCTTTCCTGGGCTATGGAGAGAATGGAGATGGTTAGAGTCATTTTATATACTAACAGTATTTGTATATGTAAAATAAGCATTACAGCATCAAGTTATCTCCTCTTACAGGAAGTGACATCCCCGGTCAAGCCTCTCTGGTGTTTGATGTGGTTCTGCTGGACCTTCATAATCCCAAAGATGAAATCACAGTACAGGTGGAAAACCTCCCAGATCCTTGTCCACGCAAGAGTGATGTTGGAGACTTCATGCGTTATCATTATAACGGATCCCTGCTGGATGGCACATTCTTTGACTCCAGGTAAAAACCCTAGAAACTGTTTTTTAAAGTGATATACAGTGCACTTATGCTAACATTTGTGTTTTTGTTTCAGTTACTCAAGGAATCGCACATATGACACTTACATCGGTAAAGGCTATGTGATCGCAGGAATGGACCAAGGACTCCTGGGTGTGTGTGTTGGAGAACGCAGGAGGATAGTTATCCCACCTCACCTGGGATATGGAGAAGAGGGCACAGGTGTGTGTTGATCTGCTTTTTTATATGCTTTTTCGGAAATTACCTTTCATATAGTGTGTGATGTAGCTGTTTGTGAATGTAACAGGTCTGCAAAGTTTTCAAGATCAAAGCGCACGATAAATGGAGTTATAGTCTCCCAAAAGAACCGATTCTAAACTGCTTGAAATGAATCATAAGTAATTCCAGATTCACTTCCTGCACAAACCTACATATGTTTGTAACAGATTTGCATAATGCCAGCCTATGGTCTTCATTGGCTGCCTGCAAACAACGTCTACTTTGCCCCGCCCTCAAACACTGTAGTTGTAGCTGAGGCCTGGAAGTGTTTGGTTCGTGTTGTCGACTTGTCGAGAAGACACTGTTTTCTGCGCAAATCCACTTTGATACACTTCCAAAAGAGGAGGATCAAGTGCTGAGGAAGATCCGGAGCTGAAATTCACATATGGTAATGGCCGTTTCATTCCAACATCCACTGTAAGCAGTCCACCAATCACAACAGTGTGGGCCATTTGACCAATCAGAGCAGAGTAGGCTCTCAGAAAGGCGGGGTTTGGAGAGATTGAATCCTTTATTGAACCGCTTCAGACACTGTGAGAAAAGAGCTGATGCTGCAGTGTATATTATGAGAAAATTAAAGTGTTTTTTGATCATACTGTTGGAGACCTCCAAAATAAAATCAAGAACAGATGAGATTAACATTTACCTTTGTATGAATCTCTTCTATTCCCTCATACAGGAACTAAGATCCCTGGCTCAGCTGTGCTGGTGTTTGATGTCCACATTATTGATTTCCACAACCCATCTGATAAAGTCGAGATCACCAGTGTGAAGCCAGAGAACTGCACCTACAATGCAAAACGTGGTGATTTTGTCAAATACCACTACAACGCCACTCTCATGGATGGCACTAACATCAGCTCCACGTGCGTTGCAATTATACATTTGCATAGCATTTTGTTTTGATGTGTCTAACTAAGTATTTGATCATCTTATTGCTTATAAATGGGAATCAAAAAGAATGTTTTATATTTTAAAAATGTTTTTATCTAAACTGATGTTTTCCACTTGTGTGTAAATGCAGGCACACCTATGGCAAGACATATAATGTGGTTCTGGGGGCCGGACAAGTGGTTTTAGGCATGGAACAAGGGCTAATAGGAATGTGTGTTGGAGAGAAGCGCAAGCTAGTCATTCCACCTCACCTTGCCTATGGAGAGAGGGGAGTTGGTAAGAATCTCGTTTATATTGTAATATATAAATATATAAAAATTTAGTTTATTTTGTGAGTCAATGTTGATTTCCACTGAAGTTCTGAATTCATTTAGTGAAGGACTCATCCAACTGATTCAAACCATTACTAGTAGGTTTTTGAGGCTTTTTGAACGATTCATTAAGAGTCATTTCTTTGGACTACTCGGACTTGTACCACCTGACTGCTACAAATTCATTTCGGCGTTGATAGTGTTGCCAGAGAAGCGCATAAATCCGAATCTGAGGACTGAACAGCTCCAGGTAGAACGTCACGGGTTGCCATCTTATAATTACAGTTAATTACATGTCACATGAACGCAGCATAAGCTCGTTGTTTTGGTTCAGGAGGAACTGTAAAACGCGGCAGTTGTTTGTGTTGCTCAGTGACTGTGTACAACTCTGCATAGCCTTACAAAACGCGCTGATGACATGTGATGTCTGCACGACTCATGAGCAGGGCGTGTGGAGGTATGAAAATACATACACTATATTGCCAAAAGTTTTGGGACGACTGCCTTTACATGCACATGAACTTTAATGACATCCCATTCATAATCCGTAGGGTTTAATATGGAGTTGGCCCACCCTTTGCAGCTATAACAGCCTCAACTCTTCTGGGAAGGCTTTCCACAAGGTTTAGGAGTGTGTTTATAGGAATTTTTTACCATTCTTCTAGAAGCGCATTTGTGAGATCAGGCAGTGATGTTGGCGAGAAGGCCTGGCTCACAGTCTCCGCTCTAATTCATCCCAAAGGTGTTCTATCGGGTTGAGGTCAACCAAGTTCCTCCACAGCAAACCCCCTAATCCATGTCTTTATGGACCTTGCTTTGTGCACTGGTGCGCAGTCATGTTGGAACAGGAAGGGGCCATCCCCAAACTGTTCCCACAAAGTTGGGAGCATAAAATTGTCCAAAATGTCTTGGTATGCTGAAGTATTAAGAGTTCCTTTCACTGGAACTAAGGGGTCAAGCCCAACCTCTGAAAAACAACCCCACACCATAAGTTGCTGTTGTTCCCAATTGCTTCCACTTTGTTATGATACCACTAACAGTTGACCGTGGTTGACCACAAATGTTTGTAGAAGCAGTCTGCATGCCTAGGTGCTTGATTTTATACACCTGTGGCCATGGAAGTGATTGGAACACCTGAATTTAATGATTTGGAGGGGTGTCCCAATACTTTTGGTAATATAATGTATGTTGACAGGCAGGTAGGACATCATATTGCATTTGGACCGAATGCAATGATTGGACGAACATTTTTTGGTCTTGAGACTTCCACAGAAGATATATGTATATTTTTTAATATTTAATACTCTTCTATTATTGATTGCTATCAGGATTCAACTAGAATAACAAAAAGTGTTTATGAAAACAAATTGCCTACTCTACCTTTAAGAATCAGACTAAACTGGTCGCGACTCACGCTGTGTTTGTGTGCAGGAAAACAGTTCTAGAGAGCATGTCCTTAGAGCAAAATGTCAGAAGCCTTTTTTTGTCAAATAAAAATGTTATGTTACTTGGTAATGTTAAACATGATGGACCCACCAGAGGGAGCCAACACACACCAGCAAAGTAAATGATTTATGTGCTGATATATTGGTTTTGTCTTATCAAAAAGCATTAGCCATAATTCAGTGAGTCAACTAATGTTATTTTAATGTTTTAATTATGTAATGATTAGAGGGATAGGACACAGATGGTCCATAAAAAACTATAATAACGTGTATAAACACAGTTCAAACCTGTATATTTCCCAGAATATTAAATATAGAATATTAAAGACGGTGTGAAACAATAGTCTTTTCTTCCCCATTGTGGCGTATCCAAGTGAAGAAATAATGTAGATTTTGTCCATGGGGAATTGATTAGGTGGTTTGCTATTGGTCGATCTCATGTGAGTGACAGGTTGCCCCGCCCTCACGCCAGTAAACATGTCAGAGAAGTCGCTGCAAGAGGGAGGGGATGGTATTTTGTTTAAAGATTATAAGCACACATAAATCATTAATAATAAATACTGCAATATTCCATAAAAAAAAACAAGAATTGTCCATTTTGATTTCATAGTGACTTTAAGTACCATTTCTTTGCTCAGATGGAGAGGTCCCTGGCAGTGCTGTGCTGGTGTTTGATGTCGAGATGGTGGAAATGGAGGAGGGTCTTCCTGATGGCTACATGTTTGTGTGGAACAACGAGGTCTCTCCTGACCTTTTCAGTGAGATGGACAAGAACAAAGATGCACAAGTGGACTCCACTGAGGTATACTGCTTTTGACTGTGTTTGTCTGTACATTGCCAATTCATTAACAAAATGTTAAGTTAATTTCATCATTGTCTGTCCCTTCCATACAGTTTTCAGATTACATCCTCCAGCAGGTAGAAGAGGGCAAAGGTCGCCTGGCGCCAGGTTTCGACCCGAAGCGCATCATAGAGAACATGTACGATAACCAGGACCGCAACAAGGATGGACGAATCACAGAGGATGAGTTTAAACTCAAGGCAGATGAACCCACTCATGATGAGTTATGAGGCTGGACTCAGGGATGGAGGGTTGTGATTGGTTGTGTGGTTTAATATTATAATAAGTGGGAGGGGTTTAAAGATACTGGATTTGCCAGTGAAGTGTCACGCACAGTGATGTTGATGACTTTAGATGTTTGTCTGAGAGGTGTGTGCATGTATGAGTGTGCATAATTGTGTTTATATATGATCTTTGTACATGTCTTTGAATGTTTCTAAGAGTCTGGAGTGATACAAATGTGCAAAACATTACTTTGTAAAAAAAATCCCTTTAATAAACACATTCCAACCCCCAAAATGTTATTTAAGCTACTATTGCTTTTCATAAGTCACCAACAGAAGTTGGGTAAAAGCACCTTAAAAATAAATTTTGTTACATAATTTAGGGGTTTAGCTTGTGGACTGACATGATGAAATGCAATATGCTGAAATGGAAATATGTTATCTGAGGAATAATATTTGCATTATTGATCATTATTGATCATGACCATTCTGAAATGTTCCTAAGGAACTAAAAGTCACAACACGGCTCAATGAACAATTAAGTATAATTAGTATACTCAGTCATAACATGAGCGTCTAAGTGTCTGTCTGGTGTTTTTATAATCCTCTGAACATGTGTCTGTGTGTTTAGTAGGTGTGGCAGATAGAGACTCCAAACCGGAACTGAATGTAACAGACCTGAGTACAATAAAACATATACAAACTTTTCTGTCCCCTAGAATGAAAAAAGGGGAAGGCATTAGTAAATTGTTCAGAAACTTGGATTTAAAAAAAAATAATTTTGTTTTTACATATACAATGTATTTTTTATTACAAAGAACTGCTTTCCCCAATCATTGTCATTACCATCATGTCAAGCATTTAGAAAACCTTTCTTGCTAAGCTTTCTTCAAAAAAAAGGTCAAAGTTAATTGACTGCTAACTAACTAATGTGTTAGAAAGTCCTAGGCTTATGGGTCAAAGACGAAAAAGGTTTTTCAAGCATCAAAACAATTAGTGTAATACAGCTTTGAATTATTGAAAAAATTAAATATCATACATTTTTACCATAATTTACAGAAGACACCCACTAAAACGTCATTCAGTGTAACAGTCTTGTCTGGGATATTTACAACAAAAATCTATTTATGCCATATTAAAGACTAATTACTTTACCTCAAATGCTAATTACTTGTAGTTTTACATTTTTTAAACTTTGCCACTATCCTAGGTTTTGCCCATTTATCAGCAAGATTTTTTTACTCATTTAAAATGCAATAAAATTTTGTATGCTCACTTATTATTTTATATATTTTAAAGGGTTCACCCAAAAATGAAAATTCTGTCATTAATTACTTGTTCATCTTCAGAACACAAATTAAGATATTTTTGATACAATCCGATGGCTCAGTGAGGCCTCCATTGACAGCAAGATAATTAACACTTTCAAATGCCTAGAAAGCTACTAAAGACATTTAAAACAGTTCATGTGACTACAGTGGTTCAACCTTAATGTTATAAAGCGACAAGAATACTTTTTCTGTGCCAAAAAAAAAAAAAAAAAAAGGGAAAAAAAAGACTTTATTCAACAATATCCAGTGATGGGTGATTTCAAAACACTGCTTCATGAAGCTTCGAAGCTTTACAAATCTTTTGTTTCGAATCAGTTGTTCGGAGTGTATCAAACTGCCAAAGTCACGCCCCCCCAGTGGTGAATCATTGAAATTTCGAAACACTTATGATGTAAAGAAGCCTCGTTTACTGAAATCACGTGACTTTGGCAGTTTGATACGCGTTCCGAACCACTGATTCGAAACAAAAGATTCGTAAAGCTTCATGAAGCATTGTTTTAAAATCGCCCAGATATTGTTGAATAAAGTTGTTTTTTTTTTTGTTTTTTTTTGGGTATTCTCGTCGCTTCATAACGTTAAGGTTGAACCACTGTAGTCACATGAACTGTTTTAAATACGTCTTTAGTATCTTTCTGGGCATTGAAAGTGTTAATTGTATTAATACAGTAAATACATTTTTACATAAATATAGCTTTACACTGAATGACAATGGAACATTATTTCACCCACATTTTGACATTTTATTCTCCCAAAACTTTTTGAAACTTTAAAAGTAGACGTTTTATTTGCATTTAATGTGCTTTCTATGTTTATAAAATCACTTTTGCAAATTTCTATTGATACGAACATCTACATGTCTTTGACGGATTTTTCTACATAAAGCGAGAAACGTCATTACCATCACATCATTACTGTCAAAAACTGAACGTTGATTTCAAGTAGTCCAACGTGCCCCAAATTGAGGAATCACGTAAAAAGCGATAAAACAAGACAAAAGTGACTACAACCAGGTTTTTTTTTTACTCACTATTATAACAATAATGACTACCTAAGCGAGAGAGAGAGAGAGAGAGAGAGAGAGAGAGGTACATAACACGCGGTGTGAACGTGAAGTGATTAGTAAAATAAGTGCATACTCGGTGATGTGTGAGAATCCGGTTCGCGTTTTGCTCTGTGCCCGAGGGCTATTGTGAGAGTGCCAGTCCTGCCAAAACCAGACACAAGCGAGTGTGTGTTTAGAAAATACAGACAACTAAACAACTACGAGAATGAACGACCCAGAGGACGTTAGATGAGGTAAAGATATTACATTTTGTTGTTTAAGTCAACATTAATTGCCTTTTCTCATTCTTTTCCACCTTTGAGTTGGGTTCAAGTGGAAGAGTTTGACAGGTGCGACTCCATCTGTTAATTTATCCTCGAGTGTTGAACATTTAACTAACCGAAAGTCTTTAGTAGTTTGATCTGGAGTGTATTATAATAGTTTGTTTTTGTTATATGTATTGTGGAGGTAGATAAACACTTCGCCTCAGCGCAGTAGTAAGAAATATGTTTACTTTTGCCTTGTTTGTCACTGTTTGCTTTGCGCGTGCGCGATACGAGCATCGCGTTGTACCAGATATTTATATTGGAAATCATTTTCTGCAGCAGGATTTTTGTCTCCTTATTTGGCAGTATAGGTTGGGACAAAGCATGGAAATTGTTTTTATATCAGTATGATGAAACAGGGTGAATTGAGGTTGATTGGGACACTTTTTCCCAGTCATCTCAATGGCAAAAAGTGTCCCAATTACTCTGAATTCACCCAATATAATGCAGATTTATACATATAAACACTGTTGCATAGGAGTTGAATATGTATTCTTGTGAATTTAGTGGTTTGGAAACAGATCTTTAGTTGGTTTACCATTGATTGGTACTGAAGAATATATAGGAAGTTATAGTATAATATTTTTAAAAAGACATTTTGGGCTGTAAAGAAATATTATTTATTGGGTAAAAAACAACCAAATTTATTAAATAACGTAAAAAAAAAAAAAAAGCATTGAAAATATCATAATTTCTGAGGAAGTTGATGTTATTAATGTAGCTGTGTACATATTAAAATAAATAAAAGTGAAGTATCAATGAGTATTAGTGATCTATTCACATGTTTTTTTTCTTGTTTTATGGAATGTGAAAGTCCCTTTATTGCATCTGGAGGACATGAATAAACATTATTGCAGGTTAGAGCTTAAAATGAATTTTTGCAATTGAAAAATGCTTCTGATACAAGAATTGTTTTTAATTGTTTATTTGTATTCTCTCATTTGTGCATTCATGATTACCACAACTCGTTCAGTTCCCACATTTCCATCTGCAGCTCTTGGGTGTGGTTTCTCATAAATCTCATCTAAATCATCTTAATAACCAGGTGTGAACATTGTGAAGTGTGTCTGTAATGGAAGGGGAACCTACCTTAGATCTGTGTCACCTGACTGAGGTGGAGCAAACTGTGATTTTCAATGTTCTGCTGAGAGATGCTGAACTACGCAGCAAAGAGGAAGGGAGAGTACGGTCAGTCTGTGTACAATACTGGACGTATTTGGCTCATATAAGTCATAAGAGCAATAAAAGATGAAGTACTTGTGTTTTCAGTAAGCTTCAGCAGACGGTGTCAGACCCTGTCCGTCTGCGCTCTCTCTCGGGTGCGTGGTTTCATGAAGAGCGCGCTAAGAGATATCAGAAGGGTGGAGCTGATGTTGTGCATTCCTCCATACGCCATAAACGACGTGAAAAAGGTCACATGATCTCCTACTCATCCCTGTAGAGTTGTATTTGTGTGCATATACATGTGTTGACAATATTCTGTTTTTTTTGTTTAATGTAGATATACCCTTAACAGCAATTTTTGCTGAAGAAAAAGGTCATAACTCTTCTCAATTACATGAGCAGAGAGAGGAAGAAAAGAGTACAGAGAGAGAATTGCAGGAAAATATAAGTGTAAGAGAGGATGACCAGGGTCAGGAAGAGAAGGAAAGAGAAAAAGAAGATGGAGAAAGGTTAGTGCAACTTTTGGTGTCATCTCTCTACCTTAGCTTATTGTCAGTGCAGTCAAATCAATATTACTGAATATTAAAGGGTTAGTTCACCCAAAAAATTAAAATGCTGTCATTAATGACTCACCCCCATGTCGTTCTAAACCTGTAAGACTTTCGTTCATCTTCAGAACACAAATGAAGATCTTTTTGATGAAATCTGAGAGGTTTCTGTCCCTCCATACAGATCCAATGCAACTACCACTTTCAAGGTTCAGAAAGGTAGTAAAGACCTTTGGGTGAACTAACCCTTTAAGGGATTAGTTCACTTCAGAATGAAAATTTCCTGATAATTTACTCACCCCCATGTCATCCAAGATGTTTATGTCTTTCTTTCTTCAGTCAAAAAGAAATTAAGGTTTTTGAGGAAAACATTCCAGGATTTTTCTCCATATATCTTCAATGGGGTACCAAATTACAGTTTCAGTGCAGCTTCAAAGAGCTCCACATGATCCCAGACGAGGAATAAGGGTCTTATCTAGCTAAACATTTGGCCATTTTCTAAAAAATAATAAATAATTTATATACTTTTTAACCACAAATGCTCGTTTTGCACTGCTCTGTGATGCGCCACGCATTACATAATCACGTTGGAAAGGTCACGTGTGACGTAGGTGGAAGTGCAAAGATTAAAGGTGCAATATGTAAGATTTTTGCAGTAAAATATCCAAAAACCACTAGGCCAGTGTTATATATTTTGTTCACTTGGGTACTTACAATATCCCACGTTTCCAACTATTTGTAAATCGTGAGAAAATTGTAATTTTAACCAAGGCTCCGGGACGTGTGAGGAGTCGCCTGTCAATTGCGTCATACCCACGTTACCCTCGGTTTCCGGTTTTATTTTGTAGAAACCATGGAAACACCAAAGACGCTTTAATATTTACATGTTTTAATACACAAGGGATCAACTGTTTTGATATATTTATAGACAGAAAACAAATTATTGTTATATAGCTCGACACGTTTAGTCTTATTGTTTAAATCTAATTTTCTTGATTTGTTTTGTGAGTACCATGCTGTACCATGCTTTACCATGAGAAAAACACTATTTTGTCAAGTAGCTAACATAACATAATCAGATGCAGCTTTATTTTTAGTAACAGTAATACAGCATTTTCTCCATCAATGCATTTTAAAATGAATTGCATGCCATTTATCAACACAAGCCATCCAGCATTTAATATGATACTCTTAAATCTTACTGCAGTGTGCAACAAGTGTCTCACAGCAGCCACCGAGTGAACGCACAGAGTAACGTTATAACATTTTCAACACACTCAAATGTATCTAATGTGACAAACAGAGCTGCGTTACTTCATACTCATGACCAGAAAAGCGGAAGTAGCGCCGGCGACTGCGGCATAATAAAAGTCTTGCTGCTCGCGGCGTGTGTTGCATTCGTCTCTCGTTAACAATCGCTCCAGCGGCCTCGTTCAGCTACCACAACACTCGGTCCTGCTCTGCTTCATACTACAGTAACGTTAATAATCGCATCCATGAACATGATTTCTTCCCGAGTCTTATCCCGATTATTTTCCACCGGCTGTGATGTGAAGACCACATGTCCCAAGATTCCACGCTCAAACTTGGCATCATCAAGCTACGCCTTTGTTTTGAATAGGCTTCTAGCGACCTCTAGCGGACAGAAAATTCTACATATTGCACCTTTAAGTCAAACGCCCTTTACAAAAAAAGGTAAAATAATGATGTTGGACGATTTTGAAGTTGGAGGAGAAAGTGAGATGTTTTCCGCCCTACCGTGGTACTTCTGCTTACGTCACGCGTGACCTTTCCAACGTGATTACGTAATGCGTGGCGCATCGCAGAGCTAGTGCAAGACGAGCATTTGTAGTTAAAAAGTATACATTTTATATCTTTTTTAGAAAATGATCAATTGTTTCACTAGATAAGACTCTTATTCCTCATCTGGGATCATGTAGAGCCCTTTGAAGCTGCACTGAAACTGACATTTGGACCTTCAGCCTGTTGGTAGCCAGTGAAGTCCACTATATGGAGAAAAATCCTGGAATGTTTTCCTCAAAAACCTTAATTTCTTTTCAAATTGAAGCAAGAAAGACATGAACATCTTGGATGACATGGGGGTGAGTAAATTATCAGGAAATTTTAATTCAGAAGTGAACTAATCCTTTAAATGGATTAGTTCCCCAACTAAGCAGGCCAAAGGCAACAGATGCAAGGGTGTCAACTAATATTCAATTATTAGTTTAAATATGATCCACTGTCTTATATTGTGGTACTTTATTTTTAGTGTCATTCCTAAGCTAACCCCTGAACCACAATCCAGGACAAGACACATCACAAAGGTCAAATTACATTTAAGATTATATTATAATGTGTGTGAAATATGTGCTACTGCATGTGAGATTTTACATAATGTTCTTGCTTTGAACAGAAGAACGCAGCAATAGGAAATGATCTTGAAGGTAAAATACACTATACATCCAGTCAAATCATATGATGCATTTATAAATGCATCAAAGCTCACCTTCTCTTTTATCTCATGCCTCAGGAGGATTTGGAGAGTCGGCAGACAAAGAAAGAAGAATTTTGCCATGTGCATCACCATCTCTGCAGGTCTGTTCAGCATGGCCTGTTGTACAGATACACACATTTGTGAGAACCTGTTGTATTATGTGTATCTGTGTTTCTGTAGATCGACTCAGAGGGGGACATTGACTCTGGCAGCACTGAACTAGACTACACTAGGTTTGGCTCAGTTAGCAGCTTGACCTCCCATCATATGGTAAGACAAACTCTCTCTCAAACACATGATCGTCTGCACCAACTGAAGCTTTGAAGGTGTAAACAGTGCCATTTCTGTGTGAGTAGATGAATGGCAGTTTGATGAGCCTGTACAGTGTGGGCGATTTCGGGGATGTTGTTGTATCAGGGCGGATCCAGTTCTCTTTGCAGTATGATGTCAAGAAGGAGGAGCTTCACGTGCACATATTACGCTGCCAAGACCTCGCGTCGGCCCGCAAAAATCGATCAGACCCGTAAGTGTACAGTGGCATGGTCATTTTCATTCAGTCATAACTATTATCTATTTATGAAACGGGAAAGTAGTCGTGCTATATGTCTCCCCAATTTCATATTTTTAGTATTTTTATTTATTTATTTTAATATTTTTGAAAGAAGTCTCACCAGGGTTGATCAAAAATACAGTAGAAACAGTAATATTGTGAAATAATATTACATTTTTAAAAGGCTGTTGTTGTTGTTTTTTTAATGAAATTTATTCCTGTGATGTCAAAGCTGAATTTTCAGCATCATTACTACTGTCTTCAGTGTCACATGATCCTTCAGAAATCATTCTAATATGATGATTTGCTGCTCAAGAAACATTTCTTATTATTATCAATGTTGAAAACAGTTGTGCTGCTTCATATTTTTGTGGAAAATATGATATTTTTTTTCCAGGATTCTTTGATGAATTGAAAGTTGTAACATTATAAATGACTTTAATGTACTTTTGATCAATTTAATGCATCTTTGCTGAATAAAAGTATTAATGGTAACACTTTACTTAAAGCCTTTATATATAATGAATTATAAAAGTATTAGTAATGCATTAATTATGTCTTGTAATGCACCTTATAATGCATGTAAGATTTCATGAATAATTGTAACCAGTTATAATACATTATAATACTTATTTATTTATTGTTAAAACTTTAGAAAGTATAATGCATTAAAAAACAGGACGGACAACCAATTTCAGATGTAACAATGAATCTGCAAATATTATAATGCATTTTAACTTTGGTTACAATTATTTATGAACAGATATAATGCACTATAATGTACATTATGAATAATGCATAATGCATGAAAGCTTTAAGTGTTACCATAGAGTATGTAATTAATGGTCTCTATATTTCTCTCATACACAGATATGTTAAAGTTTACCTTCTCCCCGACAACACGTCCCGCAGTAAGAAAAAAACTGCAGTGAGGAGGAAAACATTAAATCCTGTCTATGATGAAATCATGAAAGTCAGTTCTCTTTTATTTATTATTTTACAAATTACTCCTATTGATTTAAAACGCATTACTGAATTTATTTCTCCACTCAACTACAAAATGTTGCCTGTAACAGTACAAAGTGCGCAGACTGGACCTCCAGGCTCGTGTGTTGAGTGTGTCAGTCTGGCACTTGGAGAGAATGAGGAGAAACCTCTTCCTGGGCGAGGTGGAAGTGAGGCTGGGTCAGTGGAACTGGAGCCAGAGCCAACCAACCTGGCACAACCTCCAGCCAAGAGTGAGCCCAATTCAGAAAGGGTTTGATATCTGTAGTGAAATAAACCGGTCTCATCAGGAGACTCTCTTTCTTGATGTAGGTTCAGTTAAGCCCAGATGCCATCATCAGCAGAGGAACCATTCTGTTTTCAATTAAGTTTGTTCCTCCGGGTTCAGAAGGTGAGTCTGAACAGATATTTAAGACCTTTATATCCACACTTATATGTAGGGCCATTGGTAAAATTAATGTGGTCCATTACCAATTTTTATGGCCCTTCAGTAAAAAGATGTACTGTAGAGCAGGGATTCCCAAACTTTTGTCAGCCAAACCCCTTTGATATAAAATTTTTTCTTAAGTTTTTATGTTAATATTTCAATAAGTTAAAGGCACAATATGTAATTTTCGCCACTAGAGGTCGCTTACTCAAAACAAAGGCTTGTTTTCGCTACAGCCACTGGAAAAGAATCTGACAAGACTCAGGCAGAAATCATATTCATGGATGAGCTAATGTATTAAAGATGTATTAACATTACTGTAGTATGAAGCAGGGTGTGGCTGAAAGCTGTTGGAGTGTAAAAATAAATTGCAGTTTGATAAATTTGATAAACTGCATTTATCAAAATAAATGCCTTTACTGATTTGACTCCAAGCCATATTGTTGTTTTAATTCGTTTTTTTTTTTTTTTTTTTTCAATTAATTGTGCAGCCCTATTTATTTATTTTAAATTTTATGATTTAATTAATTAGCTTTTCTTCCACTAACAAACCCATTGTTTGGGAAACCATGCTGAAGAGGACCTTATCACCTCCCCCCCTCTCATTACCGATTGGTCCTTGGACAGTATTGCCCCCCTGTGGTCTATACAGGTACAGCATGTTAGTCATCTTCATGTCAATGTCTTGTTTTGTGTGGCTGTAGGAAATGGTTATCCACTGACTGGTGAGCTCCATATATGGTTGAGAGAGATTGTTGGTCTACTTCCCACAAAGCGTGGCGCACCCAATACATATGTGAAAAGGTGTGTTTGCACATTCATGACAGAGTGGTTTAATTTTTTCATTATGTATGAGTGCATGAGTATGGTCTGTGTTTGTACAGTGTGGTATTACCAGATGAAAGCGGCGTCAGTGGCCAGCAGACTCGGCCGGTGCGAGGTTCTGTCAATCCAGTGCTCAATCACACCATGGTTTATGACGGGTTTCAGTCCAGTGACCTCATTCAGGCGTGTGCGGAGTTAACAGTCTGGAATCTACATCCCTCCGGCTGTCTGGGTGGAGTACGACTCAGCACAGGCTCAGGTAATACAGATTTGAACATATTGCAATAAGTAAGTTAAAGATGACCTATTATGTCCTTTTTCAAAGTTTTGTTTTTGGGCTCTACTAGAATAGGTTTTCATGCTTGAATGTTCAAAAAACGTATTTTTCACATATTTGACATTGTTGCAGCTCCTCTCTTCCCAGTCTGTCAGTAACACTCTGTTTAGTTTGTGTCTCTATGAAGCCCCTCCTTTTGAAAACACAATGTGCTCTGATTGGTCGGCTGGAGTAGTATGTTGTGATTGGTCACAATGTCCCGCCCCTTATCATAACCACCAGTTTCAACACACTACTAACTAACTTAACCAGGCCCCACCCCCTTATTTTGCATATGCCTTGTGCGGGAATTATTTAAATTAGTAATATGGTGACACTTTTGTTCCTGGAAGAAAACTCAAGACTCCCTTTGGATTGACTTTGTGCCTTTTCACTTTGCAGACCTTTTTCATGCTCAAACAGCAACATTACACACTAAAGAAAGTTGAAAATGTAAGAAAGCATAATAGGTCCTCTTTAAGACCGTTTTTGTGTGTGTGTGTGTTGCAGGAGTGAGTTATGGTCAGTCAGTTTGCTGGATGGATTCTACAGAAGATGAGATCAGTGTGTGGTCAAGTGTGATTCAGAGCCCCAGCAGCTGGGTGGACACTAGTCTTCCAATCAGAACCAACTTGCAGCTCTGCTCTGAGTGAACTTCGTTTAACCTATGCAGATTCACCATGTGACCTTAGTTGTGAAACATTTTGACACTGGAATACACTACACATCTTTTGCTCAGATGTTTGACCTGATTTGCTCTCTGGACGAGTTGACACTAGCTGCCAAAAGTCAGAGCCAGTCTGCAGATTTTAGGCAGTCGGAGTTGACAGATTTCATTATGTACGATGGGCACAGACTCACAGATTTTTAGCTTTAGAATAAAATTCCATCCAGTTGAAGGATATCAAACATGTTTCATCTTTAAACACGTCGTGGTGCATCACATGCCTTAACTGATTTATGATTCACGCCCAAATACTGTAGCAATCTGTACAGGACAGAGATGAGATCTCCCTCCTCTACGTACAATTCTACAAAGGGAATGGAAACAATCACATATTTTAGTGGATTTGTTACAAAACAGTCCTCATAGATTTCTTTGAGTATGTTGCCAACATATATGATAGTGACAAGAGTTTGTCATGCAGATCTGAGGGAGAAAAATCAGAATTCATTGTCTTAACAAATAATTCAACTAACTTATACTGTTTTCTTATGAGAATAGTGGTCATCTTCCTTAATCTTCTTTTGAATAATTACATTTTGATAAATGGAGTATCTGCATCATTTCAATGTATTATTTGTAGCTAGTCTGTTTATAAAGTGCTCAAAACCACAAATGTAATGAAATACTGATTAAAACCACACTTTTTCTATGCAACACTATGCAATAAATAAGTTTTGATATTGATAACCGTTTGTGTCAGACTTCTCAATAATTTGTTTTAAAATCAGTTTTTATTTTTACTTACATTAGAATGAATTTAAAAAAAAATAGACATCCTTATAATTGTAATATATTATTTTAAATTTTATTACATTTGCTTTTTTTTTTTTTTAACTTGATAAAGTTACTTTCCATCTCTCATAACACTTCACCTGTGAGAAATTAAACCTCTTATATTACATGATACTCTTGAAAGGTGTACGTGACTAGAACAAATTAAAAACAGGAAAAGATAACTTCATAACATAAGGTTCACGTCCGAAATATGTTGTGATTTTCTGTTTATACCTTTCTAAACCAGCACAGTACGGACTTTTCCCCATCTCTTCCATTCTAATTTTCACTGCTTGCCCTCCACATTAATTTCGCGCGTCACCAGAACCCAGGGCCGCGTTATCCTAATGGGCAACATGGGCTGCAGCCCAGGGCCCCGAACACTGGGGGGCCCCCGAGACAATTCTCTTTTGCGTTTTAAAACGCATCGTCGTCACACACCCGAACCAAGAGTCACGGGCGCAGCGGACACGCACGCAGGAATACAACCAGTGGCGTAGCGTCTGGCAGGCTATGCACGTGCATATGGGCCCGGGTGGATTGGTGGCCCGCTATTACGGGCTTAACACCAAGGTATACTTCGGGCGTTCACATCGCGTAATTTTCGTCATCAGGAGGGTCATCAGCACACCCCGTCCGCGTGCAGGCCAATTTTTGTGATGGCACGGACCGTGTGTGTACTGTACAACAGCCCATGCGAAAGTGAATTGAGTGCTTGAAAACAAAAGTCCACTAGATAGTGCGCAGTGCACACGCCGAACGCATCTTTCCGCAGCCAAATACTTTTTTAAAGGCTCGCACGCGCGTCTGTGCGCAAGACAGAAGCCGTGTACATACAGTGGTGGTCAGAATTATTGGCACCCTTGGTAAATATGATCAAAGATGACTATAAAAATAAATCTGCATTGTTTATTCTTTTGATCTTTAATTCCTAAAATTAGCAAAAATCTAACCTTTCATTGAAGGAAAAGAATTGAAAGTGGGGGGAAAATCACATTATGAAATAAATTTTTTCTCCAAAACACGTTGGCCACAATTATTGGCACCCTTTTATTCAATACTTTTTGCAACCTCCTTTTGCAAAGATAACAGCTCTGAGTCTTCACCTATAATGCCTGATGAGTTTGGAGAACACCTGACAAGAGATCAGAGACCATTCCTTCATGCAGAATCTCTACAGATCCTTCAGATTCCCAGATCCATGTTGGTGCTCTTCTCTTCAGTTCACTCCACTTATTTTCTTTAGGGTTCAGGTCAGGGGACTGGGATGGCCATGGCAGAAGCTTCATTTTGTGCTCAGAGACACATTTTTGTGTTGGTTTTGATGTTTGTTTTGGATCATTGTCCTGATGGAAGATCCAACCACGGCCCATTATTGGATTTCTAGCATAAGCGGTCAGGTTTTGATTTTTTTTATCTGTTGGTATCTGTAGGCCCACACATTTAAAGATCCAGCAGTATATTTAATCGTGGGCATGGGGTACTTTCTATCCATGTGTGCACCAAACCCATCTGGTGGGTTTGCTTCCAAAAAGCTCTTTTTTAGTTTCATCTGACCATAGAAGCCGGTCCCGTTTGAAGTTCCAGTCTTGTCTGACAACTGAATATGCTGGAGATTGTTTCTGGATGAGAGCAGAGGATTTTTCTTGAAACCCTCCCGAACAACTTGTGGGGATGTAGGTGCTGTTTGATCATTTTTTTAGGCTTTCTGAGACTCAAGACTCAACTAATCTCTGCAATTCTCCAGCTGTGATCCTTGGAGAGTCTTTGGCCACTCAAACTTTCCTCCTCACCGCACATTAGGACGGTTTACACACAGGTCCTCTTCCAGGCAGATTTGTAACATCTTTAGTTGATTGGAACTTCTTAATTATTGCCCTGATAGTGGAAATGGGGATTTTCAATGCTTTAGCTATTTTCTTACATCCATTTTCTATTTTGTGAAGCTCAACAATCTTTTGCTGCACATCAGAACTATATTCTTTGGTTTTACTCATTGTGATGAATAATTAAGGGAATTTGGCCTTTGTGTTTCCTCATGTTTACTACTGTGGAACAGGAAGTCATGGCTGGACAATTTCATGTTCATGATCACCCTGGTGTGCTATATAAAAAAAAAAATTAAATATGAATGGGAATATACTTCAGAGATATTTTATATTCTAGGGGTGCCAATAATTGTGGCCAACATGTTTTGGAGAAAAACATTTATTTCATAATGTGGTTTTCCCCCACTTTTAATTCTTATTCTTCAATGAAAGGTTAGATTTTTGCTAATTTTATGAATTAAAGATCAAAAAGATATTTTTATAGTCATCTTTGATCATATTTACCAAGGGTGCCAATAATTCTGACCACCACTGTATGTTCATAAAAATGAAGTATAATAGAAATAATGTTGTCAATAACTTGCTAAAGCCTATCTATGTTAAATGTAGCTACTAAAATCATTAAGATGCTGAATAAATGGACAAAGAAAGGGTCCATACTATGTCTTAACGATGATCTATTGTATTTCACCGTCATTTTTAAAGTGGGTTTCTGAAACGTATGCATGCAGTAATGTAAGTAGTACAGAATTTTAAATGAGTCATATTGGTTTTCTGAAAAAAACTGCTACGTCTGCACATTTTAAGATACTGCACAAGATGTGAATAAATTGTACACTCGTTGGGGTGGATACTTTTTATTCAACGAAATAAAATGCACATAAAACGTGATGGAAACATATTTAGAGAAGAAACTAATAGTACATTTATTAGGAATAAAACGTGCATTAAAAAAGTCTGTGACAGAATAATTAATCGAATAATCTTCGGACACATGGAATCTTAAATGATGCTATGATCATTCTGAAATTCCAAAGCCACAGTCGAATCGGTCGAATTTAAACTTGGACATGTTAAAAAGCCTTTTTTTTTTAAATTTATTTATTTTTTTACATTTTTGAAATAGATCCGCCATGCAAAGTCATAATGATGGAGGAGCGCATAAGCCTACTGTAGTTGTAGAGGAGTTTGAAACTATGTGCTGATCAGGAGATTGTTCTCGCCCCAGAGTGTCAGTAAAAACACATCACAGGATTCAGAATTTTCATCTTTACTTTGAATTTGTCTGTGTGGTCTGTAATAAACAGATGAATAACATATTACAATAAACTGATTGGTTAAATCTCCTTAACAGTAGTACTGTTGGTGTCAAAATGTTTTTACCATTTTTGTCTGCATGTTTTAAATTGATAATATCTTCTTCATATTAAAATCTTGGGACTCATTCGCATAAGACACGCGATTATGGATGGCTGCGCTACAGATGTGAAGTTCAGGCAGTAACAGAAAACAGCAAAGATTAAAATATATTGAGAATAGGAGCCATATCAGTATCGATTAACAATGATAATTGTTAACGATTAGTTTGCGTCCACACAGCTGAAATGTTTATCTGTTTTAGATCCATGTTGTGTGCACTGTGCACGAAATACACGCTGCCTTCCTTGTCTCTCATGCTGGCAGGGATGAGGGCTTTGAAAAAGACTGGGGGGATCATTGCGTTCGGTAGCCCAGGGCCCAGCGAAGGCTTAACGCTGCACTGCCAGAACCACGTGATTGCAAGTTAGATAATGGAAAGTGGACCGTTAAAAAAAGGAAAGGCGGTTCAGGAAAGTTTCGGGACAGCAAAAAAAGGGCTGACGCTGCCAATTGCATTAAATTAACCGAACTCAGTCTTTTCAAAGGGTTTAATTCATTTGCTGCAGCGGAGGACAGTAGTGCCGTAGAGGTAAGAAAAAAAACAGAAAATACTCAAGTCATTTTCACGCTACTTCTGCCAGTTAGCTCCAGTGTCATTGCTTCGTGATAACTGGTTAGCTAGCCTATTACTGAATTACATGACTGAAATATCAACAGATACGATGGGATTTAGGGTAAACAGACTGCTGTAGGCTACTTGCAATATAGTCTAACATGCAGGGCTTGACATTAACACCTGCCAACCCGCCAAATGCGGGTAAGACAGCCACTCCCACTAGCCACTTTGGCGGGTTGAATATAATTTCAGCCTACAGCCTAAATCAAAGGTAGCCAAACTCGTCGTAGCACAAAATTCCAGTCCGATCACAATTCGTTATCGGTTAACTTGCCGTTAGTGAAGGCGGAATCGCGCTGAATGACACACAACAGAGCGCTCTCTCGCGTGCGCTCTCTCTCTCTGTCACGCGCACGAGCGATCAGATCTCCTTGCGCCTGAATAGGCTAGTTAAATACACGCACACACACGTCAAAATGTCCATCGTGTGGAGTATCTCGCGAGAATACAGTCGGTTATGGCTTAAGTGTACGTAAACAGGTTGGTAAAAACTGGATTTGTGTCAGTAAATTACATATGCATTCAGCAGCCCAATTAAATACCTGTCTGTCATTAATGTTAAACAACAGATGTTGAATAAACCTACTGTATGTGGAGAAAGAAAACTATGGTATTTGTAATTTGCTCATTTTCTTCTTTGTTCTTTTTATATAGCCTAACAAATATAACTTGTACAATTATAAAATGTATCATATTATGGTCATATTACCCACCTGTACATACAATCTGATATACAATGTTGTCTTGATTTAGGTGGTCAGTCTGCATTTGAATGTTTGAAAGGGTTTTAAATCTAGCTAATCAAGTAAAATGACTCAAAATCAAGTAATTTTAGCATGTCAAAGTCAACTTTAATCATATAAAATGTAATTTCCCAACAGTAAAATTGTGGCCAGTGAAAATGCTGAGTGGCTAGTAACTTTGGAAAACCACTAGCCACAGTGGCTGGCGAGCAAAAAAGTTAATGTCAAGCCCTGCTAACATGTCAAAAACAAATAGCAACCCAGGTGAAAAAAGTACACTTCCATAATGTACTTGGAGTGCTCTATCTTCACACACTAATTTTATACTTAATATATAAAAAATTCTTCTTTAGTATTTCTTAAGATAAGTTTAAAAACATCTAAGTGTAGGCTACTCAACTGTGCTATTTTGAGACACCATGAATATGAACTAAAATGTGGTTTTAACATACTATCTCTGTATTAAAATATATTTTGTTACTATTTTTTGTACACTTATGGGTTGAAGTGTACTACAAGTGGTAAATACATATTCATGGTGTCTCAAAATAGCACAGTTGAGAACACTTAGATGTTCTTAAGATTATCTTAAGAAGTACTAAAGAAGATTTTTTTAGTATATTAAGTACAAAATTAGTGTGTGAAAATAGAGCACTTAAAATACATTATGGAAGTGTACTTTTTTCACCTGGGAATGTGTGTGTCCGTGGGTGGTAATACTATAGGGCTGCGTTTTTGTCCCAGTCCGCCCCTGCAGGCTTGGAACAACTTGAGGGTGAGTAAATGATGCCAGAATTTTAATTTTTGGGTGAACAATACCAGGAATAGGAAGACTGGATTATGCAAGATGATGACTAATATTGAGTGGGAATTTCTCAATATTTCTCAATACTTCTCAATAAGTAGAAGGCTATAAAAAGTATGAGGAGTAAAGACCTTTCTCCTCAGGTGCTGCCTGCGTTAAGCGAACAAAAGAAACCTGATTTTAACTTTTATTTTGCATTAACTGCATTGCATTGTAACCAATAAAATAAGTGTTTTTTGTATTGCATACGATTGCCTCCTGTGAGACTACTTATACAAACTGAACCTCAAAAAAGAACAACCGTAAAGGAGTCTTCATCATTCCCGAAGGACTTCAACCTGCTGCCGGGTGAGTACTTTATGGTTTACGCTAGATTTGACTATCCTTACTTTACCTGAATAATCATAAGGTTAAAGGTGTAAGATAAAAGGTCACACCAACTAACACTATACAGGACAGAGATGAGATCTCCCTCCTCTACGTACAATTCTACAAAGGGAATGGAAACAATCACATATTTTAGTGGATTTGTTACAAAACAGTCCTCATAGATTTCTTTGAGTATGTTGCCAACATATATGATAGTGACAAGAGTTTGTCATGCAGATCTGAGGGAGAAAAATCAGAATTCATTGTCTTAGCAAATAGTTCAACTAACTTATACTGTTTTCTTATGAGAATAGTAGTGTTTTCTTTAATTAAATGTACATTGCATCAGTTTTCACAAAATGACTGTCTATATATCAAATCAAGTTCTGATATTGTATATTCTTTTTTTTTTTGTCAGATTATTCAAAAATTGTTCATTTTTGCTTGCATTAGGATGAATAAAAAACAAAACAAAAAAAAAAGTAGCTCGAGTCACTTCTCATCTCTGATTTCTCTTGTGATTTCACACATTATTCTTGCTGTCTCATTTCAGGGTGTGACTGTAAACTTCAAACATGGCGGAGAAGAGAACGACTGATGGTGAAGTTTGATCCGTTTTACCCACATCATCTACATTGCTTTCTCTTGTGTTTTCAGTCGCGTATATTCACGTATATAAATAACCATTTTATACAGCGAAAACAGGAAATTTGACGGAAATTCCAGAACTGTCGCCATGAACGTTCGTCAACAAATGTGTCGCTGTATTTTATTCAAAGTCCGATGGATAATATCTAATATACATTTGAGCTTTAATAAATTCGATACATTTTTGTCTGCCCCGAAGTGGACCCTCATGACATATGACGTTAATACAGTATGATAGTTGATCTCGTGATTTAATAACAGCGGCAGTAAACACTAAACCTGCTATGCAACCTGCCAAGTATGCGATAAAATACGTTTCTATTCTGTTTTTAGTCATAGAAAAGTTGATATAATGAATTGTGAGCTCTCTCTTTGTTTTCTTCCCCAAATGCCACACCAGTTGGTTGCAGAACAGTTCCTGATTTTGGAAAGATGTATCATGTCAAAGGTACATTTCTGCCTAATTACACAGTACATCCCAGTACAGTACACTTATTTTTCAGTATGTTACATGTGCCTCTTTTCTGCAGGTGAGCTGTCTTTGCCTCATTCTGGTGATTCTGGGATAAAGGAACCGTTTGAAGTTTGGTACGACCTCGAGGGGAACAGAAGTCGCATCGACTATCATAATAGTCAGTGATCTTCTCATGATAAAGTCACACAGTGTTAAAATCAAAATATATTATGTATGTAGTTTCTCCTAATTGCTGCTCTCTGTACAGGTACAGTGCGCACTTTTCTGATTGGAAGTGACTTGGATTATGGCGTCATTTATCAAATCACACCAGTCACCACTGAGACCGAAATTCAAGCTATTAAGTATTTCCAGCTTAAAGGTACAAAGGAGGATCCAATACGTCCACAGTCAGCACTGCCTGATCTGCAGGGCTTTGAAGTATGTACTCTGAAACACAAAAGATATTTTGAAAAGTGTCTCAGTGTTGTTGTTTTTTTGTCCATATGATGAAAGTCAGTGGAGTTCAATGTTGTTTTGGACTCCACTGACTTTCATTGTATGGACAAAAACAGTTGAAACTTTTTTCCAAATTGTCGTTTTGTGCTGTGTAGAAGAAAGTCATACAGGTTTAGAAATATATGAACAACATTAAATCCCATAGATTCAATTAACTGTAATGCAAACCAAATCAACGAGTCTGAAATTTGTATGGAATTTTTTCTTTTGTTTTTTCTTCTGCAGTTTGAGAAGATGGAGGATTACGCAGGCGTTCAGTGTGAGGTCTGGAAGAAGGTCACACAGGCTGGTCATAAGAAGAACACATATCGTCTGTGGGTCAAACGTCCAGAGGGAAGTGATTCCCCAGCCGTCCCGTACCACTTTGAGATGGTGGGCTTCAACACTCTTTTGGATTCCTACAATGACAAATACATGATTGACTACAGTGACTTCAGCTCACAAACTGAATCGGACATTTTCACACCCCCTGGAGGTAACTGGAGAACACACATTCAGTGACACGCCTCTTTTACACTTACAGACCATCTGATCAAACGCTCACTGAGGTATTATGTTTTAATTAGGAGTGACTTATGTGGAGTTTCCGGATCCTCCTGAGGAGCATCAAATATTGGCCAATCCTCTTCAAGACTATGTCAGCACCTCCCCTGTTAGCCACGCCCACCGTTTGTTCGGCCCCTTTAAGGAGAAGTTTCAGCGTCAGTATGAAAGTGAGAAGGAGCACGAGGAGCGCGAGAGCTACTTTCTACATTCTCTTCGGTGAGGAAAAACAACAAACATTACAATGTAGAAGTAAGCCATCTGTGAACTTGCCTGATTTAAGATACATATGCTTTATTGTTTAACATCCTCTTTTTCCTCAGGCATGTGCACTCTACAAACAGAGCCGGTCTTACATACAGCCTCGGTATCAATGACTTCGCTGATTGGTCAAAGGCAGAGAAGGCCAGGATGACAGGAGGTTTAATTCCAGATCTGATAAAGGAAGATACAAATTAGTCCTCACACATTTCTTTGACTCTGTTGCCAACGTATATGTTACAGTTTAATAAACTAAAGGGGAAATCTAAAGGTGAAAAAAAATGGGAATTCACTGTCTAAACAAGTAGCTCAGCTCACTTATACTGTCATCTGATGATATTAGTGGTAATTTAATCTTTTTCTAAATCATTATTTGAAAAATTACATTTGGTTAAATTGAGAATCTGCATCTTCAAGCTATTTTGGCAACAAGAATCATTTTCAGTTTATGGTTTGTAGTTGATCTGTTTATAAAGTGATCATGGTGACATTGTTTATCGAACCCCAGATGTATTGAAAGCTAATGATTAAAATACTCATCAAAACCATATGTTTTGTCTTTGATTAAATGTACACAACATCAGTAGATGAAAAATGACTATCACGTCAAAAAGTTCTAATTTTGCAAAACCTTTTACTATTCAAAAATGTGTTTTAAAATCAGTGTTCACTATTACCTACACAGGGATGATATTTAAAAAAGAAATAAAAAAGAACATTTTGTATAATTGCAAAATATAATTTTTTAAAAAGTTTTACATTTATATGCTTATTTAAGTTGGTCTACATTTTGTTCACAGTGGCAGTAACTCATCACATGTTTCAAGCATTTCTGCAAAAGATACTTTCCATCTCTCATTTCACTTCAAACTTGGTGAGAGATTAAACCTGTTTCATTTTCGCATTTATCTCTGATTTTCAATTATTCGTTTAGTCAAAACTTTTTTGTATTGAAAAAGATGTGTGCTTATGATCTTTTTCTGCCTCTAAATTGGTCCTTAATCTAATTCCACCCTAATACAAATATGGTTTTCTGCCTCTTCATAGACCTTAGTCAGGGTAGAGCCATGTCAGATTTCTGGTAAATACTGTATATGTGTTATAGTGGTAAAATGTAGTACGGTTAATTTTGTCAAGGGAGACAAAACTTGAAGTCAAGGTAGAATTAGATTTACATTTAGAATTATAAAGTTTATGTAGTGTTCAATTTTTTTCCAAAATCAGATCTGGCCTCGCAGTGAACTCTCTTTTCTCAATGCAGGTGAAAACTGAAGAAGAGTCTTGAACAAATAACCGTCCGGTTAGGCCTTACATCCTCTATCATTCTAATGCCTATAAAATAGCTAATGTTTCAGCTGTGAAAACACAGAAAGACCATCATTTAATCTACGGCCATATCTCAGTCTGTAAGGTGAGAAATAAACATGACACAACTAGTCCAGTTGAGATCTGGATCCTTTGATCCATCTATATAAATTTGAACATTGTTTTACGGTAACAGATCAATCTCATAAATAGCTAAAGAGTATATAAATAGTTTAATTTACTATTTATTTACACATCAGCTATTTATTTAGGAGATTGATCTGTGTTATCACTGTAAATCAATGTTCAACACACTGAACTTCATTGTAAACAGTGCTTTATATAAAACTCAAACAACCACTTACAAGCTGGCCAATTTGAGCTTATTCATGTAATTTTAAGTTAATTTATTTCTTCTAACTTCTAATGGCTTTTTGCATATTTCAACCAATAATTCAGAAATTACTTTTGAAAGCACCACCACATATTCACAATGCATTTTTCCCAGAAGTGAAAGGTGGACTGATTACAGGCGTCCTCAATGATCACCCCGGAGCGGTATCAAACATAGACCTTGTCCTGGTTCAATACATATTTGTCCACCAATGACCCTCATGTCATATGACGTTAATTCAGTCCCTCCTTTGTGTGTTTTTATTGTGACACTCACGTTAAGACTCTTTCAGACGGACGAAAGCTTATTGTCCATCTCCAGTGGAAGTCTGTCGTTTCTTCAGATTGCACTATGTGGCGTCTTCTAGCTGGATTTGTGCTTCTGCTGTGTGCTGCAGGTAAAGAGAAAACAACAAGACAACAGGAAGAAAACACAAACGCGGATAATAGTTGATCTCCAGATTTAATGTCTGCGAAACAATTCCTGTGTTTTTTTTTTTTTTAACACTAAACGTGTTGTGCAATAGTATGCAATAGTATATTTGGCTATGTGTTTTAATAGACAAGTTGATTCAGTTTGTGTGATCTCTCTCTCTCTGTTTCTTCCTCAGATGCCACACCAGTTGGTGGCAGAACAGTTCCTGAATTTGGAAAGATGTATCATGTCAAAGGTACATTTCTGCCTAATTACACAGTACATCCCAGTACAGTACACTTATTTTTCAGTATGTCACATGTGCCTCTTTATGCAGGTGAGCTGTCTTTGCCTTATTCTGGTGATTCTGGGATAAAGGAATCGTTTGAAGTTTGGTACGACCTCGAGGGGAACAGAAGTCGAATCGACTATCATAATGGTCAGTGATCTTCTCATGATAAAGTCACACAGTGTTAAAATCAAAATATATTATGTATGTAGTTTCTCCTAATTGCTGCTCTCTGTACAGGTACAGTGCGCACTTTTCTGATTGGAAGTGACTTGGATTATGGCGTCATTTACAAGATCACACCAGTCAACACTGAGACCGAAATTCAAGCTATTAAGTATTTTCAGCTTAAAGGTACAAAGGAGGATCCAATACGTCCACAGTCAGCACTGCCTGATCTGCAGGGCTTTGAAGTATGTACTCTGAAACACAAAAGATATTTTGAAAAGTGTCTCAGTGTTGTTGTTTTTTTGTCCATATGATGAAAGTCAATGGAGTTCAATGTTGTTTTGGACTCCACTGACTTTCATTGTATGGACAAAAACAGTTGAAACTTTTTCCAAAATGTCGTCTTGTGCTGTGTAGAAGAAAGTCATACAGGTTTAGAAAGATATGAACGACATTAAATCCCATAGATTCAATTAACTGTAATGCAAACCAAATCAACATCGAGTCTGAAATGTTTATGAATTCTTTTTTTTTCTTGTGCAGTTTGAGAAGATGGAGGATTACGCAGGCGTTCAGTGTGAGGTCTGGAAGAAGGTCACACAGGCTGGTCATAAGAACAACACATATCGTCTGTGGGTCAAACGTCCTGAGGGAAGTGATTCCCCAGCCGTCCCGTACCACTTTGAGATGGTGGGCTTCAACACTCTTTTGGATTCCTACAATGACAAATACATGATTGACTACAGTGACTTCAGCTCACAAACTCAATCGGACATTTTCACACCCCCTGGAGGTAACTGGAGAACACACATTCAGTGACACGCCTCTTTTACACTTACAGACCATCTGATCAAACGCTCACTGAGGTATTATGTTTTAATTAGGAGTGACTTATGTGGAGTTTCCGGATCCTCCTGAGGAGCATCAAATATTGGCCAATCCTCTTCAAGACTATGTCAGCACCTTCCCTGTTAGCCACGCCCACCGTTTGTTCGGCCCCTTTAAGGAGAAGTTTCAGCGTCAGTATGAAAGTGAGAAGGAGCATGAGGAGCGCGAGAGCTACTTTGTACATGGTTTTCGGTGAGGAAAAACAACAAACAGTACAATGTAGAAGTAGTAAGTTTGTGAACTTGCGTGTCTGATGCTTTTTTGTTTAACATCCTCTTTTTCCTCAGACTTGTGCACTCTACAAACAGAGCCGGTCTTACATACAGCCTCGGTATCAACAAGTTCGCTGATTGGTCGGAGGCAGAGCTGGCCAGGAGGAGAGGTTTAATAATTCCAGATCGGAAAGAGATTGTTACAGAATAGTCCTCACACATTTTTTTTTGAGTCTGTTGCCAGTGTATGATACAGTTGATAAACTTTGTCTGATTAAGTGTCTATTGATAGAGTTTGTCATTAAAGTCTAAAGGTGAGAAAACAAGAATTCACTGTTTTATCAAGTGACTACTAGACTGTCATCTGATGAGATTAGTGGCAATTTAATCTTTTTCTAAAACATTTTTTGAATAATTACATTTGGTTAATTTGAGTATCTGCACCATAAAAGTCTTGAAATGCTAATGATTAAAATGCTGATTAAAAACATATGTTTTGTCTTTGATCAAATGTACATTGCATCAAAAAATGATCAAATCAATAAGTTCTGATATTGCGTTATGTTTTGTGTCAGACTATAGTATTCAAAACCATTGTTTATTTTTGCTTAAAGGTGCAATATGTAAAATTTTTGCAGTAAAATATCTAAAAACCACTAGGCCAGTGTTATATATTTTGTTCAGTTGAGTGCTTACAATATCCCAAATGTTTCCAACTGTTTGTAAATCATGAAAAAAATCACAATTTTAACCAAGGATATAGGACGTGGCCGGGAGTCGCCTGTCAATGGCGTCATATCCGCGTTACATTCGGTTTCCGGTTTTATTTTGTACCATGGAAACACCAAAGACGCTTTAATATATTACATGTTTTATTTGACAAGGGAACAACTGTGGTTAAATTTGTAGACAGAAAACAAATTATTGTTATATAGTTCAACACGTTTAGTCTTATTGTTTAAATCTAGTTTTCTGAGAGTACCATGCTTTTACCATGCCTCAGAGAAAAACTATTTTGTCAGATGGCTAATACCGCATTTTCTCCATCAATACATTTTAAAATTAATTGCATGCCATTTATTTTTCAACACAAGCCACCTAGCATTTATTTATGATATTCTAAAATCAATCTAGCTTACTGCAGTGTGCAACAAGTGTCGCACAGCAGCCGGCGAGCGAATGCACAGAATAACGTTATATCAACACAGTCAAATGTCTCTAATATGATAAACAGCGCTGTGTTACCTCATACACTTGAATGGAAGAAGTGGAAGCAGCGACTGCGGCATAAGAGTTCCACTGCTCGCGAAGCGTCGCGTTCGTCTCATTAGCAATCGCTCCAGCGGCCTCGTTCAGCTGCTCATACTACAGTAATGTTAATAATCTCATCCATGAATATGATTTCTGCCCGAGTCCCGTCCTGATTCTTTTCCACCGGCTGTGAGATGAAGACATCTCCCAAGATTCCGCGCACAAACTCTGCGTCATCAAGCTACGCCTTTGTTTTGAATAGGCGACCCCTAGCGGTGAAAAATGTACATATTGTAGCTTTAAATTGCTTAAATGTTTGCTTAAATTAATGCTTCTGTCATGCTGGTGGTTGTATAAACACACACGAAGATGAAGGCAAATAGGTAATATTTAATAAATCCAACAGGTAATCCAAATGAACCAAGCAACATACAACACATCTAAAAAAGACGACACCACCAGACTGAATCAGAACTGAACATAAATAAAGGTGATGATGATTGATTCGTCATGTGTCATGACAACAAGTGAGTGATTAAGGCATATGATGACAAAACACAAAGAGTCCAAACAAACGTGGCTGACAGTTTCAAGCATTTCTGCAAAGTTACTTCCCATCTCTCATTTCACTACAGAAAGATTAAACCTGTTTCATTTTTTAACTTACCTCAGATTTTTTATGATTTGTTCAGTTTAAGATGTCTCTAATTATTATCTTTTTCTGCCTCTAAATTGGATCTTAATCCAGTTCTGCCTAATTCCATCATAATACAAATAACCATAGGCGGATTGGCCATCGGGCAATTCTGGCAAATGCCAGAGGGGCCAGACCATTTTTTTTAATGTGGGCCGGTCAGTTTTATTTTTAATATATATAAATAAATAGTTTTTACAGGCCGACAGCGCATAGGATGGGTTTTTATTGCTTGCACGATTTCACTATGGTTATAATAATATTATTAATAATAAATGTTAAGCATTTGGCCCAGTCGGCAACGGCCGGCCCGGTCTCGAGATGGGCCGACCGCCCCGCCCCCTTTAGTTACTGTTGCTATGTATGACATACCATGCCGCTCTCACGCCACACATCATGTCTCTCAGAGTGAAAAATACGTTGGAGCAAAGAGGACACTGACAATGCGTCGACAGAAGAGAAATTTAAACAATAAATACCGTTTTGTAGCTTTTTAATGTGTCTTGACAGATTGCTGTAGCGCCTCAGTTCAAGCGGCTCGTGACAATACACACCATTTTTCAAATTCAAGTCCACGACGTTAATCTAACTGCTTTGTCGGACATAAATGTGGATGCGGCGTTATGATTGGTTAGATCGCCTGTCAATCAAACTCCCTGCGAAGCAAGTTCAGTCAAGATCAAGCAACACGAGCAAATTTGTCAGTAAAAGTTAGATGATGGACCTTAAAAAAAGGAAAGGCGGTGCAGAAAAGGGTCGAGAAAGCAAAAAAAAAAAAAAAATCTGATGCTGCCAAATGCCTAAAATTAACCGAACTCTTTTCAAAGGGTTTAAATTCTGCTGCTGCAGCAGAGGACAGTAGTGTTATAAAGGTAAGAAAAAACAAAAAATACAGCTAGCTCAAGTAATTTTTAAGCAATTCACGCTACTTCTGCCAGTTAGCTCCAGTGTTTTTTTTTATTATTATATTATTATTATTATTATTATTATTAAACAGTTGTAAGCTTAGCATACAACCCCCCCCCCCTATATTTTAAAATGTCATTGCTTCGTGATAATTGGTTACAATTGTTAGCTAGCCTGTTACTGAATTACATGACTGAAATATCAGCAGATACGGTGGGATTTAGGGTAAACAGACTGCTGTAGGCTACTTGCAATATAGTCTAACACGTCAAAAACGTATAGCAGCCCAGGTGAAAAAAGTACACTTCCATAATGTACTTAAAGTGTAAAATGTGCTTTTAACATACTATCTCTGTATTTGTAGTACACTTATGGGTTCAAGTGTACCACAAGTGGTAACTAAATACAAATTCATGGTGTCTCAAAATAGCACAGTTGAGTACACTTAGATGTTATTAAGATTATTCTAAGAAGTACTAAAGAAGATTTTTAGTATATTACGTACAAAATTAGTGTGTGAAAATAGAACACTTCAAAGACTTTATGGAAGTGTACTTTTTTCATCTGGGAATGCACGTGTCCGTGGGCTGGTGTGGCTACAGTGCCAGGGCTGAATTTTTGTCCCAGTCCGCCCCTGCAAATAACCTTATCTGCCTCTTCATAGACCTTAGTCAAGGAGCCATGTAAAAATTCTGTCAGGGATGAAAACGAGGCTTCATATCCCATGCCCTTAAAATCCCAGCATGTGCCCATACGCACAAAAAATGAACATCATACTTAGAATTATAAAGTTTACGTAGTATTAATATTTTTCTAAAATAAGATTTGGCCTCGCAGTGAACTCTCTTTTCCTTATACAGATGAAAACTGAAGAAGAGTCAAATAACCATCCTGTTAGGCCTCACGTCCTTTACCCATTTAATGCCTATAAAATAGCTAATGTTTCAGCTGCGAAAACACAGAAAGACCATCATTTAATCTACTGCCTAATCTGGATCCTTTGATCCATCTATATAAATTTGAATGTGTTTAAAAAATTTTTTACAATGCTAAGATAGATCAATTTCATAAATAGCTAAATAGTATATAAATAGTTTATTTTACCATTATATACACATCAGCTATTTATTTAGGAGATTTATCTGTGTTATCACTGTAAATCAATGTTCAACACACTGAACTTCAGCCCATTGTAAACAGTGTTTTATATAACACTCAGACAACCACTTACGAGCTGGCCGATCTTCAATTTGAGTTTATTCTAGTAATTTAAAGTTTAATTCAGAAATTACTTTTAAAGGATTAGTCCATTTTCAAATAAAACTTTCCTGATAATTTACTCACCCCCATGTCATCCAAGATGTTCATGTCTTTCTTTCTTCAGTCGAAAAGAAATTAAGGTTTTTGATGAAAACATTCCAGGATTATTCTCCTTATAGTGGACTTCAATGGTCTCTCCAAACAGTTGAAGGTCAAAATTACAGTTTCAGTGCAGCTTCAAAGGGCTTTAAACGATACCAGACGAGGAATGAGGGTCTTATCTAGCGAAACGATTGGTCACATCAAAAAAAAAAAATGTAAATGTATAAGCTTTATATAAACAAATGATCGGCTTCCAAGTGCTTCCACCAAAACCGTACTTTCGTATTCTTCAAAAAGCTGACGCTGTATGTCCTACGCCTTCCCTATTCAATTTACGGAACGAACGCAGCGTCAGGTCCATTTTTTCCGTAAGTAGAATAGAGACAGAGCGCATTTAGTATAATCTGAAAACCACGCCCAACGGGGGGGAAACAATCCAACCGTCTCTATTGACTTTGTATTGCGTGAGGCTGCCTCCTTCTCATTTCTGACTTATTTAAAAAAAACAAAACAATGCCTAAAAGCTGCTGTGTGAAAAGGTGTACAGCTAACAAGCTAAAAAAAAAACAGAAATAAGTTTTTATAAGCTGTCGACCCCAAAAAAACGAATGTTTAAGGACATAAAAGTGGATACAGGCAGTGATCGCAATGGGTCATATTACTATAAGAAATACACTGGAGGGGAACGTAATCGGTGACAACATATGCTAAACAAACAAACAAAAACAAACCATTCATTATTTTTAACCATGTCAAAGAATTATTTCACCTGTCACCGAATACGTTCCCCTCCAGTGTATTTCTTATAGTAATATGACCCTTTGCGATCTGTCTCACTGCCTGTATCCACTTTTGTGTCCTTAAAAATTCGTTTTTTGGGGTCGACAGCTTATAAAAACTTAGTTCTGGGTTTTTTAGCTTGTTTGCTGTACACCAAGTCAAATAGCAGCTTTTAGGCATTGTTCTATTTTTTGTTATAAGCCAGAAATGACAAGGAGGCAGCCTCACGCCATATAAAGCCAATGGGGACTGTTGGATTGTTCCCCCCCCCGGTGGGCGTGGTTTTCAGATTATGACGCGTGTCGCTCTGTCTCTATAGGGAAGGCGTAGGACATACAGCGTCAGCTTTTTGAAGAATACGAAAGTATGGTTTTGGCGGATGCACTTGGAAGGCGATCATTTGTTTATATAAAGCATATACATTTACATTTTTTTCGAAAATGACCGATCGTTTCGCTAGATAAGACCCTAGGGTGACCACCTGGCTATTGATCTGTTGCAGGACAGTAGATGTGATTTTGCACGACACGTGTGAGACAGATAAATTTACTACTATTATGCAATGTAAATATTGATTTTCATTCGATGGCAAACTTGACATATATGCGCCGATTAATATTTATGCCGGTGGGTGCCCACACTATAATGTTGCGCTTCTGGCAACATTAAATTCTGGAGAGAAGACTATTCTAGATTGACGAGTGCACATGCAGGAGGACAAAGTTTGAGCACGCACATGTAATTTCTAAGCGAAAGAGGGTGCGTGTCCAGTTTTGTGCGAGAAGGGAATCCGCTTGTGAGCGGAGAGCTTCCTGCTCGTGCATTTGATCCGCTCTCGTTATTTGTCATTACAATAACGCCATAGAACCCACCTTAAACGAACTATTAACGTGATAAGAAAGTCGTGTCTAAAAGTTGCACTCAATTTTTTATTGGTTAAAATGGATGGAGAATATCTCGTGTTTTTCCGTAAGTTCTCGTCCATTTCCGTGAGTGCCGCTCGAGCATCCACAGGATCGGCGCACGTTTTGTTCGTTGGAAATATTTGCCATCAGGATGGATAATTACATGCTTTAAATCATAAATTTGGGCAGCTTTGAGCAGCTCTTGAGGTTCTTATCCAGTATGTGAAATGAATGAGTATCTTTGCTGGTGTAGCTGTGAAAAAAGATAATAATACAGAAATGTGGGACACTACTTGCGTCTTGCGGGACAAAGCTCCCAATTTCGGGATTGTCCTGCAAAATGCGGGATGGGTGGTCACCCTATAAGACCCTTATTCTTCTTCTGGTATCGTTTAAAGCCCGTTGAAGCTGCACTGAAATTTTGACCTTCAACCATTTGGAGTCCATTGAAGTCCACTATAAGGAGAATAATCCTGGAATGTTTTCATCAAAAACCTTAATTTCTTTTCGACTGAAGAAAGAAAGACATGGACATCTTGGATGACATGGGGGTGAGTAAATTATCAGGAAAATTTTATTTGAAAGTGAACTACTCCTTTAAAAGCACCACCACACAGTCAAAGCATTTTTCTCAGGAGTGAAATTAAGGACTGATTACAGGCGTCCTCAACGATCACCCCCGCAGTCTCTGTCTAGGGGTATCAGACACAGACCTTGTCCCGGTTCAATAAATATTTGTCCACCCCCAGTGTACCCTCATGTCATATGAGGTTAATACAGTCCCTCCTTTGTGTATTTATATTGCAACCCTCTGTTACATGTTTGGTCACTAGTGCAAACACTCACGTTAGACTCTTTCAGACGGACAAAAGCTTACTGTCCATCTCCAGTGGAAGTCTGTCTGGTTTCTTCAGATTGCACTATGTGGCGTCTTCTAGCTGGATTTGTGCTTCTGCTGTGTGCTGCAGGTAAAGAGAAAACAACATGACAACAGGAAGAAAACACAAACGCGTATGATAGTTGATCTCCAGATCAACATTTCCTGTGATTTTTTTTTTTTTTAAGTATGCAATGCTATATTTGGCTATGTGTTTTAATAGGCACATTGATATAATGAATTGTGATCTCTCTCTCTGTTTCTTCCCCAGATGCCACACCAGTTGGTGGCAGAACAGTTCCTGATTTTGGAAAGATGTATCATGTCAAAGGTACATTTCTGCCTAATTACACAGTACATCCCAGTACAGTACACTTATTTTTCAGTATGTCACATGTGTCTCTTTTCTGCAGGTGAGCTGTCTTTGCCTTATTCTGGTGATTCTGGGATAAAGGAATCGTTTGAAGTTTGGTACGACCTCGAGGGGAACAGAAGTCGAATCGACTATCATAATGGTCAGTGATCTTCTCATGATAAAGTCACACAGTGTTAAAAATCAAAATATATTATGTATGTAGTTTCTCCTAATTGCTGCTCTCTGTACAGGTACAGTGCGCACTTTTCTGATTGGAAGTGACTTGGATTATGGCGTCATTTATCAAATCACACCAGTCACCACTGAGACCGAAATTCAAGCTATTAAGTATTTCCAGCTTAAAGGTACAAAGGAGGATCCAATACGTCCACAGTCAGCACTGCCTGATCTGCAGGGCTTTGAAGTATGTACTCTGAAACACAAAAGATATTTTGAAAAGTGTCTCAGTGTTGTTGTTTTTTTGTCCATATGATGAAAGTCAATGGAGTTCAATGTTGTTTTGGACTCCACTGACTTTCATTGTATGGACAAAAACAGTTGAAACTTTTTTCCAAATTGTCGTCTTGTGCTGTGTAGAAAAAAAGTCATACAGGTTTAGAAATATATGAACAACAATAAATCCCATAGATTCAATTAACTGTAATGCAAACCAAATCAACGAGTCTGAAATTTGTATGGATTTTTTTTTTTTCTTCTGCAGTTTGAGAAGATGGAGGATTACGCAGGCGTTCAGTGTGAGGTCTGGAAGAAGGTCACACAGGCTGGTCATAAGAAGAACACATATCGTCTGTGGGTCAAACGTCCAGAGGGAAGTGATTCCCCAGCCGTCCCGTACCAATTTGAGATGGTGGGCTTCAACACTCTTTTGGGGTCCCACAAAGATAAATACATGATTGACTACAGTGACTTCAGCTCACAAACTCAATCGGACATTTTCACACCCCCTGGAGGTAACTGGAGAACACACATTCAGTGACACGCCTCTTTTACACTTACAGACCATCTGATCAAACGCTCACTGAGGTATTATGTTTTAATTAGGAGTGACTTATGTGGAGTTTCCGGATCCTCCTGAGGAGCATCAAATATTGGCCAATCCTCTTCAAGACTATGTCAGCACCTCCCCTGTTAGCCACGCCCACCGTTTGTTCGGCCCCTTTAAGGAGAAGTTTCAGCGTCAGTATGAAAGTGAGAAGGAGCACGAGGAGCGCGAGAGCTACTTTCTACATTCTCTTCGGTGAGGAAAAACAACAAACATTACAATGTAGAAGTAAGCCATCTGTGAACTTGCCTGATTTAAGATACATATGCTTTATTGTTTAACATCCTCTTTTTCCTCAGGCATGTGCACTCTACAAACAGAGCCGGTCTTACATACAGCCTCGGTATCAATGACTTCGCTGATAGATCGGAGGCAGAGCTGGCCAAGAGGAGAGGAGGTTTAATAATTCCAGATCTGATAAAGGAAGATACAAAATAGTCCTCACACATTTCTTTGAGTCTGTTGCCAACGTATATGTTACAGTTTAATAAACTAAAGGGGAAATCTAAAGGTGAAAAAAATGAGAATTCCCTGTAGCTCAGCTCACTTATACTGTCATCTGATGATATTAGTGGTAATTTAATCTTTTTCTAAATCATTATTTGAAAAATTACATTTGGTTAAATTGAGAATCTGCATCTTCAAGCTATTTTGGCAACAAGAATCATTTTCAGTTTATGGTTTGTAGTTGATCTGTTTATAAAGTGATCATGGTGACATTGTTTATCGAACCCCAGATGTATTAAAAAGCTAATGATTAAAATACTCATCAAAACCATATGTTTTGTCTTTGATTAAATGTACATAACATCAGTAGATGAAAAATGACTATCACATTAATAAGTTCTAATTTTGCAAAACCTTTTACTATTCAAAAATGTGTTTTAAAATAATTGTTCACTATTACCTACACAGGGATGATTTTTAAAAAAGAAATTAAATGAACATTTTGTATAATTGCAAAATATCATTTTTTAAAAAGTATTACATTTATATGCTTATTTAAGTTGGTCTACATTTTGTTCACAGTGGCAGTAACTCATCACATGTTTCAAGCATTTCTGCAAAAGATACTTTCCATCTCTCATTTCACTTCAAACTTGGTGAGAGATTAAACCTGTTTCATTTTCACATTTATCTCTGATTTTCAATTATTCGTTTAGTCAAAACTTTTTTGTATTGAAAAAGATGTCTGCTTATGATCTTTTTCTGCCTCTAAATTGGTCCTTAATCTAATTCCACCCTAATACAAATATGGTTTTCTGCCTCTTCATAGACCTTAGTCAGGGTAGAGCCATGTCAGATTTCTGACAGGAATGAAAACGAGGCTTAAGTATGACAAACAAATATGAAATTGAAGAATTATACAAATAAACCTATTCACATACTATATCAGAAGAATGGGGAGACCACAAAACACAACTGTTTGCTTGACAATAATAACCTGTGTATTTTATAAAAAAAATGAGACAAAATAACATATTAGCTTCATGAATGAACCAGTCTGTGACTTTAGATGAACTTATGAAATACTTTTGTTAATCTACAAATTTGCATTGACTGACTCAAATATTTATGAGGTAAAAAATTAAATAATGAGGTCTAAACATTAAATAATAAATGAAATCTAAGTTCATATTTAAAAAATATTTAGCCTACCTTTGTGTGATCCGGGGGTAGAACATTTTCCATTTTTTTGGGGATTTCAATAAAAGGCGGTCTGAAGAAAAGCTCATGTTCATTTACAGACGCAACTCTTTGGACTTGTTTGTGCTTGACCAATAAATTCACTTTAATACATTGTCTCGTTTCACTCCTCGCCATTTCTTCTAACATAAAATAATTTCCACTGAATCAGTTTCTCATTTGGTAAATACTGTATAGCCTATGTGTTATAGTGGTAAAATGTAGTACGGTTAATTTTGTCAAGGGAGACAAAACTTGAAGTCAAGGTAGAATTAGATTTATACATGGGCATCGGAACCATTGTATGTGGGTGGGACAAGACCCACCCACTTTTTAAGACCAATGATATTGAACCCACACACTTTTACCGTCTCTAATTCAGCATTTGTCTGTTCACTTTTCAGAGCGCGTCAGTCACTTAATTAGACATAACCGACTGTGTTTTGCAACCCTTTTGTTTATTTGACAGTATTGGCACATGTATAATGCGTTGTACAATATATAACAGACTGTGTTAATGGGTCACAGTCACACTTAGAGGGGGTTCATTATTTCGTGAGGTATTCCTCTGGATATGCAATCTCTTGATTCTTTTTCCCCAAATCATCCCTATATTTTCGCAGGGTAAGACAGATCATGGCCACTAATTAATAATTTGTTCCCAACTAATAAATTCCCTTATTTTACTGAAATTACAGACACGTAAGCCGATTAGTGTTTTAAATTAAGGAGGGACGAGGAAATTAATTAGTCGTAAAAACGAATTTATTAATTATTTATTATTATTTGTTATAGCTCGTCTATAAAAAGTTATGCTATTGTGGTTTTTTCTCTTCTTCAGCATGTCAGTTCGTAGTAGGCCTATTTCCCACGCGCCAGTATTCAGTTTCGCTTCTCCTGACAGCGCAACATCTTGTGCGGAAGATAGCCTACAGTTTGCTTTTCTGACAATTTTCAAATGGTGACAACAGATTTGGAATATTGGGGAAAATCATGATATAAAACAAGATGGGGTCTGTACTGCTCATATGTCAAAGCACAGAGCCCGATAGGCTATGATGAAATAGTTTTATTAAACTGACTTGTTTACAAAATTTCTAGTGCTTTCCTTGTTCAATGACTTTGTATCGTTTCTATTTTAATGCACTTTTAAAGATTGGATCACCATAATTTGTACAAAACAGGCTTGCTTCTTGTGTCTGCTGCGAGCCACACACCTTGCTTAATTGACGATCGATAAGACACTACTCCACACACCACCAACAGAGAATATGAAATACCACAAATAAAAATATTTTTTAAAACATCGCCAAGTAAAGCGCTGCGTTTATAAAGAAATGTCTCTTTACGACCATAACAAACGGGACACTTTTCAGACGCGCGTTCCAACTTCGCCTCAGCCACAGATGCAAGTCAAACAAGCGCGGTGAGGACTGGGGGACCTTCAGCTGAACAACAGTGAACTGCGGTCAGATCAGATGTTGTCAGGCTATGTCAGTAAAACTCCAATCAGCCGTTAGGCTACAGCCTACTGCGCTCGAAGCGCGAACTCAATTGCTCGCGCAAATGCGGCGGCGCGCGCTGCATATTAGGCTATTTTTATAGCTTAACTAAAGCGCAAAAGAAACTACGGGCATGCACCGTCGTTATTCTGTTGTAAATGAAGTCACGAAATTACCAAACATGCGATTAAAGCAGCCTCAAAACTGTGCATTCATGTAGTATGTATTTGTTGGCCTTAAAACGTCTTAAAATGCACATATGTACACCAAAGAAATCTAAATTTTCTAGGGGGAGCATGCCCCCCAACCCCCCTAGCAAACTACATTTTGTGAACTCGGTAATTTCAGGTAATTAAAGGTTTGTGTCCCTTTATTCTATTCAAAAAAATCATTAACTACCGATTGATTTTGCATTCTATCTATCCATCTATCTATATAATTGCGTCTATCCAAATTTGTAGGGAGGACCCACCCACATTTTTTTTTTTTTTTTTTTTGCTTCCGACGCCCATGGATTTATATTTAGAATTATCAAGTTTATGTAGTGTTCAGTTTTTTCCAAAATCAGATCTGGCCTTGCAGTGAACTCTCTTCTTTTTATACACGTGAAAACTGAAGAAGAGTCTTGAACACATAACCGTCCGGTTAGGCCTTACAACCTCTATCATTCTAATGCCTATAAAATAGCTAATGTTTCTGCTGCGAAAACACAGAAACACCATCATTTAATCTACGGCCATATCTCAGTCTGTAAGACCTTTTGCGCCAGAGAAACAAGCGCGCCGCCCTCTTTATAATATCGTCTTTGAACTTCCGTTTTTGCGGTGGCCTGTACATTTATATTCCATTGCTGTCGAAGAATAGCTAGCTGCTGAAGTGAATTTACTTGTTGTATAGCTAATAAAAGTTATCGTGAGCATTGCAATGTTTAAAGCAGATGTCTTAACAAATGTCAGTAGACCCAGAAGACTTTAAAACGAGCGGTTCATTCATAAATACGTAAGATCGCTTTGGAAATACAAACCGGAAGTCAAAAGACAACGAGCGCAGCGCTGAAAAGGGGCGGGGCTGCTTAAGGTCTTAGATGAGAAATAAACATGACGCAACTAGTCCAGTTGAGATCTGGATCCTTTAATCCATCTATATAAATTTGAACATTGTTTTAAAGTAATGACATAGATCAATCTCATAGCTAAAAGAGTACATAAATAGTTTAATTTATATATTTAGGAGATTGATCTATATTATCACTGTAAATCAATGTTCAACACGCTGAACTTCAGCCCATTGTAAACAGTGCTTTATATAACACTCAAACAACCACTTACAGTACAAGCTGGCCAATCTTCAATTTGAGCTTATTCATGTAATTTAAAGTTAATTTATTTCTTCTAAGTTCTAATGGATTTTTGTATATTTCAACCAATAATTCAGAAATTACTTTTGAAAGCACCACCACATATTCACAATGCATTTTTCCCAGGAGTGAAAGGTGGACTGATTACAGGCGTCCTCAATGATCACCCCGGAGCGGTATCAAACATAGACCTTGTCCTGGTTCAATACATATTTGTCCACCAATGACCCTCATGTCATATGACGTTAATTCAGTCCCTCCTTTGTGTGTTTTTATTGTGACACTCACGTTAAGACTCTTTCAGACGGACGAAAGCTTATTGTCCATCTCCAGTGGATGTCTGTCGTTTCTTCAGATTGCACTATGTGGCGTCTTCTAGCTGGATTTGTGCTTCTGCTGTGTGCTGCAGGTAAAGAGAAAACAACAAGACAACAGGAAGAAAACACAAACGCGGATAATAGTTGATCTCCAGATTTAATGTCTGCGAAACAATTCCTGTGTTTTTTTTTTTTTAACACTAAACGTGTTGTGCAATAGTATGCAATAGTATATTTGGCTATGTGTTTTAATAGACAAGTTGATTCAGTGAATTTTGCTCTCTCTCTCTCTCTGTTTCTTCCCCAGATGCCACACCAGTTGGTGGCAGAACAGTTCCTGATTTTGGAAAGATGTATCATGTCAAAGGTACATTTCTGCCTAATTACACAGTACATCCCAGTACAGTACACTTATTTTTCAGTATGTCACATGTGCCTCTTTATGTAGGTGAGCTGTCTTTGCCTTATTCTGGTGATTCTGGGATAAAGGAATCGTTTGAAGTTTGGTACGACCTCGAGGGGAACAGAAGTCGCATTGACTATCATAATGGTCAGTGATCTTCTCATGATAAAGTCACACAGTGTTAAAATCAAAATATATTATGTATGTAGTTTATTCATTGATGCTCTCTGTACAGGTACAGTGCGCACTTTTCTGATTGGAAATGACTTGGATTATGGCGTCATTGACCAGATCACACCCAAAATCCGAGCTATTAAGTATTTTCAGCTTAAAGGTTCAAAGGAGGATCCAATACGTCCACAGTCAGCACTGCCTGATCTGCAGGGCTTTGAAGTATGTACTCTGAAACACAAAAGATATTTTGAAAAATGTCTCAGTGTTTTTTTTTGTGATGATGAAAGTCAATGTTCGGTGTTGTTTTGGACTCCACTGACTTTCACTGTATGGACAAAAAAAAAAAAAGTTAAAACTTTATCCAAAATGTCATCTTGTGCTGTGTAGAAGAAAGTCATACAGGTTTAGAAAGATATAAATGACATATGAATGGTGGTGGCACCTGCTGGTGTTCGGCCCCTTAAAGGAGAAGTTTCAGCGTCAGTATGAAAGTGAGAAGGAGCACGAGGAGCGCGAGAACTACTTTCTACATACTCTTCGGTGAGAGAAAAAACATTACTAGATATTTAGTGATGTAAAATAAGATTGTGAAAATACACTACAACTATATTATTGACACTATCTATTAAATAAGCAATATAGTATGAGAATCTATGCTATATTGTAAATATAGTCATGGCTAAAGAAATGACAATTTGAAAACAAAGCAGAAGTCACTGCCAATGTAAAAACACACGGGGCATTTGGGTAACCTCCCAAGCCATCAACAACAATTACAGCAAGAAGTACTTTTGCGATGAAAGATGCTTTGAGGTGTAAATGTGTTGGTCATAGATTTGGATTGTCTTCACGAATGACTGTCAGTATTTCCACAGCCGTTTGAGTGAAGTCCTTGGGCAAGTCACAGTTTTGCAAGTGAAAAGCAAAAAGCACCTGCTCCCATTTTACAATTGAAATTAAGTGAGTTTTTCCTTAAAACATGCAAAATAATCTGCCAATGGGGTAAGCAAAATAGTCTTGTTTTCGGTTTGAAATGGCAGGATTAAAGCCTTTGTCCAAGATCAACAGTTACCTTTCCTTCTTAAACCTTGAGCAAAACATTGTTAAACATGAGTGGAACACAAACAACAAAACCAGCTGGCAGGAAACCGAAAGGGGTGGTGATCAAGAGGGGGAGAAATACATTAACATTCTCCTCAATGAACGTTAAGGCAACAGCACTTAGATTGCATATTAGGGTACTTTAATATCTCTATTAAGTTCACCACAATTCAGTTCAGTTTATAAGCTGTCAGATGAGACCAAACATGACATACAGTAGTCACATGTTAGAACACACAAGTAAATAGTAGCTATGTAGTGAAGCAAATTGTGTACCAACGTTCCTGCATCCCCAGACAGAACCATCATGTTCCTGGAGTGTCCCAACAGTCCTCAGTCAGCATATTGATGAATCTCTTGAATGAGAAAGGCATTAGCACAGTGAGGATGAAGGCCATTGTCCCACATTTAATTAATATGTATACCTTTAAAGGGAGATCAGCCCTACAGAAAAGTCATTCAGGTTTAGGATCGCGTGTCAAACCGCCAAACTGCTGAAATCACGTGACTTTGGCGCTCCGAACCGCTAATTCGACACAAAAGATTCATAACGCTCCAAAGCTTTCTGAAGCAGTGTTTTGAAATCGGCCATCACTATATAAGTCGTTATTTTGTTATTTTTGGTGAACCAAAAATATTCTCGTCGCTTTATAATATTAATATTGAACCACTGTACTCACATTAACTGATTTAAATGTTTTTAATGGATCTTGATAGAGGAAATGTCATTGCTGGCTATGCAGGCCTTACTGAGCCATCGGATTTCAACAAAAATATCTTAATTTGCGTTCCGAAGATTAACGAAGGTCTTACGGGTGTAGAACGGCATGAGGGCAAGTAATAAATGACATTATTTTCATTTTTGGGTGAACTAACCCTTTAAGATTGACAGAAAATAAATAAATAAATAAATAATAAAAATAGAATTTGACAAATCTTTACAAATAAACCTATTCATATACTATATCGGACGAATATTGGGGAGACCACAAAGCACAACTGTTTGCTTGACAATAATAACCTGTGTATTTTATCAAAAAAGGAGACAAAATAACAGATTAGCTTTATTAATTAACCACTCTGTGATCGATGGCTTTAGATGAACTTGTGACAGAAATACTTTTTTTTATTTTTTTATTTTTAATTTGTATTCAGAACCCCGTAGTTGTTTTGATCCTGGTGCTCTTGCGCATGCGCATGCTGCTGTATCACGTTCGGTAAACATCAGAAAGTAGGGGGAAAACCTTGTGAATAATATCAACACACTACAAAAAACGAATATGAACATATTTGTCTCAGTTAACAGTGCATCATCTTGTGTAGGATGTACAGAAAAGTCTATAGACTTAGTCACAGTAAAAAAAAAAAAAAAAAAAAAAAAAAAAAACTAAAACCACTGTTTACTTTCATTTGCATTATCCACATGTGATGATGTGTTGTTGTTGCACATTTTTCGCTGTCAGTAGCTCATCTCGTGTTTCAAGCATTTCTGCAGTTACTTTCCATCTCTCATTTCAATACACTTCACTTTCATTACGCTTTATCTTTCTCGTTTTGACGCTTAAATCTTATTTACTGTGATTCGTGTAGTAAAAAAAACTTGTGAACTAGTTAGAAATTAAGTCAGCAATTTTAACCGCCATAAAGCCGATAAAAGGAAGTTGCTAAAAGAAAACAGCTGACCAAAGTCATGTGACAGCAATAGACCCTCGTGTCATATGACTTTGATTCAGTCCCTCCTTCGCGAGTTTTTATTGGAACTTTCTGTTATCGCGCCTCGCCACTGGCACAAACACGCACGTAGTTTTGTTTCAGGATTGACTTTCAGACAGAAGAAAGCTTATTATTCATCTCCAGTGGATGTCTGTCGTTTCTTCAGATTGCACTATGTGGCGTCTTCTAGCTGGGTTTGTGCTTCTGCTGTGTGCTGCAGGTAAAGAGAAAACAACATGACAACAGGAAGAAAACACAGCTGATCTCGTGATTTTATGGCTGCGATACATTTCCTGTGTTGTTTTTAACACTAAACGTGTTGAGGGTGTATGCAATAGTATATTTAGGCTTAGTAATGTTTTAAGTACTCATAGTGTATAGTGTATTATGTTTGTGTATTAGTTGATACGTAAAAGTTGATGAAAATAATTCTTTGTTTTCATCCCCAGATGCCACACCAGTTGGTGGCAGAACAGTTCCTGATTTTGGAAAGATGTATCATGTCAAAGGTACATTTCTGCCTAATTACACAGTACATCCTAGTACAGTACACTTATTTTTCAGTATGTTACATGTGCCTCTTTTATGTAGGTATGCTGTCTTTGCCTTATGCTGAGATAAAGGAACCGTTTGAAGCTTGGTATGATCTTAAGGGGAACAGAAGTCGTATCGACTATTATCATGGTCAGTGATAATCAAATAATAAAATCAGGCAGTATTGAAATGGAGTAGATTATGTATGTAATTTCTCCTAATTGCTGCCCCCTATACAGGTCAAGTGTGCACTTTTTTTATTGGAAACGACTTGGATTATGGTGCCACTTACAAGATCACACCAGTCACCACTGAGACAGAATTCAATACTATGAAGTGTTTCCAGCTTAATGGTACAAAGGAGGATCCAATACTTCCACAGACGGCACTTCCTGATCTGCAGGGCTTTGAAGTATGTACTACTTAAAGGGCCAGTTCACCCAAATGTGAAAAGCAAACCAATGCAACAGAGCTGAAATGTGTATAAAATCATTGTTTATGCAGTTTGAGAAGATGGAGTATTACGCAGGCGTTCTGTGTGAGGTCTGGAAAAATATCACACAAGTTGATCATAAGAAGAACACATATCGTCTGTGGGTCACACATCCAGAGGGAAGTGATTCCCCAGCCGTCCCGTACCACTATGAAATGATGGGCTTCAACACACTTTTGGGGTCCCACTACGACAAGTACATTATTGACTACAGTGACTTCAGCCCTCGAATTGAGTCTGACATTTTCAAACTACCTGGAGGTAAATACATAAAACACATGGCATGTTTCTGTTTCTTACAGACCATCCAATCAAATGCTTACTTTTGTGTTTAGGAATGACCTGTGGTAACTTTCCTGGTCCTGGTGTGGAGCATCATTTATTGGCCAACCCCCTTCAAGACCTCATCCACACCTCCCCCGTTGGCCACGCCCACCGTATGTTTGGCCACTTTAAGGAGAAGTTTGAGCGTCAGTATGAAAACGAAAAGGAGCATGAGAAGCGCGAGCACAACTTTGTACATAATATTCGGTGAGGGGAAAAAACAACAAATATTACTAGAGATTTTGTGGTTTGTAATAAAATTGAGAATATAAAATTGAGAAAATACCTCAATTACTTTACAGCAAATCTATTTTTATTAAGTAACATGGTATGAAAGACTGCTGTATTGTGAATAGTTGTTAGGCACAACATGCAACCCCTATAGCTATGATTATATTCACAATACCGCACAGCCTTGATTGCTTTTATAATGTAAAAATTATTAAAAATATTAAAGGAACACTTTTTGGGAGATTTTTTAATTGTTTTACAAAAAAGCAGCATCTGCTGCCAAATGGTTGCATTATTATTATAACAACGTTATAGTGACTGGCATTTTTAGAAAGGCTAGTTTTTAAGCTTTTAAGTGGTATATTATATGAGTCTATCCATGGCAACTAGCCTTTTAAAATGATCATTTATTGTTTTTTGTTTTTTTTCAAAACAGCAAATTTTGCAGGAAAAATGTATTTGATTTGAAATAAAGACTGCGTATCTTTGATGAAATGATAAAAATATAAAAAGAAAATGCCTTTTTTTGTTACAGTACATAGACATGTCAGCTATCTAGAAACAAATGAGAATATGGAGCCTGCACAATTATATAATGAGAATGATCTTGTCTGATTTGTACATCTTTTCTTCTTCAGGTATGTGCACTCTATGAATAGAGCTGGTCTTTCGTTCTCCCTCTCTGTCAATCACCTGGCCGATCGGTCACAGGAAGAGCTGACCATGATGAGAGGACATAAAAGATCTCATGTTCACAGAAAGGCTCAGCCTTTTCCCTCTGAAATCCGCTCTATAGCCACCCCTGATTCAATAGACTGGAGGCTGTTTGGTGTGTAATCCTTGTTTGTATTTGTTGAGTTGTTAAATGTGAAGTCAGAATCTTTCTACGAATGTTTAGTGTTGCTGAAGTGATTCAGATGATGATACACAGACATATTATGTATTTTCAGGTGCTGTGACGCCAGTGAAAGACCAGGCTGTGTGTGGATCCTGCTGGAGCTTTGCCTCCACTGGAACACTAGAGGGAGCTCTTTTCCTCAAGGTAAATCTACACAAACTCCAGTCTCCATATCCACCTGATTTTGTAAGGCAAGGATAGGATAGTTCACCCAAAAATGAAAATTCTGTCATCATTTATTCACCCTCAAGTTGTTCTAAACCTCTATGAATTTCTTTCCACATCCACCGGGAACAATCCAACCCTCTCCATTGACTTTGTATTGCATGAAGCTGCCTCCTTGTCATTTCTGACTTGTAACAAAAAACAGCAGCTTTTAGACATTGTCCTATGTGACAGGGTGTACAGCAAACAAGCTAAAAAACCCAGAACTAAATTTTTATAAGCTGTTGACCCCCAAAAATTAGTGTTTAAGGACACAAAAGTGGATACAGGCAATTGAGACAGAGTGCAACGTGTCATATTACCCTGAGAACTACAGGAAATATAATATATAAAACTGACATTTGGATATTTGACTTCCCAGTGACAAAATGTTTACTGCACACGTAGGCATACTGAGTGTCAGGATCCCACAATTTACCCATTCTTCCTGCTGATGCTTCATGTCTTATTGCCTGTATCCACTTTTGTCTCCTTAAAGGCTGGCTTTTACGGTTCGGTAGCTTATAAAAGTTTAGGTCTGGGATTTTTTTAGCTTGTTTGCTGTACACTCTGTCACACAGCAGCTTTTTTAGGCATTGTTCTGTCTTTTGTTAGAAGCAAGAAGTGACAAGGAGGCAGCCTCACGCAGTACCAAGTCAATGGAGAGTGTTGGATTGTTTTCCTCCCCAGTGTGGGCGTGGCCTAAATGTCTCTATTGATGTCTGTTGGGTAAAACAAGAGCTTATTGATGCAATTCAGTCAATCCTCTAACTGCTGTTTCTGGTCAGAGGCTTTTGTAAATATTTACGTACAGTTGCATTTCAATTAATGGTGCAACCTAGTGTTGTAATACTTGAGACCGGTCTTAAGACCATTTTTTTTGAAGGTCAAGGTCTTTTGTTACTGTTGTGCCAGGCCAGAAATCAACAAGCGATTGTGTCAAAAACGTCACCAAAATGTATACAAATGCCCACAAAATTCAAGATATTATTGCGAAAAAGTACTTGTATAAGATCTTGATATTTATATTATAACGTGATATTGCTTAATTATATCATAAGAAAGAGGGCTGTTGTCACAAATATGAGCACAATTGCAAATGTGATACTGATTTTTTACAAATGATCAATAAACAAAAATTTATTTTTAAAACATTATTCTCTACATCATTTATGCATTTGTTAATTGTACCAATTCAGATGCAACTTCTGTTCCACCTCTGCAGTGTAAAGATGAATTTTGTTGCTAGTGAATTTTAATGGATTGGTAACAGCTCTATGTAGTGTTTTATTATTCTAATTGTAATTATTGATTAAAAATAAGCCATTTCTCAGGCAGTAAATGTGGATCTATCAGATGAATTTGAGGAGTTCTAGTCTTGTCTTGGTCTCAACACACACTGGTCTTGGTCTCGACTTGGTCTTGGCTACAACACTAGTGCAATGCAAAAATATTTAGTAGTGCCTAAGTTGTAACTTAGTGCCCCTTTACGTCAAAACTAGGCTTAGTTGTAACTTACCCAAAGCTGGTGCAACTGGCCCCCATTTTTTGCAATGTCCAACTGAATTAAGTTTTTTTTTTACCTCAGTGACACCGCTTTAAACTAGTCCTTGTCTTTCTCTCTCCTTTAGACGGGACAGCTGACATCATTGTCCCAGCAGATGCTGGTCGACTGCACGTGGGGATTTGGGAATAATGGTTGTGATGGAGGAGAGGAGTGGAGAGCTTTTGAGTGGATCATGAAGCATGGAGGCATTTCGACTGCAGAGAGCTATGGAGGATATAAGGGCATGGTGTGTGTACATACACCACACATCTCCACCTAGCCTTGTTTCTGACTGATTCAAATAGTCGTTTCGGTTATAATTGACATCTATAATGGAAATCAACATTTCCTGATTGCATGTAATTTGTTTTCTCTCAGATACTGGTGGTTACTAATCAAATGACTGTGTGTGTTTCAGAATGGTTTGTGTCATTATGATAAGTCCTTCATGGTGGCACAGTTGAGTGGTTACACTAACGTGACCAGTGGTGATATTGAGGCACTGAAGGCCGCTATCTTTAAATTCGGACCTGTAGCAGTCAGCATCGACGCTGCTCACCGCTCCTTCGCCTTCTACAGCAACGGAGTCTACTACGAACCGGCCTGCAGTGAGTCTTCACACATTCAGTCTCACTAACTTAAATCCTAAAGCATAAACTCAATACTGCAATGTTATGATTTTGTGATGTATTACATGGTCTGTTTACATATAATTTGTTTTGTACTATCCAATAAGTTGCCTCATCATCAATTTTATCATCAATTTTAACGTAATAAATTCTAAAAATGAGCATTTCTATCAAGCTTGGATGTTTAGGTTTAGTAATTTCAGTTTAATGGCAATTAATAGGTCCTTTTCATTGCCATTAAAGTGAAATAACTGAACATAAACATCATTTTAGAAGAAAATTTCAGGCACTTATCAAGTCTTTAACTATCCATCCATCCATCTATCCATCTATCTATGTATCTATCTATCTATACATCCATCCATCTTTCTATCTATCATTCTATAATTTATTTATTTATATATATTTTTTTCATAAACATTTTGCAGAAATGTGTATATAAACTATACATATTAATATACATAATTAAAAATAATAATAGGAATTTGTTTCCATCTGCAAATTGATTGTATATATTAAATTGTTTCATATTTTATTTTATATGATTCATTTTATTATATTCTATATTATTAGTAATTTATTATAAAAACATAACATTTTGCAGATGGAAACATTTTGGGAAATATGTATATATTCATTTTTATATTAACTATGCATAATAATTATTAACTGTGTGTGTGTGTGTGTATATATATATATATATATATATATATATATATATATATATATATATACAGGTGCTGGTCATATAATTAGAATATCATCAAAAAGTTGATTTATTTCACTAATTCCATTCAAAAAGTGAAACTTGTATATTATATTCATTCATTACACACAGACTGATATATTTCAAATGTTTATTTATTTTAATTTCAGTGATTATAACTGACAACTAAGGAAAATCCCAAATTCAGTATCTCAGAAAATTAGAATATTGTGAAAAGGTTCAATATTGAAGACACCTGGTGCCACACTCTAATCAGCTAATTAACTCAAAACACCTGCAAAGGCCTTTAAATGGTCTCTCAGTCTAGTTCTGTAGGCTACACAATCATGGGGAAGACTGCTGACTTGACAGTTGTCCAAAAGACGGCCATTGACACCTTGCACAAGGAGGGCAAGACACAAAAGGTCATTGCAAAAGAGGCTGGCTGTTCACAGAGCTCTATGTCCAAGCACATTAATAGAGAGGCGAAGAGAAGGAAAAGATGTGGTAGAAAAAAGTGTACAAGCAATAGGGATAACCGCACCCTGGAGAGGATTGTGAAACAAAACCCATTCAAAAATGTGGGGGAGATTCACAAAGAGTGGACTGCAGCTGGAGTCAGTGCTTCAAGAACCACCACGCACAGACGTATGCAAGAAATAGGTTTCAGCTGTCGCATTCCTTGTGTCAAGCCACTCTTGAACAACAGACAGCGTCAGAAGCGTTAAAGATAAAAAAGGACTGGACTGCTGCTGAGTGGTCCAAAGTTATGTTCTCTGATGAAAGTAGATTTTGCATTTCCTTTGGAAATCAGGGTCCCAGAGTCTGGAGGAAGAGAGGAGAGGCACACAATCCACGTTGCTTGAGGTCCAGTGTAAAGTTTCCACAGTCAGTGATGGTTTGGGGTGCCATGTCATCTGCTGGTGTTGGTCCACTGTGTTTTCTGAGGTCCAAGGTCAACGCAGCTGTATACCAGGAAGTTTTAGAGCACTTCATGCTTCCTGCTGCTGACCAACTTTATGGAGATGCAGATTTCATTTTCCAACAGGACTTGGCACCTGCACACAGTGCCAAAGCTACCAGTACCTGGTTTAAGGACCATGGTATCCCTGATCTTAATTGGCCAGCAAACTCGTCTGACCTTAACCCCATAGGAAATCTATGGGGTATTGTGAAGAGGAAGATGCGATATGCCAGACCCAACAATGCAGAAGAGCTGAAGGCCACTATCAGAGCAACCTGGGCTCTTATAACACCTGAGCAGTGCCACAGACTGATCGACTCCATGCCACGCCGCATTGCTGCAGTAATTCAGGCAAAAGGAGCCCCAACTAAGTATTGAGTGCTGTACATGCTCATACTTTTCATGTTCATACGTTTCAGTTGGCCAAGATTTCTAAAAATCCTTTCTTTGTATTGGTCTTAAGTAATATTCTAATTTTCTGAGATATTGAATTTGGGATTTTCCTTAGTTGTCAGTTATAATCATCAAAATTAAAAGAAATAAACATTTGAAATATATCAGTCTGTGTGTAATGAATGAATATAATATACAAGTTTCACTTTTTGAATGGAATTAGTGAAATTAATCAACTTTTTGATGATATTCTAATTATATGACCAGCACCTGTATATATATATATATATATATAATATGCTTCCATCTGCAAAATCATTTTTATATATTAAATTGTTTCATATTATTATTATTATTATTATTATTATTACAAAAAACTGAAAATAACATTTTGCAGATGGAAACATTTTGGGAAATATGTATATTCATTTTTATATTAACTACACATTAATATACATAGTAAATTAACAACAATAAATTTTTCATCTGCAAATGGTTTTATATATTATATTATCATTATTATTGTATTATAAAATAACTTTTTGCAGCTGGAAATGTTGCATTTTGGGTAATTGTACATTTCCTACTATATATAAGCACTGCCTGTATACTCCAGTAATTTTTATTTCACTCATTACATCCTAAAAACATATGATAATATTATGCACATTTTATATTTCATACTCAAGTACATACTCATGCATACTTTTCTGAACATAGCAATGCTTTAAATCAGGTATACAGTACTCTTTCTCTAGAAACCAACTATTCATGTTTCATTTTTCTACATCCACAGAAAATGGGACTGATGACTTGGATCATGCTGTGCTAGCAGTTGGTTTTGGGATAATGAATAAGGAGCCCTACTGGCTGGTGAAGAACTCCTGGTCCACTTACTGGGGCAATGATGGCTATGTACTGATGTCCATGAAAGACAACAACTGTGGTGTGGCCACTGATGCGACGTACGTTACGTTAGCCTAATATACGTACGTCTTTCAAAGAAAATCTCACAAGGCAACAGAGGAATGGTTTTCATTGGTTTTATTGCAGATTCTGGATGCTGGACAATTATTCACAGTTTTATTGTGCTTCAGTTGGAATGTCAATAAATGGAAAGTCTTAAAATGCTTGTTCACTGTAAAATCACATCAAGACTTGCATTCCATCATGCAGCAAAAGTAACACTCACTCATACTTGTCCACAGGCAGCAACTAGCAGGCCTTTATAACAGTTTCATTAGATGCTATTTGCTTTATTCTCATGTCATCATTTCATCACATTGCAAGACCTTGCCTTTCACAGGAGTACCAGGCAGTTACAAATCAGTTAACATCTCGTGACAGAGTAAGAGCCTCCTAATTATCATGCAGTGATATGAAAAATGGTTTGGTTAAAGGGATAGTACTGTCATCATTTACTAACCTTCATGTTGTTACCATAGCTTTTCTGTGAAACAAACAAATGGTTATTTTGGAGAATCTTGTAAGATCCTTTCTATTTAAATACAGTACATTGTGACCATGACTGTTTAGCTCTGAATCTGTGTGTCAAACTAAAAAATAATTCAGTCCAAACCACCTAATAGGAGTTGTTTAATCTGGATCAGAATGATCTGGATTTGGAAATCCCATGTTTTGCTATCCAGGATCAGGTAATCCATCTTTTGTGCCAGTGTTGTGCCGAATTCCTGCCCCCGCCAAATTATTACCCCCCTAGTATTGGTAGGTTTAGGATTAGGAAATCAGATAGTGACTTCAACGAGGGGGGTAGTAATTTTGCAGGGAGTCAAAATTCGGCACAACACCGGTTTTCAAAGCAAAATTGGATTGGATCACCCTAATCAAGATTACACACTTTTTCAGATTACCAAATCTGTATTAATAGTGCTCTACGGAGCCCCTAAAGGGACATGATGATGGGAAAAATATGAGATGGGGAAAAAAAATTCCGTGTAGCGTTCACCCAAGAAACTTTTCATTCGCTCGCAAATAACTTTTGACTGGTTCATCTCTTATGATTGTGCCGAATGTAGTTTACAAACAGTGATAAAAAAACACTTTAAATTAAATATAATGTTGTTTGATATTTACAGCTGTGTGGGCATTATTTTATGGTGCCAAAATCTCTTTTTACTTTTACTGTCTACTTTTACTAATGTCTACTTTATTACTAATTTATTACTTGAACATTTAAACTAATCTACTTTCTAATTTATTACTTGAACATTTAAACTATTTAAGAGCAAAATAAAAAATATGAGTGTGTGTATATTACATTATACAAATGTTGTATTTTTGGGGGTTTCAGTTTTAAAGTTTTTTTTATTTTTGTTCCTGAAATTCGCCCTTCTGCTGGTATAATCCGGTATAAATGTTTTTTTTTTTTTTTTTGATCAAATGTATCCCAATCTTACAAAAAGATTTGAACACAAATTGGTAATTTAATCCAGATCAAAACCAAAATTGGATTTTGTGATCTAATCTGGTTTCAGAATCTTTATTTCTTTTGAACATCCCATTTTCAAGATTTGATCCAATCCGATCAGATTACTTCCGTGTGACTGTCCAAAGTACGTGAATATGAGGCATGCGATTTGTTGTCAGTTTCTAAGTGTTTAGTCGTAACATTTTAGCACCGCTTTGTTTCACACTGCACACATTTGGCACATTAATGCGGGGTTAACCCAAGTGTGAAACGTTCCTTTACCCGGGGTTAAAAGCAGGGTTTAGAACCTCGATAACCCAGGGTTAAGCGCAGTGCGACAAGGCCTTTGGAGTATAGAACAAAACTTTTATTTTCTTCTGAGCATAACAAACATGGTCAGTGGTGAATGAATTGCTGTTGTATGGAAAAGACCAGCGTGATTGTTCTACACAAAATTTATAGGACACAGCATGAGGGTTTAAATTGACATGGGGGTGAGTAAATAATGACAGATTTTTTTATTTTAGGTGAACTATCCCTTTAAGATCTGATCCCCTGTCAACATTTAAAACATTAGACCAACTGCATAATAATAAAATAGTTAATTTCTATCAAACATTTTCATGCAGTAAAACTACAATTGCCTGTTTTTAAAAAGTTAATGTCAGTATATAAAGGTTAAAAAAAGATTGTGTCATTTGGCAGTGTTTGGCTGAGATTGAAGTCCATGAGATTGTGACTGTCCATCATCCCAATAACCTCATGTCCATCTGGCTGCAGTAGTGTATGTAGCATTGGCTCAAGCAACATTGGAAAGACATGGCATGTCAATCTCATACTACAATAAACCACTTTAATTGTGCGTGTGATGCCGTTTTTTCACTGTAAGAAATAGAAAAACTAAATGCAGTCAAATCAGCACTAAACAAGATACTTTTCCCTATAGCTACTGAGACTATTCAGGATACTAACATGCTATTAAAACAATTTCAACCAGGCAGAAGTGTTTGGGAATTGTCATTTCAAGAAAAACTAAATGCAAGCCACTATCCTCAAATAAGACAAATATTCCCAAACACTGGACACATACATAAAGGATTACATTACAAAAAAGGCACTGGTTTACTTTCCACTAGACGAAATGCTCAGAAAAGTCGCAAGTCAGTTTCCAGTGGTGTTAGTGGGAGGGGCATTCTCATTCTAAAGAGCGTCTGATTGGACAAAAATCTGTGTAGTACAGGATGAGTCATCAATATTTTTGGCAGAAGAAAAAAAAATTGTTAAAACTGAACTGAATTTATTTAAGTTCAGCTCTCTAATTCAAAAATGTTTCTCTCATGTTTGTTAGGAGCATATCTGTTTTGCATAGAGAGGCCAGATAAACAATTTGAGTGCATATGGAGAAGTGATGCACCAATCCCATTGTTTTCAGAGCCAGTCATCCATGTTTTAAACTTTACAGTTTAGTTTTATTAAAACTGATAGTCCTGACCAAGGCTGTAACCATGTCTTGAACATTGGGGGGACCAAAGCTGACCAAAAATGCAAAACGTTTTTCGTCTCGTCACATGTCATGAATTACATGAATCATGTAAATTATAGCATAGTACTTTTAATTCAAAATGGTGAAATTTCATAAAGTTAAGTAGCTTGCATCACTGGATATTACTGTCGGTCGTTGAACATTTCTGTCATAAACATTACTTTCGCACTTTCACTGTAAAAGGGTCGCCCCCCATTGACTACCATAGTAGGAAAACAAATACTATGGTAATCAATGGGGGTAAAATCTGTTTGGTTACAAACATTCTTCCAAATATCTTCCTTTTTGTACAGCAGAACAAAGAAATTTATACAGGTTTGGAACAACTTGAGGGTGAGTAAATTATGGCAGAACTTTAATTTTTGGGTGAACTATCCCTTTAAAGCATCTTGCTGGAATTCGCACTCATCTTCGGTGAACGGTATGCCCCGCCTTCTTTGATTTGATTGGCCATCTCAATCATTTTGACATTGACGAGTGCTGTTAGACCGCTGAGGCAGAGCAGCCTAAAAATTTAACTGAGGTGCATAATAAAGTCCAGCTGAGCAGCATCTAGAATAGCAAATATTGGGGGGCACAATTGGCTATTTCTAATTAGCCAATAGACTTGTCCCCTTCAATGTCTATGGTGGTTACAGCCCTGGTCAAATACACAACCTACAGCTACTCCAAAGAAAATTATAATGTATTAAAATGTATCAAAACCTAAACCATTTGCAAGTTTCACCGTTCATCAGCAGGACTGATAATGAAACGCACTACAAAGAGAGAATGCATAGAGTTTGTGTGTGATCATTTATATCTATCTGGACTCATCTGCTAAACTCTGCAGTTCCTGTCCCTCTGTGCTGCTTGGTGATTGGCTGGTATGTATAGGAATTTGTCCGTCATATTTCAGAGTAGACCTAAAGGAGGAGAAAATAGGAGAAACTATTACAGGGCTTTCATTTTTGGGTGAACTATCTCTTTAAGTGTATGAGGTGTCATTGTGTACCTCTCTGTATCATAAATGCTGTCTGGTAGTGGTTGATTGGCAGTCTCAGGCAATGCTAGGGCTAACACTGCAGCAAGCAAAGGGGTGGAGCCAAATATCACCATTGGCACAACAGGTGTGTGGCGTCCAAGCAGGTTTATTATTGGCGCTAAAACTCCACCCATCCGTGCAAACATAGAAGAAACACCAATACCTGTTTGTCTGTAGACAAAAAAGGCATATCAGAAATTATTTCCAAATAATGTTTGCCAATATGCTGAAATCAAGAGTGCAAGCAGCTCTTCAGTCCCAGCCAAAGCTGCTTTGGGATATATAGTCATATTAATCTATACAGTGCTTTCACAATGCACACTGTTTTACGAACATATGTTTAGAAAGAAACCATAGTAGCGCAGTTACAGTAGTGTTTACAGCCATAGAGATATGTCGATGTTTACAGCACTCAGGCAGCTGATACTCGCCGGTTATATTAAGAGGTGTAACATTTCAGACACGCGCTCTAAATGGTTGACCAATCACAGCAGACTAGGGCTGGCTGACCAATCAGAGCAGAGTGTGCTTTTCGGAAAGCGGGTTTTAAAGAACCTGAAACTAAGAGTATGTTTACACAACAGTGATGTACTAAAAATGGAAAAACACGGATCCACGAAAATGACTAAAACTGCTGTATTATGCTGCCAGGCCAGTAGTTGGCGATGTCACTTTGTAAAGAAACACAATGCGCCTATAGACCAAACATGTAATACACATGTGCATGGCGTCACCATTTTCACAAACACGGAGATGATAACGGCATCATTTTCAAAAACTTGCAATTTGAAATCAGTTTCAAAAGCTTGCATTTTCAGGCACCCAATACGCCTTTGTTGTTTAAACAGCCAAAACAGCCCAGTAACTTTGTTTTGGTAAGCCTTTCTCTGCAAGCATGTGAAAAAAACGAGCCGCTCAGATTTCGCTCCCCTTGTGACAAAGGAAGGGGATCTTATTATAATATTACCGACCCTTAATCTGCACGTTTCCACCCATGGCGCTGTCATTTTGTTTTCGCAAGTGACAATGGTGTACCAGTTCTAACGCCTTGGCAAAAGTTCAAGAACTTAACTTCTTCCTGAGTCTCTCCATCAGTGTCGACTCCGGTTTGAACAATGTAAGGCTGAACACCGTTACTGACAATCCTCATTTTGTCTGTGTGAGATTCTCCAGCTTTGTTGTTGTTGAACAACCGAAGCGTGAGCTGTTAAAGCTCCGCCCTCTTTTGGAAAGCGGGCCGGGAGCAGCAGCTCATTTGCATTTAAAGGGACACACACAAAAACGGCGTGTTTTTGCTCACACCCAAATAGGAGCAAATTTTACAAGCTATAATAAATGATCTGTGGGGTATTTTGAGCTGAAACTTCAGAGACTTATATTACATCTTGTGAAAAGGGGCATAATAGGTCCCCTTTAAATGATGTAAATGTATTCAGTAGACCCCATAAACAAAATTATGAACCTGTAAATGAGCATAATAAGCTCCCTAAAAAGAAACATTGCATTATACAATACATTATACAAAATGCATATCCTGTCCACAGTAGACATTTTATATATACACAGTCTTTGCTGTCACTGTGTGTACTATTTCACATGAGCTTTATGATTAGTTCATTCTGAACACATCCACATACCAATTATAAAAGGGTGTGCACACTTATGCACACTTAAGGGTGTGGAATTTATTTATTTTTCTCTGAAATGTGTCACTTTGGTTTTTTAGTGGCATTGCATAGATAATAATTTTTACATTAAAGGTGCAAAAGTTCTGATGTGATTTATCTTTGTTTCATTTTTTTGCATCTCAAAAAAAACATTTTTTTTTTTTTTTTTACAGGGGTGTGTAGACTTTTTCATATCCATTTTATATATGATGCGAATGCAAGTACCTGAGAACAGTTGGAAACAGTTCTGCAGAATAAATATAGATGATGGCAAAAGACGCTGTAATTCCGAATTTCCCCACCATGGCCAAAGCAGTTCGAATATGAGCACTGTCTGAGAGAAAGAGAGTTTGACATGAAAATGATGGAGACGAGAGTAGGAATGGGCACAATAGTGCAAGAAAATACTACACCCTTGGGGAAAAAAAAATAAATAAAAAGACAGAAATAAATTCTAGAAAAGTGCCTCTGGGCATGTTTGACTGGTCACCTGCTGGAACAATGAGGGTAAGCAGACATGCACCGCCTCCCACAGCCAGGAACACACTCTGCGGGATTCGTCGACTGCAGGGCAGGAGAACCAACACCAGTGACCTTGCAGGAATTTCCACCAATCCAAACATGAACTGAGTGAGGTAAAGGTCTGCGCCGAGGTCAGACACACCCAGAGACAGACCATAATACACCAACACATTAACAAACCTGGAGAAACACAGAGACAAAATGTAAATTAAGGGACACCTTTATGTGCGTGTGAAGGGCATGACTTCAAACACTGAATACTGTACATATACACTGCACACTGTCGAGTTTGTGGGTGATTGTTCAGCTATGAGCATGTGGACACTTTTTACACTCTGACTGTCCTTGTTTTTAATGAAAGTCGTGAATTTTCACCAGTGTTATTTCCACCACAATTCAGATATCCATGTTTTCACTGTTATATGGTAGGGGGCGCTGTTACACATCTTCTGAAAGAGTACAGAATCTCCGGATCAAAACAAAGGCAAAGAAGAAGTTAAAACGAGCGATAAAAGCATTGCTTATGTGCATGTAAAATAACACGATCGTCAAACATTAAACAGCATATAAATCAAAACCGCCTAACGTTATCGAATGAAATGTGTCAACCTGTGAAGCTTTGGGGGTGTTGATGGACTCGATCTATGTTTTGATCATCGTTCTGAATCTGATCCGGCGTGGTGAGAAATCGGGTCTCCTTTAGGACCCCGAGTGATCCCATTGGTTCAATAGGATTTTAGTGAGTAGTATTTTTAGCGCCTGGTTATAATTCCTGCAAAATCACGTTATGATTTATATAATTAAAAATGCATTATAATGACCATTAATGTCTTAAATTACATGGATCATATCTTATAGTATATAACTGAAGCTATAGGTTGTGAAATCAAGCATTTTTCATTCTAACTGTTTTTTTAGTTAGCTTATGTACTAGCATAGCATACATCTACCCGATTATCTAATATAATAGCTTATATTATAATAAGTATGTTTTTGCTTCCAATATCTGTTTCCAGTTTGTTTTATTATGCAATAGGCATTCATTTTATATTTCAAGCATGTTGTTTGTGCACTTAATGTAATAAAAATCATACAATAGTCAAATTATTATAATTAGTTATAATATAGGTTATAATTAATAAAGACGTCACCATAACAACTTTTAATTGGAGACCCGATTCCTCTCCTCGATTTCTCATGACACCGGACATGAAAACATGATTTTCTCAGCTTTTTATTCAAAATGTTGCTTTTTTTTTTAAAAAAATGAAACTTACCCACATTCAAGTGTTGATAAATAAAGAATACATGAAGCTAGAATTTTTTGTTGTTGTTGTTTAAAAGCAGAGGCTCTGTTCTTTCTTTTGATATATTGTAGTGATTCTAGCTAATAAAGTTTTAAATATGGATATTTTTCTTACAAAAACCCATCGCTTCGCTTCAAAAGGAGTCGTATGGATTACTTTAATGATGTATGGATGTGCTTTTTTGGGCTTCAAAATCTCAGTTACCATTCACTCCCATTATAAAGCTTGGAAGAGCCAGGATATTTTTTTAATATAACTCCGATTATGTTTGGCTGAAAGTAGAGAGTCATATATACCTAGGATGGCTTGAGAGTGAGTAAATTATGAGACAAAAATTTAATTTTTTTTAATATTACTATTATTAATATGATGGATTTTCATATTATGGGACCAGAGTAAAACATTAACATAAAGGGAGTATGAAATGTAGCAAGAACAAAAAAAGAAGGCATGATAAAAAGTTTCCAATACAGTTTTAATGTGACCTTCATATTACAGAAAGTACAACACTGAAGTCTAAATATATAATATTTAAATGGATATAAAAGTGCCAAACATGTAATTTATCAAAACTATACAGCTACACAGCTACTCCTAGTAATCTCACCAGATGTAGAAGAGTATGAGCGCTCTCCTCCTCATCTGGGGAGTTCGGAGCAGATCAAATGCGGTATATTGACTACTTCCTTGTGGGCCCTCATATTGCTCCACCTGTGATAACAGAAGTGATGCTTTAATACATTGTAGCAAATGCTATAAAACATCCTGTTTTCAAAACAAACACTCACATTCGGGACAATGGGAGAAACCTTGGTAAATCCAATTAATGATCTGATGATGTGAAAGTCATCTTGTTGTCTTGGTGATGTGAACCAAAGCTTCAGACTATCACTTCCTAAAGACTATAAACAAAAGCCCCTGGGTTTCGTAGGGTGGGGGATGGTTGTTGTCATGGTGATGCTAACAAAGCTATAAGAGATTTTATGGGATTTGAAGACTGTGCCAGAGGCGTGACGAAAAAAAAAGCCAGAAAGAGTGAAAGGAAGTCCATGAGAAAGTTTGTGGTACCTGAACAGTTGGAGGTAAGGTGCGACCATTGACCGTAGCTGCCTTACGCAGAAGATCAATCGCCTCCTCCTTTCGGTTATTCACCAACAGCCAACGGGCTGAATGTGGAAGAACCCTGAGAAAAAGGAGGAGAGGAGATTGAAAGGAGATTTATGTTGACAGAATGATAAAAACAGAGGAAGGGAGGAAGTCAAGTAAGTGAAAGAGAGACTTGAGTACTGGTTTTTATGTACTCTTTTATGAGGCAACTTTTATAAAGAGTCTCTGAGCCTTATTGTGTAATGTCAGATACATATACAAATTATACCATCAATGCTTTATAGTAATTATTTTAGTAATAACTTATTATTATTATCTACATAACATTATTAAAGGGTTAGTTCACCCCAAAAATGAAAATTCTGTCATCAATCACTCACCCTCATGTCGTTCCAAACCCGTAAGACTTTTGTTCATCTTCGGAGCACAACTAAAGATCTTTTTGATGAAATCTGAGCACTTTCTGTCCCTCTATAGACAGCCTATGCAACTACCACTTTCAAGCCTCAGAAAAGTAGCAAAGACATCATTAAAGTAATTTATGTGACTAACGCTCCGAAGCAGTGTTTCGAAATCGGCCATCACTAGATATTTTTAAAAAGTCGTTATTTTTTTTTTTTTTGGCACACAAAAAATATTCTCATCGCTTTATAATATTAAGGTAGAACCACTGAGCTCACATGAACTGATTTAAATATGTTTTTAGTATCTTTATGGATCTTGAGAGAGGAAGTACCATTGCTGTCTTTGCAGGCCTCACTGAGCCATCGGATTTTATCAAAAATATCTTAATTTGTGTTCCGAAGATGAATGAAGGTCTTACGGGTGTAGAACGACATGAGGGTGAGTAATAACTTTCGATAAGAAACAAAGTGTCATCTTTAAAACTTTGTCCATTTTATCATGAAAACGCAGTTTTGATGCTCTTTAAAGTCCCCCTGAAATCAAAATTTAAGTTTTGTAACATAAACGAAACGCTATTGGCTATTTAAAAAAGGGGCGGGGCTGTTCGATATATCGCCCTGTCTTCCTGTTTCAGTAAAAATTACGTCAACACATTGAATAATGCTGCGCGTGCCAACCCTCTTCAGTGGGCCTGGGTACCCCTGCTGTACCGAACCGTGATTTCATGTACCGAACCGTCAGTTTTGTGTACCATTACACCCCTAATAATAATAGATACAATTTACACAAAAAAAGTACCCACAAAAAAAACCCATCGCTTAATAATGCTGACGATTGAGCTTATAAATTACATTTTATAATATATTACAGTACAAAAAGATATTTTAAAGGTGCCCTAGAATTTAAAATTGAATTTACCTTGGCATAGTTAAATAGAGTTCTGTACATGGAAATGACATACAGTGAGTCTCAAACTCCATTGTTTCCTCCTTCTTATGTAAATTTGATTTGTGCAAAAAACCACTGAAAAACAGGCGCAACAGTCGGGATCATTAATATGTAGCCCCCAATATTTGCATATACCAGCCCATGTTCAAGGCATTAGACAAGCCAGTATTAACGTCTGGAGCTGCACAGCAGAATCATTAAAAGTTATGCAGGTATTGTGAAGCAAGCAAGGACAATAGCGAAAATGGCAGATGGATCGATAATAGCTGTTCATGATCCATGATATCATGATATATTTAGTGATATTTGTAAATTGTCTTTCTAAATGTTCACAGACACATTCTGGGGACTTATATTACACCTTGTGAAATAGGGTTCTAGGGCACCTTTAAATTTGAATAATATTTCACAGTTTTTTCTGTATTATTGATCAGCCTTGGTGAGCATAACAAACTTCAAAAAATATCAAATTAAGTTATTCGATATTCACTTGTTAACTCGATATATACTTCTATGTTGTCTCACCAGATATAGAATATGAAGAGAAAGCCTGGTGCAGAGATTGCAATCTGCAGCTTCCTCCAGTCTCTGATGAGATAGGCCACACCCGCCAGCAGCATGTAGCCAAAACCAAAGAAGTAGTCGGTGAAGATGCCGGCCAGCATCCGTCTCTGTGTGCAGGTCCACTCTGTGCCTGTGGAGGGAGGTTAAGTGTTTGGGAGTGGTTGGGATTGGGGTTTAATCTAGGGTATTTAGGTCTATGGCAAAGAAGAAATTAGTTTGTTACTGTTGGCATATAAATATGTCAGCATCACATTGAGCAAGAGTTTGGTATGGTATGGTTACTTAAAATATCATGTAGTGTTTACTTAAAATTTCATCAGTGTCTTGCTCAAGGGCACAATAACAGGAGGTTTTCTTGATATAAATGACTAGAAAGTTACTCCAGAATGCCAAGGCTCACCTAGCACAAACGCATTGATTATCACACCCGACACTGACATTCCTATGATGAAGCGCAGGGTGACATAAACAGGGAAGTTTGGAGCGAAGGCAGCGGCCACACCAAACACTGTCTGAAGGGCTAAAGACAAGAGCATGGCAAACCTCCTCCCACACCTTACAGAGAGAAAGAGAGAGAAAGAATAAGAAAGATTTGATGAGAAATGTTGGTGGATGGACAGGTGTTTTTTATCATACAGTAGAAGGTTTGATAAAATGATATATAGGGTGGATTCAGGAGCATCTCAACTTCAAATAGTGCCTCGATTTTCCTTAAAGAGGCCGTATTATGCCCTTTTACAAAGTCTTGATTCTGTTTTTGAGCAGTACTAGAATAGGATTTCATGCTTGAATGTTCAAAAACACCTTATTTGTCACATATTTGACATTGTTGCAGCTCCTCTCTTCCCAGTCTGTCAGTAACGCTCTGTTTAGTTCCTGTCTCTATGAAGCTCCTCCTTCTAAAAAGCACAATGTGCTCTGATTGGTCGGTTGGATCAGTGTGTTGTGATCGGTCAACCGCTTTGAGCGTGTTTGGGAAATGTCCCGCTCCTTACCATAACCATGAGTTTCAACAAGCTACTAACTAACTCAACCAGGCCCCGCCCCTTTATTTTGCATACGCATTGGGCGGGAATTATTTAAATGAGGAATATTGTGACGTGTTCATTCGCAGAAGAAAACTCAACACTACAATAGCGGAGTTTCAGCGAGTTCAGAAACAGTGACACTAATATAGAGAATAACTCCTGCTGGAGGGACTTTGCAGACCTTTTTTATGCTCAAACAGCAAAATTAGACACAAAAAAAAGGTGAAAATGTAAAAAAGCATAATAGGTCATCTTTAATTGGCCCTATATAGCAGTGGTTCTCAACCTTTTTGACTTCAAGCCCTCCTTTTGTCTGAAGCTGATTTGTACCTCTAGTATTTCTGTTCTAATAAGAACAAGTAAACTCAAAAACATGCTGTTGGTAGTGTTTTTCAGTAGCATTGTAATTAAGGTTATGTTAATATAACATTTAAATCATAAGACATATTGGATATACAAAGTATATAGTGTATACAAAGAATACAGACCACAAAGTTGGAAAAAGTAATGTGTATTTACTTTCTATGAATGCTCTAGGCAACATACATTTGACATTAAAAATGTATTAAATGTGCTGAGGGCAGAAAGAAATTTATTGAATGGAAAGAATAAAGAAAGAGAGATAGAGAGCTATGAACAGGGCATGACTTCTAGTTTCCCTCGGGTAGTTTAGGGCTGAGTGAACAAAGCGCACATGTGAAGTGTGAGGATGCATGTGTGTCTATATACCTGTCTGCCATTGCTCCAAACACAACAGCTCCAACCAGCAGCCCCAGCATATAGAGAGATGAGCTCAGACTGTTTAGACCCGCCTTGTCACACACCAGATCCCACTGCACAGATAAAACACACAAGACACTAATATTAGCACATGAAAAATCATTACTGGCATTTCATGATTTATTTTTTATTTATTTTGGGGGTGTTCTTGCACTTGTTGCAAATCTACAGATTATATACAGTTTTGGATATTTAGCTGATGAAGAAAAGGGGCATGTGATGTGTGATATATGTTTAGATTTATTAAAGGAATAGTTCACCCAAAAATGAAAATTCTGTCATCATTTACTCACCCTCAGGTTGTTCCAAACCTGTATAATTTCTTTGTTCTGTTGAAAACAAAGGAAGATATTTTGAAGAAAGTTTGTAACCCAGCTGCTTTGGGCCACCATTGACTTCCATAGTACTTTTTTTCCTACTATGGAAGTCAATGGTGGCCCAAAGCAGCCTGGTTACAAATCCCTGTAATATTAATATACTACCTTACAAAGATTTTTTTTTTTTAAGAAGTCTCTTGTGCTCAGTAAGGCTGCATTTTTTAAATAAAAAATACTGCAAAAACAATAATACTGTGAAATATTAATTACAATTTAAAATAACTGTTTTCTGTTTTAATATTATTTCAAAAGTATTTTATTCCTGTGATCAAAGCTGAATTTTCAGCATCATTACTCCAGTCTTCAGTGTCACATGATCCTTCAGAAATCATTCTAATATGCTGCTTTGCTGCTTAAGAAATATTTCTTATTATTATCAATGTTGAAAAGCATTGTGCTGCTTAATATTTTGTGGACACCTTTATACATTTATTTTTGTTCAGGATTCATTGATGAATAGAAAAGAACAGCATTTATTTGAGATAGAAATCTTTTGTAACAATATAAATGTTTTACTCTCACTGCTGATCAATTTAATGAGTCCTTGCTGAATAAAAGAATTATAAAAAATATATATAATAATTTCTTGAAAAAAAAATCTTACTGACCCAGAACGTTTGAACGGTAGTGTATAGGCCATATTGATTATATTTTGTTTTTATATTTTGTTATAGATTATTATGTAACAAAGATTAGATTAGTGCTGTCAAATGATTAATTACGATTAATCGCATCCAAAATAAAAGCTTTTGTTTACATAATATATGTGTGTATTTAATATGTATATATAAATACACACACATACATGTATATATTTAAGAAATATTTACATACATGTTTATATATACATATATATATATATACATTTATATATACATACCTATATATATAGAAAGGCTATAAAAAGGCTATTATATATAAATATTAATATTTGATGTATATATTTGTTAAATATATACATGCATGTGTGTGTGTTTATATACATAATAAATATACACAGCACACACACATATTATGTAAACAAACTTATTTTATTTTGGATGCAATTAATCGCGATTAATCGTTTGACAGCAGTAATATCAAATAATATTATATTTGGGTTAAACATATGGGTCAAATAATATTTATTGTGCCCATTTAAGAAATAAAAACGACGTTAAATTGCTATTTTTGGAGAATGTATAGCGCGTGCCCGTGTTTACCTCAGTGACAGTGGTGCTCTGGAAGATCTCGTGGCTGTACACCCATCCTGTCTCACAACTTGAGCGTGCACTATCGTTCTTTCCTGAAACTACTGTGCACGAGTCAGCGTGCCCTGACAGAAGGGAGATGCTCAGATTCACATTTGAAAGGTTGGCGGTGGTAAGGGACCAGTCCTCCATCCTCGAACCCCGACAATGGTGGGGTGGCGTGGCGCCTGTGAAGACGCTCGCCATCATGTGGAATGCGAGAAAGATCTGTGGCAGACATATCCACACATACAAAAGCTTCTGGTATCTCCCAAAGCCACCGACTGTGGCCAGCAGCTGATCGAAATTCATTCCTGACCTTGGAAAAATAAGTCTCGAGGGAAATGAGCCTTCACACCCCCATCAAAATACAGTGATCAAGTGTACAGATCAGAATAAATTTAAACATCTATAAAACCAGCAAAATTATAAATCATAATGTTTTTTTTTTATCCTGAGGAAAGCTAACAGAAATCAATAGGCTAACAAATGTTTACGCAGCACGTGCCATTGTATGTTGTTGTTGTTGTTAATCAACATCATCATCTTAGGAACAAAATGATATTTTGGGTTTAAAAAGACGCTCAAGCAAGTCCTTTCCCCACCTGTTCAAGACAAAACAGATCATTAAAAGCCAGAAATGTCAAAGTGAGTTGATGTCCACTTTCCAGCCGTCTTCTTTCTCCACGGCTCGCGACAGATCTGGTTTGACTGTTCGCTGAAAATACCACACACCCCGCGCGCTTCGCTGTTACAAAATCCTGAAACAACAAGAAAGGCTGGAGCAGAACCACATCGTCTGGAATGGATCGAGAGCAGCTGCTGTGTTACTTTTACTCATTTGACCAGCAAGCGTGAAGAATATAAAGGATAACAAACATTGTTTCGCCGCTATCGTCTGAGGTGAATTGGCTGATTAGTTTGAAAAATCCTTTTTAAGTTAAGCTCGCGGCTGGTGAAGTCTTGGTCTATATGGGACACGCGCATAATGAGACTGTAGTAGATCAAAGCTCTGTGTAAATTAGTCCCACGCGACCCACTAGTATACCTTTCACTGGAAAAACAACCTCCGGGTGAAAACAAGACATGAGGTGACTTGGACAAACAATAGCGTGCCTTCAGAAAGAAAGCTGCTTTTCATTCCAAATGCAAGATACTTTTCAATTGCAACCTTTATATTATATTAAACGTTAAAACATAAACAAGCAACAGAACAACAAATGCAACATTGATAACAGGCAACTTTATAATGGACGTACACTCTAAAAAAATGCTGGGTTAAAAACAACCCAAGTTGGGTTTAAAATGGACAAACCCAGCGGTTGGGATAAATGTTTGCCCATCCTGCTGGGTAGTTTTATTAAACCCAACCAGTGTTTAAAAATTACATTATTGCTTGCTTAAAATGTTTATTATTTGATTCTGATTGGTCAATAGCTGTGTTTTATTCACGATAAAACACGACTATGACCGCTTCAGCAACCACTCTTAGCAACGTAAACTGTTTGTTCTCAATTGATATTGTTCATTGAAGCTTACTGTATTATGTAGAAGAGTATTGTGAGAAAGAGATCGATTGAACGAGTTATTACCTGCATTCAGATTTAGCATTTTCCTTTAGATCAGTCCTATGTTCATAAAAGAAAATCTGTTTAAATGTCTGCTGCAATATCTTGTCCTTTTAACAGTTAAGGGGTTTTCCCGTGACTGACAGTGCTAGTCAACGCATTTGTCAGTTGCGTCTTGTTCCGTGTTCACAACAATTCAGTCTTTTCAATGTAAAAGTTTTCGCTACTGAGTGACTCACTCATAAAGACAGTCTTTGCCACCATCTAATGGCGTAATAATGTAACATCTGTTGCTGTTCACGGTCAGGGACTATTTTTTCTGGCGGAAGGAAGGCTTTTAGTGATTTTACTTCATGAAAATTGCATTGATACATAGTTTTTGGCTTTAATATTTGTATTTTGTGGCAACTGTTTTATAAAAGCAATAAGGTACTCGAGGCTAGTGCTGTATCTTGAATAAGTCACGGCTGAAGGGGTTACTCCGCTTCGCGTCATGCCTAACAACACTCTTCAGCCATGAATTATTTATGATACAGCACAGCGTCTTGTACCTTATTTCTTACTTAATAAATATTCACCTTTTGATTAGGCCTATTATTGCTGCCTCTAGTAATTATGAGTCTGATTTTTAATATCCAACTATTTTGGGTTCATTTTAAGTCAGCCATACAGTCATTTTTAAACAATAGTTGGGTTAAATAAAACTGCCCAGCACGTTGGGCAAACATTTAACCCAAACGCTGGGTTAAAAGAAACCAATCGCTAGATTTGTCCATTTTCAACCCAACTTTGGTTGTTTTTAACCCAGCATTTTTTAGAGTGTAGCTTTTTGCATTCTGGGAAAACAAAATTAGAAATAAAATTAATTAAAAAAAAAAAAAAAATAGTAAATCAGCTGTTTATAGAGAACTAATCATCAATAGAAAGATAGCGGTCATAATTAAAAAACAAAACAGATTTTATACTTCAAAGATTATCATTTTAACACAAACTATTCACCATGACACAGGTGTTATAGAAGCACAGAACCCAACAAACATATTTACGTTGTGACAACGTTGCTGCTACATTCTGTTTTCATTATTGCAATGGTTTGTGTTGTTCTCTATGTTCATGCAACCATGTGAAAATGTAGAGATGTAAGATACAAGAGGGCTATACTATAGCAAAGCAACATTCAGCAACCTTCTGAATACATTTGTTGTTTTCTTATTGCTCTAGCAGCACACAATGTATCACACACTTACTGTTCTTATATTTTTGTGGTAATATTTCTAGTTAAACATTAAAATGGCTATTAAACACATTAAAATAATTATCAGTATTAGATTATCTAAATTTAATTTATAATCACATGCATGTCAAAATTTCAGGCCCAAGATGTATAAGATTATCCTCATTAAAAACAAAATTAAATGAACAAAATGAAATGTGAAGTCTGTATCCAGATAACTTTTTATTTGTTAGTCTTGTGAAGATGACCTGCTGCCCCAATGACTCCCAAGGTTTGATCATACAGCGATTACTCAGCTGCTAAAACATGGCCTTCACTTTCTGATGTCTGATGTCCTGGTGAGCTTGTTTTTTGAGCAGAATGCTCATGCTGTGAGTGAGGCTGACATGGAAAGTTTCAGGCACCCCATGAACAGAAATGGTTTCAGTCAACATGACCATTCAGTCCTTTTTATTAGATTTAAATGAGTCTCTTTTGAGTTGACACAGTCCAGCATGTATTTAACTGTTAGGCTACTTTCCCCCCACAAGCTTTAACAAATAAAAAGTTATCTTTTAAACGTATTATATCAATTAGAGCATTAACACCTCCTTTTACCTTTTTGCAGGGGGATAATTTGTTACCTGTCATTTAGCAGACACTTTTTCCTTTGAATATTCTCAGTCTTAACCAGGCCTACAGCACTATAACTGCATTTTATAAGCCCTGACCAATGAACTGAAGCTTAAAGTCGACATAAAACGAAAGCTGCAATAGTCTTTTCTTCTCTATTGTGACGTATATCTGAGTGAAACGACTTCTCGAACAAGAGAAAATGTAGGGCGGGGCTTAATTTTGTCCACAGGGAATTGATTGGATGGTTGAGGTTTGCTATTGGTCGATCTCATATGAGTGACAGGTTGCCCCGCCCTCGCACCATGTCATCAGAGAAGAGATGTTGCTGCAGGAGGGAGAGGAATTTATTTTGATTAAAGATGATGAAGCACATTAATTAATTTTGCGCAGATAACTCATTTATAATAAATGCTGCAATATTCCATAAAAATAAGAATTGTCCATTTTGATTTCATGGTTACACTTGGTGTACAGATTTTTAAAAAGTAGCTATATATAAATAGCACTATTTTACAAACACAGAGGAAGTTCCAGAGGGACCCTATAGCTTGAAATGCTCTTCCAGATTTTATATATTTTTAAAACATTATAATGCTCCGCTTATTTTTGCTCAGCTAAGTAATATGAATTTGATCTTTTTTTGTTAAAATTTTTTTGTTAAAATTTGTTAAATATTTATTACTATTTAGCTTTAAATATGTGAACTACATTTTCCCCTATTTCTCAGCACAAGTACAACCCATCTAAAACCTATAGAAATGACAATAAACCATAAAAATGAACACAACCCAGCATCCCATAATGCCTAGCGCGCGTTGCATGGAGCGCATAGTGGCGTGAGTGCGTCATTTCCGTCAATCTTGAACATGGAGTCGAATGGACTGAAGCTGAATTTCTGGGAGAACGGACCGAAACCCGGTCAGTTTTATTCATTCCCGGGTAGCAGCAGTGCGGCTCCATCATGTGGACCCATCAAACACACACTGTAAGTTCATCACGGCTGCTCAGTTTTGTGTTTATCAGCCGTTAATTTTTGTGGTTTCGATTTGCCTTTTTCTCTGCTGCATCATCATGGAGGAAAGTTGCTGCTTACCCCGGAAAATTGTCTAATATATATATTTTAACAATATTTGATAAATTTAAATATACTTTGAATATAATTTATGTCTGTTTTTACTCACTCATGATAAAGCGAGAAAATTAGAGTTTAGTCCAGTTATCAGTTAGCTTGTTAGCAATAATGCTAATGAATAGGCAAATATCAAACCCGGTGTCTTTTAATAGACTTATACAGTATAATACAATAGTATATAATGAATGTCTTAACGTAATTAAAATAACGTGGACATAAATGAGACAAGTAATAAAAAATCCTAATAAAAATAATAATTGAACTAAAAATACACAATTTAGAAATCTATACATCCAATTAATGCATAGAATATGCAAGAACACATCAGTTATTACAATATGCAAATATGAAAGTTGTGAACTTAAAACGACGTCAGTTGGATTTTACGTACTAATGCGTTGGTACATTTTGGTTAAAATATTAATGATGATGTCCATACATATACACCACCTTTTAAGAGTTTAGAGTTTTTTTTTTTGTTTTTTTTTAAAGAAATTTATGTTTTTATTCAGCAAGGAGATATTAAATAGATCAAAAGTACAGTAAAGACATTTATAATGTTTCAAAAGATTTCTATTTCAACTAATTGCTGTTCTTTTGAACTTTCTATTCATCAAAGAATGCAAAAAAATTGTATTACGGTTTCCCCAAAAATATGAATCAACTGTTTTCTGCATTGATAATAATCAGAAATGTTTCTTGAGCAGCAAATCATCATATTAGAATCATTTTTGAAGGATCATGTGACACTGAAGACTGGAATATTTCACAATATTACATTTTTATTGTTTTTTTGATCAAATAAATGCAGTCTTGATGAGCAAGACTTTCTAAAACGTTAAAAATCTTACAGACCCCAAACTTTTGAATGGTGATGTATGTATATGTAATTCATCTTTGATTCATTTATAATCTTTGATGTTTTCCAGCAACCCCATGGTAACGGGCACGTCTGTGCTGGGTGTGAAGTTCACCGGTGGTGTGATCATTGCTGCTGACATGCTCGGCTCCTACGGGTCCCTGGCGCGCTTCCGCAACATCTCCCGACTCATGAAAGTCAACAACACCACCATCCTAGGAGCCTCAGGAGACTACGCTGACTACCAGTACCTTAAACAGATCATTGAGCAGATGGTGTAAGTATACACACGTTTGGTTGAATACTTTGTCACTGGTATGCAAATAGGTTGAAAACTCGATCTGTGTTTGTTTTAGGATCGATGAGGAGCTTCTTGGAGATGGACACAGCTACACACCTAAAGCCATCCACTCCTGGCTCACACGGGTCATGTACAACCGCCGCAGCAAGATGAACCCCTTGTGGAACACAGTGGTCATTGGTGGATTTTACAACGGAGAGAGGTGGGACAGTTTCCAGACGACTGAAAGTCAGCATTAAACAACATTCATCATGACCCGTCAGACTTATTTAAGAGTGAAAGATAAAAAAGTAGGGAGGGACTTGATTTTATCTTTTGGGAATTGGTCTCTAATTGATTAAAAAAATAAGAAGGATTGGTGACGTGAAGTTTACATTATTATAAATATTACATTTTGTTGAAATGATGAATAACATGCACAATAAGTTTGTGTCGTAGTCAAGTCAATTTTATTTGTAAAGCACTTTTCACTACTACTTTTCAGCTTTACAGAAAATCATGATGTTAATAATAACATCTTAAAGGGTTAGTTCACCCAAAAATGAAATTTCTGTCATTAATTACATTACTCACCCTCATGTCGTTCCACACCCGTAAGACCTTCGTTCATCTTCAGAACACAAATTAAGATATTTTTGATGAAATCCAAGAGCTCTCTGACATAAACAGCAATTTAACCACCACTTTCAAGGCCCAGAAAGGTACTGAAGACATCGCTAAAATAGTCCATGTGACTGCAGTGGTTCAACCTTAATTTTATGAAGTGACGAGAATACAAACATACATCAAGTCATCTTCATTTATATAGCGCTTTTCACAATACATATTGTTTCAAAGCAGCTTCACAGTGACAATAGGAAAATTCTTATTGAGCTAAAGTTGTTTTTTGACTGAATCACTTCCATTGTAAAAATGGTTAATTATTACTTCAGGGGCCGCTTAAATGACACCTTTCCTACTGAAAACTGAATACCTTTAATGCATTCTTGCCGTTCATTTACGTGTTTAGTCTATAGGTTTGAGTGTGTATGTGCGCAGAAGCTTGGTCTTTTTAAAAAAAAAAAAAGTGATATTTGCCAAATTACTTGTCTGGTCCGCATAATACAGAAAAATTAGTTGTGTCTGCGGATCTATGTGAACTGGAATAATTTTGATTACGATTTATCTATACATAGGGAAAGGAAAGGGAAATGGGCCTTCACAGGGGATAGTTTAACACACACACACACACACACACACATATATATATAGTTTTGCATGAGTGTGCTGTGTGTATGCAGATAAAGTTAGAGCTGTGCGATAATACAATTACACTTTTGTGATGCTATATTCAGTTATGCAGCCAATTTTTGCTTTACATGAGTATTTTGTATGTATGCAGGTAAAGTAGGATGTACTATATATCAAACTTTCAATGATAATGTAGTTTACATTTTTTTGTGAGACAACAATCATAATAATACAGTAACACAATAATACATACCAAATAATGTGAGTGTACTGTATGGATCTGGTTAAGGTTGGATATACCTATAGTAGTTGTGTAATTTGTTATTAATTTGTTAATTAATTTGAGTTATTAATTCAGTTTCTGGTGACATTGGGAATTATGAAACCTGAGGTTTTTCAATTTATAACAATTTGGTGTAGCGACAAGTATGGTACTAAAAATAATTAGGCTTGTCATATACAGTTATATAGTAAAGAAAGACAAATTTGATTTCATGATGCATTAATTGAGTTGTCTGTTATTAAAGTTTTACTAAACACATTTTTTTTTTTCTTGTTTCTCTTAAGCTTTCTTGGTTATGTGGACAAGTTAGGAGTTGCATATGAAGCCCCAACAGTAGCAACAGGATTTGGTGCTTATTTGGCTCAGGTAGGTTTTCTTCTCTTTTTTTTTTTTTCCTCCCATCAGACGCTAAAACCCTTATACTATGAACTTATTGCATGTGCTTGTGTTTTTGCAGCCCTTGATGAGGGAGGTGCTGGACAACAAGGTAGAAATCACAAAGGACGAGGCACGAGCACTGATAGAGCGATGCCTTAAAGTGCTGTACTACCGTGACGCCCGCTCATACAATAGGGTGAGACACGCTCTTTATTCTTTCAGCTGATTAACCATCATGAAACGATCCTTATCTCAAGTACATTTCATTGAATGCGTTTCAAAACAGAAATTAATGTGTTCTTTGGTCTTGCTCTAGCATGAAATCGCCATTGTAACAGCTGATGGTGTGGAGATTATTGGACCACTGTCTTCTGAAACAAACTGGGACATTGCTCATCTGGTCAGGTAGGCTGAAATTATTGATGTTTGCTTACCATTTATGGATATTTATGATAGATCAGTAAACTCTGATATGAAGTATCATAACTGTATAGGTTTCTACAAATGTTCGAATTAGTATAATATACACACTTTTGTTTGGGGTCGGTAAGATTTTTAAAAAAATGTTATTGAAAGAAGTCTATTATTCTCACCAATTTTGATTAAAATACAGTAAAAACAGTAATATTGTAAATTTTCAGCATCATTACTCCAGTCTTTAGTCTCACATGATCCTTCAGAAATCATTCTAATATGCCGATTTGCAGCTCAAAATACATTTTTTATTATTATCAATGTTGAAAACAGTTGTGTGGCTTTATATTTTTGTGGAAACCGTAATGCATTGAATAAAAGCAAAACAAAATCTTACTGACCTCAACTTTGAATGGTATTGTATTTTGTTGGATATGTATGATGTATATCTCAATGTACATATTTAACATCACAGTTAAATCATGATTGCTGATTCATTTTATTGACCCACTAACTGCTGTTTGTTTTATTGCAGTGGTTTTGAATGAATCCTGTTCTGCTGAGCCTGTTTTTGTCACATCATCTTTGGATATGCTCTTGGTATCACCAGATCACTATTATATTGCCAAGATTATTGTTAGACTTGTTTCTCGCTCTTTTGTTATTCATAAATAAACTTAATAAAGTTGTCTACTGTGTCCTCATTTGTCCTTTTTCATGTATAATGAATTAGTTGGTAGATCAAATCTAGTTTTTATATAGATGTTCAAGAATGCAAATTAATTTATGACAAATTAAACATTTGAGTTTGTCATGTATTTTACATTTTCAAATTCTGCTGATTCGTCACCAACATAATGGGTTTTTTTTTTACAGATTTGGTCAAATTTGCAAAAATCAAACAAACTAATGTTTTGCATTCTATGCCATAGTTTTCCACCAAAAGTGTTTATGAATCTGTTACATTAGTTACTGTTCAATTTCCAACTTCATTTTTTCCTCAAAAAGTTATGTAAAGGAAACCTATCATTTAATGAAAAATCTAAATATTTCTTGCAAATACTTTGTGGTCAGAACAAGTAATACTAGTCCAACTGAGCCAGCAGTGGAATAAAACAGTCACAATTTACCACGTTTTTAAAATGACCTTAAAATTAAAATTACCTTAATTACCTTACGACTATGTAATTTTTATCATGTGACCATATACACAAAAAGGGATCATAATATACAGCAGCTAAAAATTCTATTTTCTACATGCCAAATAAAATCAATTTCAAAGCAAATTTGTCTAAAAATGTATATCTGTATAGCATAAAATGTGTTTATAAACTAATTGTTATTTTAGAGGCCATTGGTCAGATTTCCTTGACCAATGGCAACTTAAAATACCTTAAAGGTAACCTATAATGCCCCTTTTCACAAGATGTAATATAAGTTTCTGGTGTCCCGAGAATGTGTCTGAAGTTTCAGCTCAAAATACCCCACAGATCATTTATTATAGCTTGTCAAATTTGACCCTACTTGAGTGTGAGCAAAAACACACCATTTTTGTGCATGTCCCTTTAAATGCAAATGACCTGCTGGCCACTTTCCAGAAGAGGGCGGAGCTTCAGTTGCTCAACAAAAACAAAAAAGCTGGAGAAAATGAGGATTGTCAGTAACGGTGTTCAGCCTTACATTGTTCAAACCGGAGTCGACACTGATGGAGAGACTCAGGAAGAAGTTACAACTTTTAGAATGAAACTGGACGTTTCTGAATGGTTAGTGGATAAATTTATGTAGTTGCTGTGGAGTTGATTCAACACATCGACTATCATGTGCCGTCATGTTAATCTTTTGTGCAAATCCAGCGTTGAATTGACCCTCATTTGTGAAGCAGTCCGGCGTAAAATGACGGCATGACAACAACACTCTACTTCAACAACTCTTCCTCTTCTCTAAAGCAGCCCAACATGGCCTCACCCCCTTTGTTGCGTGTTTCTGGGGCGGGGTTTATGTAAATTTTAGGGTTAGTGATGTCACCAACCTGGGAAGAAGCTCATTGTAGTCCCTACCAGCCGTTTGTTGTAGTCCTTAAAAAGCTATTTCTGTAAAAGAAAATATCTCCCTTTGCATTGAACTTTGAGCGTCGTAACTTTGCAGATGTTGTTTATGCTCAAACAGCAACATTACAGACTAACTAAAGTTAAAAAAGTAAAATCATAATCAACCACCCCTTTAACTTAAATACCTTAAGACAACACCCCATGCTTCTTAAAGGAAAAAAAAACACTGCTTAAATTACCTATAAAAGTGTTTATTCATTAACATGGATCAATTATGTTACAGTATAACCCTAAATACAGTAGGTAATGATTTTAAATCATTTCTATTTACATTTATGCACATTATGATAGAGATCAAACCTGATGAAAAGGAAAACAGTGATAAACTAAACCACACCGTGTAACAAGTTACACATTAGTAGTTCAAAGAACAGTAGAAGCCTCGACTACAGAGGACTTCAAACTACGGATCTTTAGCACCCGTTAATGCAAAAAACAAATGCAACCGTACAGACATGCAAGCAATAACCTACATTTGCATGACTCATTTTCAAAGACACTTCAATGAGAAGTTAATTTTATTCTCCAAAATTAAAATCATCAGTTATTGGTGGCAGAAGGCACGTAAAACACCTGCAAATATCGATGATCTGACTTAATGATCTATGATTTCTGAATCCTCAAAACCATGGAAAGACTCCAAATCGCTGTCTTTCTCAAAGATCTTTTTCAACGAAAGCATGCTGGACTGCGGAGAGGACAAAGATTCTGCAGAAACAATACTCGAGGTCTCCGCTTTCTGCTCCTCAACTTTATCTCCTTGCAATTTACTGACAAGGAGAGCTTCAGTGAGACTCCGCACGAGCTCTGAAGGTTCCTCAGACGTCACCTCCGGGTTTGAGCTCAAAACCCGCTCAAAAGAGCGGAAGAGTAGCTTAGTTTCTGCTTTAAGGACATCCAGTACCTCGACAAGCCAGCGAGAGAGAAGAAGGGCAAGGTCAGCTGGTTTGGCTCCAGCCAGTTCCTGTGGCGCCGTCGTCACATGCTCGCTCCATCGAGCCTGTAGAAACTCGCGTAACACAGGCCCCACGCAGGCTTCGAGGGGCTGCAGACGGCGAGAGCAACTGCGAGGGATCAGACCTGGAAGAGTGTTGGCACTGTTGAGCGCCGCCAAGAATTCATTAGACGTGTGGCCTTTGTAGGTGTCCATTATCAGCAACCCTTTGCCTCCAGAACTAGGGTTGACATGCCGACACCACACCTTTTCCAACCAAAGCTGTAGTTTTTCTTCATCCGTGAACCCTTCTGGTCTAGCCTCCAGGATGATGAGGTCTGGCAAGGAATGTGCATCTGGCTTGAGAGGTTCGCCTCTGAGGAAAAGCATGGTGGATAATGTGGTCCCATCAGCCAGGGCTGTGAACACAACCTCTATGAGTGGATGTGTGGTGCCCATCAACTTAAAAGCAGACAACATGGACGACGAATCTGCAGATGCTTCATCCAGCTGCTCCATATCTACAAATATGGAAAGCTCATCCATGGCACCCATAGAAGATAGTCTAAAGGCTTGTGAATTGACTTGCTTTTTCAGGAAGCTGCTGAAGTAGCGCTCCAGCTCCTGGGATTTACCCGGTAGCAACTTGCTGGAGGTGGCAAACGCCTGCAAGCCCAGATCATGGCGTAGCAAGAAATCAACCGCTGAGTCGTAAGAGATATCTTGCGCACCATGACTGCTCATGAAGTCGAAAAGGTTAGCCTCATCGATAGGTAGCTGTTGCTCACGTTGGCATAGCACCCATTCGACTAACCTATCGGCCGCCTGTGGCGTCAAGCCTTCTCTGCTTCTCAAGGGCTGAAGCTGAAGCTTCCGTTTCAAAAGCAACGACTGGACTTCTTCCGGAGGCGTGTCGAAGTGATTGGCGGCCTGTGGGACCCCACAGCAGAGGGCGTACAGCACAACTTTCAGCTGAGCTACGGTAAGCAAATTCTCCACTGTACGTCCTGTATCGACTTCAGAAAGCCCTCCGTTCAAAGTTTGCTTCGGAGCATCTGGTTTGACGCCACAGTTTTTGTTTGGAATGGGAGTTTGTTCAATGGGTTGAACCTGAATGGGAAAGGACGCTGTTTGAGCGGGACTAGCAGGCAGCGTTATTGTGTAGCTGGGTCGAGGAAGGGGTTTAGAGGACAGAGGAAGTGAACTCCTGTTCACTTGCTTCACTTGCAAAGGCAAAAAGAATGCGTTGTTGAGTATCTGACCTCCTCGGAGTAGGTCCGTTGGGATGAAGACGAATCTACAATGAAAGTAATTTGTAAGTTACCTCTTCTGCTAAACAGGATTTTCAATTGCTTTTATGAGCTCTACATGAATTAAAGGGATAGTTCAACCAAAAATGAAAATAATCCCATGATTTACTCATCCTCAAGCCATCCTAGGTGATCAAAGATATTTTTAAAAATACTTCCAAGCTTTATAATGGTGGTAAATAAGGGTCGAGATTTTGAAGCCCCAAAAAAGTGCATCCATCCATCATAAAAATAATTCATATGGCTCCAGGGGTTAATAAAGGCCTTCTGAAGCGAAGCAAAGGGTTTTTGTAAGAAAAATATCCATATTTAAAACTTTGTAAACTAAAATAACTAGCTTCTGGCAGATACGCATACTGCTCAAGTTGACCTGCGCCAAATGAATAACCCCTGAAGCGATGCATGACGTAGGATCGTAAGCTTAGACGCCTCTCACGGTTTAAGCAAATATGGTTGTGCAACAAACTCAAGCTCCTCTTCTCTTATATCGAAATGCTCTGACATTTCTCTTTAAAAATTCTCGTTTTAGACTTCTGATTCATGACCGGTGTTTTGTTTTGCTCTATCCTCTGCGCTTCCGCGTTCATCATTGCCTCATGCCATAATCAAAGTGTACGGCTGTCTGCCGGAAGCTAGTTATTATAGTTAATAAAGTTTTAAATATGGATATTTTTCTTACAAAAACCCAATTGCTTTACTTCAAAAGGCTTTTATTAACCCCCTGGAGCTGTATGGATGTATTTTTTTGGCCTTCAAAATCCCAACCCCCATTCACTACCATTATTAAGCTTGGAAGAGCCAGGATATTTTTTAAATATAAAAACAATCTCCGATTGTGTTCGTCTGAAAGAAGAGAGTCATATACACCTAGGATGGCTTGAGGGAGAGTAAATCATGGGATAATTTTAATTTTTGGATGAACTAACCCCTTAAGTTTCTACAGCCTTTTCCTAAGAGTTTTCTATTTTGGGTGAACTATCCCAATAAGCATTCTTGTTCTGTCATCATTTGCTCATCCTCATGTTCCAAACCTGTATCACTGTAGATATTCTGAAGAATGTTTTTGTCCATACAATGAAAGTCAATGGGGTCCGAAACAACATTTTATAGTTATCCATTATACGAAAAAAGAAAAAAAAAAAAACATGAAGACATTTTAAATATCTTTTATGTTTCACAGAAGACAGACAGACATACAGGTCTGGAACAACTTGAGGGAGTAAGTGATAGAAACTAACCCTTTAAAAAAAAAAAAAAAGCAAAAATCAATGTACCTTTTGTAGCCACGTGAAAATCCTTCTGAAACATGAGGAATAATATTAATAATGTGACTGTGATAGGATCATTATTAAGTGCTTGACTTTTCAGTCAAAAATATTTTTAGACATAAATAAACAAGTTACCCCGCAAGGTGCACCGGCTTGCTTGATGTTTAGGATAATCAGCAAGATGTTTGGCCATCGAATCTCCAACCCGAGTTTTGTATCTACATGTGGTACAGTTCAGCCTCCCCTTTCTGCAAACATTTTCATTATAACGATTGACAATAAAAGTAATATTACATTCAGAGCAAAAAGGAGGGAGAAAAAAAACTCAGGTCTTACTTTGGGCAGGGTTTGTATAGGGTGATATATTTTTTGGTGCTTTTCCGAGGAACATGTACACTGCAAATAAACATGAGGGAGAAATGAGAAAACACTCAACACCTCACAAAAATGAAATTGAAAGTTTAACATGTTTTATATATATATATATATATATATATATTATATATATATATATATATATATATATATTTTTTTTTTTTTTTTTACAGATAGGTAAAGGTAATGTAAAAATAAGGGAAATTACCATGCACAATTAAATATTAAATAATACCAAACTATATCAATCCATTGGCAAATAATCAATATATGATATATTGTCCATTCCTAAGGTAAAACACTTTGTTTTTTCAAATCATACTACCTCAAAAACTGTAAAAATCAAAAGATTTTCACCTGATCATGTGATTCGCATAAGCTCTGGAACAGCAAGTACAGTATCGACAGAGGGAACAGCTCACGTATGTGGGGAAATGGTTGGAAAAATACGGAATGTCAAAGTTGCATTCCATGCAGAAGTGTTTTTCTGTTGGCTTGCTGGAAGAACAATATGATGGTCAGAAGATATATATATATTATATAAACAGCAGACAAAGAGAGAGAGAGACAGAGAAAATATATCTATATACACTCACCATTGACTCTCAAACTTGACCATTAGCTCCATCATGCTTTCCACTGGCTTTTTCTTGAGAGGAATGACTTTATTGGTGACACTGTGAGATGCTGCAGGTGTTGATGTAGCATTTGAGCAAGTGTTCAATGGAGGTGCTCCTAACTGATCTCTGTTGTCAGTACTGTCAGCGTAAGCTCTGATGATTACCTGAAGTAGAGAGGGGTAAATGGTGAGGCCATCAAACAAGCAATAAACCAGCAATATATATGACTGGGAGTCTCTTACCCTAGTACCAGGTGTGAGGCCCTCTAATTGCTTGGGTTTGACACAGGTCCTGTGAAACCTTTGTCTGTGGTGCAACTCGTCCTTCTCACAAGTGAACTGAAGTCGGCATCTGCCACAATGATGCGCTTTTTTTTTCTGGATAAATAAACACAAACTTTAATAGGAATGATACAGAAGACACATTCTGCAGATGAATGCAGACATCACAACATTATGTGCAATATGCAAAAGGGTTATTCATTATGAGATTGTGATATTAAATTATGCGTTCATTATTATCCATCATTAAAAACCCTCTGAGCTTAGACACTTCAGTGCTAAGCACATTCTTTACCTGATGTCTAATGTAGTGCAACTGGAAGCCGCCACAAGACCTAAACACTTTTAAGCAGTAGGGACACATTAAGATGCAGGTGTCCTTGTGCTGCTCTGTGAAGTGGCTTATAACATCTTGGTAGAAAGAAGATCGGTACTCGCACACCTGAGGAGCAAAAAGAGTAAGCGATTTACACAAATATTTTCAAGACAAAACAGTTGCTGCTGAGAGGAATGACATGAAGCACGTGTACAAAGTTACCTGACACATGTAGGGCATCTCACCAGGCTTGTGCGCATGTTTCATGTGGTTCAGAAAGAGGGGTTCACTCTCAAAGGACCACTCACAGATCTTGCACACTTCTGTAAAGCAGAAAGAAATGTTTTAAAGGGGACCGGTTATGCTTTTTTACACTGTAATGTTGCTGTTTGAGCATGAAAAAGGTCTGCAAAGTCTTGAAAAAGGGAGTTATTCTCTATATCAGTGCGCACTGTTTCTGAACGCTCTGAAACGACTTCATTGTAGTTTTCACGTCACATTATTCCTCATTTAAATAATTCCCACCCAAGGCATATGCAAAATAAAGGGGCGGGGACTGGTTGAGTTAGTAGTTTGTTGAAACTCGTGGTTATGGTAAGGAGCATGACATTTCCCAAACACGCTCAAAGTGGTTGACCAATCACAACACACTGGTCCAGCCGACCAATCAGAGCACACTGTGCTTTTCAGAAGGAGGGGCTTCATAGAGACAGGAACTAAACAGAGTGTTACTGACAGACTGGGAAAAGAGGTGCTGCAACAATGTCAAATATGGGAAAAAAAAGTTTTTTTTTTTTAACATTCAAGCATGAAAACATTCTAGTAGAGCCCAAAAAGAAAATCAAGACTTTGTAAAAGGGCATAATATGGCTTCTAAGTTGGAACAAAAGTCAAATATTAACTAATGCATCAACAATGGTTTAAAACCTAGTTTTTGACAAACATTTTGACAAAGGGTTTTGAGGATATATCATTCTAAGAGTATAGACTCACTTGAGGACTCTGCATGGTTATGAACTGTCTCAACGTGGCACTGCAGACGGAAGGGCGTTGAGAAGTTTCTGTAGCAATGCTGGCACATAGTATGATAGTCCACTTCCCCTGTTTGGCGCTCCAACTCCATGTGGTGTTTCATGTGGTTCATCATCCTTTAAAATGAGGGTTGAGGGTTGAACACATCTATACCAACAACACCCCTCAAAAACAAATCTGAAAACCAACTTACTTGATGTTGCCCTTCACCTTCTTGTCACAGAATTGGCATTTCATTGCGACAGGCTCTGCATTGGTTCTTAGTGATGCAGGTTGGCCAGGATGTTGCCCATAGAAGAAGTCTTCAACTAACATGATCATTCTGCCTTGGTCGTCAAAATCTCCAGAGCGAGGATTAGGCGCTCCCTCGGGTATCTCAGAAGTGGTGACGTGTTTGAGAGATGTTTCTGAGGATGTGGAGAAGGAAACGGGATTCTCTGATGTGGAGGGTTTTGAGTGGGTTTTGTCACTCGGGCGCTTGATCCTTTTTCTAGCTTGGGCCTTTAGGTCCCGGACACTCTTGATAAGTTCTTGATTGCATTGCTGGATAATGGGGAACAAGATGAATGGACATGAGTCAGACCTTGGCGAAAGGTTTAAAGACCACCATAGAGGAGGTTCTTAAACAAGAAAGGCTTCGTACAGCATTGTTTGTAGATATTTAATCTAAAAAGTGTATGAGTAATAACTTACACAGAAGTATCCACGGAGGGACTGACTCTTTTGGTAAACTGCTTTACAGCGGACACAGAAATTCGAAGAACTGGAGCCTCTTTTCAATGCTGTAGAACAAAGATACTCCACTCAATCCCTTCTCAAAGAACTCTTAATGGGATAGTTCACCCAAAAATGAAAATTCTGTCATCAATTAATCACCTTCATGTCGCACCAAATCCAAACAACACCTTGTTTCTGCAGCGACTTTCAGCATGTTTCCTATAACAATATCTGACATCTACGTTTTACGTCGTGGCGTGAGAAATTTACAAAACATGCGAAATCTGATCAGAGCAGTCAGACTGAAATGGATTTCCAGAAATGCGATTTGAATAGGATATGAAACCACATATGTAGCATTTCAGATTTTTTGCCAATCACACTTGCTAAATCTGAACGGATTTCAATCGGATATGCACTAAAATTGGATTTGGACTGACAGTCTGAACGTAGCCTAAATGATGACACAATTTTCATTTTTGGGTGAACTAGTACCTTAAAACACACAAGAGCTGCACAATTCTGGATACACTGAGAATCACAACATTTTTTTGTTTACAACTGGGATCACGATTTTTTCTCAATTCTGAATAGGCGGCTAAACAAAATAACGTCATTTACTAGAGCTTGTGACAAAATGTTAATTGCTGCAGTCTATATAATAAATATTTAATTAATTTGAATTAATTTTTTTATTGGTTTGAATGAATGATTCAATGACTCACTCATAAAGACTTCACTCACTACTGGATGAATCAGTGTTTTTGAACGAATTTCTTGAATGAATGAATCAATGACAAATAAATTTTCACTTGTCTCCATCTACTGGTGTAACAATGTAATTGATACAACTGTTATTTGAAGTGTCAAGTTACTATTTCAAAGGGTGATTTACTCTATTTTGATCACTTCAGTAGACATCAGTGTTTATATCTAAACTATAAACTTTTATCCTAGTACTTCTGTGATCATTTGAATTGATGTAAGACAGAAATAATGATACTGTATAGTTGAAAAGACTGTTTGTGAAGCGGTTTCATTCCTATACATGACAACTGCTTTCTCTGGGTCAGAACGTAGATCTGAATGTCCACTGTGATCGTACTTGTCGAAGGTTTAATAGACATAGCAAATCATTGTCATTAAGGAATAAGTGGAATGAGTGTCTGAATCGAGATTGCAATCTTTTAACGATTAATCGTGCAGCTCTAAAACACAAACAATGTTAATCAATATGTTTAATCAATAAGCTGATGTCAACATATAAAGCATCAACAGCAATTAAAACTAGATCTGAACAATAGGAGGGTAAAACCGAATCAGTGATTCATCAGAAAAAGGTCCTGACCGTTAGTTGTTGTGGCAGGAGGGGCAAAGATCTGTGCTTGAGGTCTCACGGTCTGAGACAGGCCACCAGAGAGGAGCGGGGCTGGAGCTCTGTTTATGTTGTTCTGGATGGTGACGGTTGTGGTGGGCTGCACTAGTGAACTCACTACTTGACCAGCAGCTGCAGGTGCTCCAGCCAGCTTCGTGAACTTTATCACTTTAATTGTTGCACCTATCAAAGTAAACAAAAAATAAAACAGACAGGTAAATGACCCAAGAACTGATGCACAATGCAAAAAGTGTATGATAAACTGCATAAACTGTCACCTGGAGCTGCGGCTGGTAGGACGTTGGAGGGCGTCACATTGAGAGTGGTCACTCCTGGGGCCGATGAGGTGATGCTTTGTACGTTTGATGGGCTATTGATGGTCAAGGTGACTGGGATCTGCAATGCTGATAGTTTCCCAGGCGTTGTTTGCTGTACTGCACTCCCTGGGGTGACCATCCGTGGAGCAATTAACTGGGGTGTCTGAGCTGAAGAGGTCAGAAAAAGTATTTCAGCAAAATGAGTAATGCTCCAATAAAAATACAAAACATCTGTTTTTGTGCCGCAGAGAAAACGAAATGCATAGCAACAGATGTCTGGAACACTGTAGACTCTTGAGCACTTATGCTGGTATTTATGTCTGATGCGTGAACATTCATCACTTGTACAGTATGTGCATATAAATGTTAAAGGCACAATATGTAAGATTTTTAGATTAAAATATCCAAAAACCATTAGAACAATGTTATATACACAACCGGTCAAAAGTTTGGAATCTGTAAGATATTTCATGTTTTTAAAAGAAGTTTCGTCTGCTCACCAAGGCTGCATTTATTTAATTAAAAATACAGTAAAAACAGTAATATTGTGAAATATTATTACAATTTAAAATAACTTTTCTGTTTGAATATATTTTATAAAGTAATTTATTCCTGTGACCAACTCCAGTCTTCAGTGTCACATGATCCTTCAGAAATCATTCTAATATGCTGATCTGCTGCTCAAGAAACGTTTATTGTGCACAACTGTACAAAATATTTGTGTACAATATTTTTTTTTCAGGATTCTTTGATGAATAGATGATGCATTTGAAATATTATCTTTTGTAACATTATAAATGTCTTTACTGTCACTTTTGATAAATTTAATGCATCCTTGCTGAATAAAAGTATTCATTTTTTTAATTTCTTTTCAAAAAAATAAAAATAAAAATTCTTACTGACCCCAAACTTTTGAACGGTAGTGTATAATGTTACAAAAGCTTTGTATTTCAGATAAATGCTGTTCTTCTGAACTTGTTTTCTGTTTTCAACATTGATAATAATCATAAATGTTTCTTGAGCAGCAGATCATCATATTAGAATGATTTCTGAAGGATCATGTGACACTGAAGACTGGAGTAATGATGCTGAAAATTCAGCTTTGATCACAGGAATAAATTACTTTATAAAATATATTCAAACAGAAAACAGTTATTTTAAATTGTAGTAATATTTCACAATATTACTGTTTTTACTGTATTTTTAATTAAATAAATGCAGCCTTGGTGAGCAGATGAAACTTCTTTTAAAAACATTAAAAATCTTACCGTGTCCAAACTTTTGACCGGTAGTGTATTTTGTTGATTTGTGTACTTACTGCTTCATACCACAGTAACGTTAATAAAACTTTAATACATTAGCTCATCCATGAACATGATTTCTGTCTGAGTCTGTCGGATTGTTTTCCATCGGCTGTGGAGGTGACAACTCCCATGATTCCACGCTCATTCACGGCGTGATCAAGCTACACCCTTGTTTTGAATAAGCGACCTCTAGTGGTGAAAATTACATATTGTGCCTTTAAAATCGTGATGAAATGAATGCAGCTACAGATCTTTTCTTTTGCATTCTGACGTACATTAGAGTGTAAAACAGGCAAAAATGTAAGGCGGCGACTTTCTATCCATTGGTTGTAGATTGGATTTTAAGATGTTGGCGTTGCACTCGAAAATGAATGAGAGCTTGCAATCGACTATGAAAAAGAGGCAGAGTTTAAGCAGACTAAATGATTGCCTGAAGTCTGGCATGTGTCACCAGAGAGAAGTCTGTTGTTTACACAGGAAGATCGAGTTATGATTAAACATTACGTGGTCAAAAATGTTTTAAAATGAAATATAAAGGCATAGATGAATAGTATTTAACATGCATTTAGAAAATACACAGGGGGAATTTTCTTTCATGCCGACTTAAAATTCAACAATGCATCCTGCAAAATATGTCTGGGAGGGAGTAACCATATAATTAAATCAAGTTATGACTTACCAGCAGTCAGAAAACTAATAGGCTGTCCATTCAAGATGTAACCAAGTGATGTTCCCAAACTCATTGGGCCTGCCAAAGGCTGACCTGGATTAGGCTAAAACAGATGATCATCACTTAAATACAACATCTTTGGTATGTCTATATAAACAGAAGGCTAAATGCCTTATTGATAGCAAAAGAACAAAGTGAAACCTGTGCACTGATGTAGATAGTTTGGCCAAGTGTGCCACCTGCAGCTCCACCCGGCTGGACAGCATTAGGCAGTAACGTAACAGCAGGAGCTAAAGGTAAAAACAAATCAACAAGTCCCACAGGCATTCTTTTAACAGTGTTTTTGCAGTGTGGCATGTTTGTGATCACTAATGGCCACAAGGTACATGGAAAGAAAGCCTGGAAAGTCAATTCTACATAGCACTGGAATATTGTTTAGATCTTTATTGCATGCTTGTTTTCCTCTTACCAGAAGCCAAAGGCACAGCTTGATTTACGAGGTCAGTAGTAGCTGATGTCGGTTCAGCGGTGCCATCAGATTGTGCTGGTATCGGTGCACTATTGCCACTTGGGACTACAGTAACTAAATTAATAAATAAACAAAAGGCATTAAACTTTTATTTTTATTTACACTCGTTTTCCTAATAAATGATTAAATGCTCGATTAAATGATCAAGACATAATAAAGAGTGTTTATACATATAGTGAAAATTAAACAAAAACATTATTTACCTTTGTTATATCGCTGGTTCCTGTTTTCTGTAATACTCTGGCATGGCTCTAGATCATCTTCATCACATTGCATGTAAAGGTCCGAATCTGCCATGTTTCTGTAAACAAAAATAATCACTTATACAGTCATCACTCCTGTCAACAAGTCTATGTTGGCTATGGCCAGTGGGTAGCTGAACATATACTATCTATCTATTTGACATTAAAATATTACTATTATTATTAATAAATAGAAAAGTTAACAGGACAAGTGATCATTTTGTTATATGCAGTACAGCTTTTAATTAACAATAACATTTGAAGTCTGGACAATGTGTTACAAGACCTTATTTTTCCCAAAAATTTTATATATATATATATATATATATATATATATATACACACACACACACACACACACAACCAGTCAAAAGTTAGGAATCGGTAAGATTTTTAATGTTTTTAAAAGAAGTTTCGTCTGCTCACCAAGGCTGCATTTATTTAATTAAAAATACAGTAAAAACAGTAATATTGTGAAATATTATTGCAATTTAAAAATAACTGTTTTCTGTTTGAATATATTTTATAAAGTAATTTATTCCTGTGATCAAAGCTGAATTTTCAGCATCATTACTCCAGTCTTCAGTGTCACATGATCCTTCAGAAATCATTCTAATATGATGATCTGCTGCTCAAGAACCATTTATTGTGTACAATTGTACAAAATATTTGTGTACAATATTTTTTTAGTATTCTTTTGAATAGAAAGTTCAAAAGAACAGCATTTATTTGAAATATAATCTTTTGTAACATTATAAATGTCTTTACTGTCACTTTTGATCGATTTAATGCATCCTTGCTGAATAAAAGTATTCATTTCTTTAATTTCTTTTCAAAAAAATAAAAATAAAAATTCTTACTGACCCCAAACTTACGGTAATGGTAGTGTATAATGTTACAAAAGCTTTGTATTTCACATGAATGCTGTTCTTTTGAACTTTCTATTCATCAGGGAATCCTGAAAAAAAAAAGTACACAACTGTTTTCAACATTGATAATAATCATAAATGTTTCTTGAGCAGCAGATCATCATATTAGAATGATTTCTGAAGGATCATGTGACACTGAAGACTGGAGTAATGATGCTGAAAATTCAGCTTTGATCACAGGAATAAATTACTTTATAAAATATATTTAAACAGAAAACAGTTATTTTAAATTGTAATATATTTCACAATATTACTGTTTTTACTGTATTTTTAATTAAATAAATGCAGCCTTGGTGAGCAGACGAAACTTCTTTTAAAAACATTAAAAATCTTACCGTGTCCAAACTTTTATATATATTAGTTGTCAGTGGTTGTTCTGAGGCTCTCAACTGATACTTTCAAACATAAAGTAAAAAAAAATGTATGTTTTTAATGTAACTTTCTCCCTTTAAATACTTTGGTCAGTTCAAGAATAATTAAGCAATTTTATATTATTTATTTGAAAGAATTAAAAGAGCAGTTTCACGTCTATCCTTGTAACTGGTCGAGGTTGATATGGGATTTAGAAAGTAATTTTTTAGAGAGAATAATTAGTACAGTAATCTAACTACACTGTCGAAGATGTAATTAGTAGCTAGTAATTAATCACTTTTTAGAGTAACTCACCCAACATATTGTTCATATTGTTTACTTTCTGTCATACTTTGGCAAAAAAGTGAAATGCATAGGTCGCTAAACCGATTTCTTGCCGCAGTATCTACAATCTGTCATAATAAACGTGAGCCGTAACAGACGCGCGCTCGCGATCTTCCTGTAGAGCGCGCGCGAGGCTAACATTAGCCCGCCCTGCTAACTGCACGCATGTGTGTCCTGCCAATGCGCGACCCCGTGCAGCTGTGTATGCAAAGCTACAGTCGCTAGCCTTTACCTGACTGCACAACTTTTAACAACTACTTTACAAACACCGACGCGCTGTTTCTAGGGAGAAGAAAGGGAAGTCTTACCTCATGCACAGTTTTGCATATGTGCAAGACACAAATTTATAATGCGTTATTTCCTTTAATTCTTCGCGGGGTTTGCCATGATGGAAAAACAATGATCCCTGTTCTGCAGACGTTTTTCCCTCTTTGCTCGCGGTGGTAGGCGAAACATTTAAAAACGTCACTTCCACGCCTGTTTCCCTGCACTCTGATTGGCTGCGATCTTTTGTGAGAAACGCGGGATAAAAGTGATTATTCAATATTTAATAAAAAGCAGCAAATAAAACACTTAATGCCAGTGCAGGGTCAATGTTACATTTTATGCATATTATGATATGGAAGGAGTATCACTTCCAATAATAAACAATAACGTAAATGCGTTTTAAAGCTAATTATTACCATCTACAGTAAAATATTAAGAGTATGCATTATGTTTGCACATTGTCATCCTACCTGCTGCACAGATTTGCTTGTTTTATAACGGCAATATTTATCTATGCTAAACATGCAATAACTTAGCCGGCTAAATATTGCAGTGATCCAACAACACCGCCTCAGAGTTAACGTCACAAACTTGACTCGATCACTGAGAGAAAAACATTGGCTTTTAGTCAATGCATGTTAGTCTCGCGCCATAACTAATAGTTTCCCGCATATTCGTTTTCTTTTTGCCTGCTTTCATTAATTCCAAAATGGCGGCTGATGTTTACAAGGCAGGAATGCATTATTGACGTAACATATTAAGTGTTTCTATTCAAATGTTCCTCGAATGAAACATCAACTTTTTAATAATAAAACGATCATGTTTCTACAACAACAACACATTTCTGTGATTTTTTATTTTTTATAAAACAAGAGTTCGTGTTTTGTTGTTATAACGTTGCAGTGAACAAAGAAATCTCTCATGTTTTTATAGAGTTGTTCAGTTTATTATCCCACAACCAAGAACAGAATTAGCAATTAGAGCAATGGCTTCCCCTCAACATTTCTTTTGGGGGTTTTAAGTAGAAGAATGGCAGTTTTGATTTAAAAACAAGATTTAATAACATAAATTACCCACAGTCATACCTTTTAGAAGTGAAAGTTGAATCTTTTGTTGTTTTTTAAACGTAGCCTAGCTATAGCAATTTGTTAGCACTTTGTGTTTTAAAACAAAGCAACTTCAAAATTCACATTTACCGTTTAAACTGTGTATTTTTCTGTAGAATTAACAACATGTCTCTTCAAGTAGGTTAATTTAAACACAGACCATATTCATAAACAACCATTCTAAAAGCCTAGAAAAAAATTAGCCTTTTGAGTTGTGCTAACTAAGTTGATATCATGGCTGCACACACAGCTCTTTAACACTAGTTAAGTGGATAAACTGCAACCTTTTTAGCCTGGGTAGGTCATATGCAAGTGCAGTGCGTCTTGTTTACATGACTATAACAATAGGTTGATATGTAATAAGAAAGCACAATTTAAAACAAATGAAATTTAATCTAATTTGATCAACACTGTCCCTGACAACTGATATAATGATATTCCAGATCATTTCTTCTTGTCTGACTTGCCATAAACATTCCCACACTTCTGGTCTTGCAAGGTAATAAAAATAATAAAATCAGTGCCAAACAACTGAATAAAGCCCTTAAGAGGGAGGGAGGGCCACATGACCCATACAACATACCCCCAAAAAGCTTTTTGTAGCTTAAAAGGTCAGAGAGCTGTTTTCAAATGCCTCAGACTGCACAAATTAAGCCACATCTTAAATGTAGACTAGACTTTACTCCTAATGAAAAGCCTTGCTTTACTGTTATCTGCTATAGAAGTGGAAATTGTTTTGATCGTTGTTTTTGTTATTCACATTTCCGTCTGACCGCAAGCCATGGAATCTAACATGATCTTGACTTAATCTTCTTATAAAACCTTAACCCTGGCTTGAACACAGGGTGATTTGACTTGATAGCCGGCACTGAGCTTGATGGTGGACAAAGAAACAAAGAAAAGAGTTTAGTACTGTACGACAAAAAATAAAATGAAAGCAGAGCTGACAGTGCATCACAGCGGATGACATGTATCTCTCTATCCCAGCCACGAAACTGTGGGAGGAACTGAAGGAAAATCGTCTTGCTAAATACGGTGCAGTAACTGCGGTCACAGCTATTAGTAAGTTACGCAATGTCATTTCCTCTCAATCTAACTTTTGTTGGGCTGAAACAACATTTCAATCAGTTATGAACTATAACAATTTCTTTAAAATATATTGTAGAATATAATAAACAGCACAGTTTCAGTGCGATTCAGAAGGTACAATGTTGTGGCTCAAGAGGTATTTGATGTAGCTTAAGGGATAACAGAATTACAGATTAACAGAGTTCAGAGGCTGTGTGTAATCATGTGTTTTTTTTACAACAAAAAACACGATTGTAATATCAAATCCTTTATATATATATATATATATATATATATATATATATATATATATATATATATATATATATACAGGTGCATCTCAATAAATTAGAATATCATGAAAAAGTTTTTTTTTTCTATAATTTCATTCAAAAAGTAAAACTTAAATATATTCTAGATTTATTAGACATAAAGTTAAATATTTCCAGACTTATTTGTTTTCATTTTGATGATTACAGCTTGCTGCTCATCAAAATAAAAAAAATCAGTATCTCAAATTATTAGAATATTTAATTTTTAAGTTCTGTTAAATTACCATTCTCAGGGTATAAATACTGGGTTTAGATCAGTAATCCCAACAGCAGTCATGGGGAAGTCTGCTGACTTGACAGTTGTCCAGAAGACGATCATCAAGACCCTCTACAATGAGGGTAAGCCACAGAGGGTCACTACTGAAAGAGCTGTTCGCAGAGTGCTGTGCCAAAGCATATTCATGGAAAGTTGACTGGAAGGAAAAAGTGTGGTAGAAAAAGGTGTACAAGTGAAAGGAATGACCGCAGGCTTGAGAAGATTGTCAGGCGAAGCCGATTTAAGAACTTAGGAGAGCTTCAAAAGGAGTGGACTGAAGCTGGAGTCAAGAGCCACCGCACACAGACGTCTTCAGGAAATGGGCTACAACTGTCACATTCACTGAACCAAAGACATCGTCAGAAGCGTCTCACCTGGGCTAAAGAGAAAAAGAACTGGACTGTTGCTCAGTGGTCCAAAGTCCTCTTTTCAGATGAAAGTAAATTTTGCATTTCATTTGGAAATCAAGGTCCCAGAGTCTGGAGGAAGAGTGGAGAGGCACAGAAACCATGTTGCTTGAAGTCCAGTGTGAAGTTTCCACAGTCAGTGATGATTTGGGCTGCCATGTCATCTGCTGGTGTTGGTCCACTGTGTTTTTTTGAAGTCAACACTACCAGGAAATTTTAGAGCACTCCATGCTTCCTTCTGCTGACAAGCTTTATGGAGATGCTGATTTCATTTTCCAGCAGGATTTGGCACCTGCCCACAATGCCAAAGGTACCAAAAGCTGGTTCAATGACCATGGTGTTACTGTGCTTGATTGGCCAGCAAACTCACCTGACCTGAAGCCCATAGAGAATCTATGCGGTATTATCAAGAGGAAGATGAGAGACACCAGACCCAACAATGCAGATGACCTGAAGGCCCCTATCAAAGCAACCTGGGCTTCCATTACACCTGAGCAGTGCCACAGGCTAATCGCCTCCATGCCACGCCGCATTGATGCAGTAATTCATGCAAAAGGAGGCCCAACCAAGTATTGAGTGCATAGAAATGAACATACTTTTCAGAAGCCTGACATTTCTATTTATTGATCTTATGAAGTATTCTAATTTATTGGGATAGTGAATTGGTGGGTTTTTGTTAAATGTGAGCCAAAATCATCACAATTAAAAGAACCAAAGACTTAAAGTACTTCAGTCTGTGTGCACTGAATTTATTTAATACACGAGTTCCACAATTTGAGTTGCATTACTGAAATAAATGAACTTTTCCACGACATTCTAATTTATTGAGATGCACCTATATATATATATATATATATACACATATATACACACACTCACACACACACACACGATCTCTAAAAAAATGCTGGTTGGGTTATTTGGGTTGTGAATGGGTTGTTTTAACCCAGGGGTTGGGTTAAATGTTTGCCCAACCTGCTGGGTAGTTTTATTTAACTCAACTATTGTTTAAAATTGACTGTATTGCTTGCTTAAAATGAGCCCAAAGTATGTTGGAAATTAACTTTTATTAATATGTTTAATAAATGAACATTTATTGATAAGTTTAATGAATAATAATTAAACAATAAACATTTATAAAATTGCTTATTAATAAATGTTCACCTTTTGAATATTATTGTTGCCTCTAGTAATTATGTGTCTGATTTGTAATTTCCAACCTATTTTGGTTTCATTTTAAGCCAGCCATATAGTCATTTTAAACAATAGTTGGGTTAAATAAAACTGCCCAAACTGCCCGGTGGGTTTGTCCATTTTCAACCCAACTTGGGTTGTTTTTAACCCAGCATTTAGAGTGTATAAACACAATTGGCAAAAATTGGAAATAAAAGAAATTGAAGTACTAAAATTACTTAAACTAAAATTGAAATAAAAACAAATTAAGGCTAAATAGAATAAAAAGCACATAACTCAATTACTAAAACTGAAAATATAAAAATAAAAGCTAAATAATTTTTTTTATAAATGCTATTGTATATAATACTAAAATAACACTGATGCTATTTTGAATTGGATTTAGTTGGACATTTGTTTACACAGCGATTGTATTTACAGTGATACTTTCCAATACATTTTTTTTATAAATGGACCTTTGTATCATGGACCTCATTGATCTGATATCAAATCTGCTGAGGGCAACAAGCCAACTCTCCAACAGTGCTTCCAAGCCAGATCTGACCCTAAACTTTGTTTAGATCTTTAAAAATCTGTATTTAGAATTTCCTTGGATTTTCTTCAAAAACAGGTTTGGTTCTGCTGAGAAAGTGGATTGCAGGTGGAGTGTGCCGCTGTCGCGTGCGACTGGATGGGAAGACAGTCGTCATTACTGGTGCCAACACTGGCATTGGAAAAGAAACGGCACATGACTTGGCCATGAGAGGTAAACACGCTGCATTCTTAAAAATAAAGGTTCTAAAAGAGGGGTTTTCACAGCAATACACACCATTTTGGGTTCCCCAAAGAACCTTTCAGTAACCCCTTTTCTTAATGTGAAGAACATTTTAATAATCTAAAGAACCTTTTTCCATTATAAAGAACCTTTTGAGCAATGGAATGATTCCATGGATGTTAAAGGTTCTTCATGGAACCATCAATGCCAATAAAGAACCTTTATTTTTAAGAGTGAAGAAATCTATATTTTAGGTCCACTTTGCATCATGGCGAATCATTAAGCTGGACCAGATTGATAGACAATATTTTTTTTAGGGGCTCGGGTTGTGATGGCTTGTCGAGATCTTTCAAAAGCAGAAAAGGCTGCTGCGGAGATTCGCAGATCTACAGGAAATGGGAACATAGTAGTTCGGCACCTAAACCTGGCATCTCTGTTCTCCGTACGGCAGTTTGCACATGAATACACTGCCACTGAGAATCGACTGGATATACTTATTAACAATGCTGGTGAGACATTTGACTTCATTACTAGGTAATCAACAAATCACACTGTGCTTTTAGCTGTATTGTTAATTATTGCATATTTTTTTGTGGATAAACCTATTAGGAGTGATGATGTGCCCTAAAAGCCTTACAGAGGATGGCTATGAAACCCAGTTTGCTGTCAATCATTTGGGCCATTTCCTCCTGACTGTTCTGCTCCTGGACATGCTGAAGAAGTCTAGCCCTAGTCGAGTTATCAATGTATCCAGTATTGCTCACAAAGGAGGTAAAACCCACCCATTAACATGATGTCTTTTATATTTTCTTTTAGCTTCACAGCTTTTAGTTGAAAGATTATCCATAAAATTCTAAAGGTTCCAAAAGAAGGTTTTCACAGCGATGCCATAAAAGAACCATTTTGGGTTCCTTAAAGAGCCTGTCAGTGATCAGTTTTTGTGTGTGTGTGTCTAGAACATTTTAATAATCTAAAGAACTTTTGTGCTATAGAAAGAGTGTTATTAAATTATTAACGTTTTTAAGGATGATGTTTTAAATACTCTTTCACCCCCCGCCCGCAATCTTGTTCTTGCATTGATCAATAACTAATATGGTTACAATATATTGTGCATCTGCTGAGTCATTTGTAAACATTATTGCAGAGATGCATGAGACTGTTCTTATCCATACAACATAGTCCTATGACCTTTCTCATAGGTAAGATCAACTTTGATGACCTTAACTTCAACAAGGCACCATACGATTCCTTGGTCAGCTACAGGCAGAGCAAACTTGCCAACCTGCTGTTTACTCGCGAGTTAGCACGGAGGATTAAAGGTTTTGCGCTCATCTCCAGTATATCAGTCACGTTTAAACAGAAAATGCCTGAATGTTGTATTTTCCCTACATTCGCCTTGTTTAATCCTGCTCTGTTTTAAATCAGGGTCTGGTGTAACGGTGTACTCCCTTCACCCTGGAGTAATCCGCACTGAACTGGGACGTTATGTGCAGACCCGCTACCCTCTGCTCAGTGCCCTGTTGTCTTTTCCTGCTCTCTTACTGATGAAAACCCCCAACCAAGGTGCTCAGACATCCATCTTCTGTGCGGTTGCTGAGGGGTTGGAGTCTCACAGTGGCTGCTATTTCAGGTGAGCTGTTAACAAGGACCTACTGTGCACATTTTCAGTGTTGATTTTGTTTTTGGGCTCTACTAGTATAGGTTTTAATGCTTTAATGTTCAAAAAACACCTTATTTTTTACATATTTTACATTGTGGCGGCACCTCTCTGCTCTAAAAATTGAACCTTTTCTGTTCTGATGTGTATGTTTGACACTGGATGATTCTGAGATCTGTTTGCAGTGATTGTAAGCTGAAGGAACCAGCTCCTGAAGGTAAAGATGATCTCGCTGCTCTGCGATTATGGAAAATAAGTGCAAAGCTTGTGGGCTATGAAGAGGACTGACAACACTCCACCAAACTCTGTTCATAAAACCACATGCCTATACAGGAATGCTTTGTATGCAGCTATCAACATTCAGATCATCTTTTCCAATTTTCCCGTTTTTTTTTTTTTCTAATGGAAACTTTATTTAATTTAATTGATTATTAGTGGTTTCTGTCTAAATGGTATTTTTGTCTGGATCAGTACTATAGTAATCCCCATGTTTCCTGTCTTGCACATTACAGTATAAATGTAAGATAACTGATATTGATATCTCATCATTTGTCATTTTAAAGCTGTTTTGAAGTATCTAATTTGATGATTAATAAAGGTTTCATTAAATCATATCTTTATTGTAACCTAAATGTTATTAAAATAATATTCAAATAACATACATTAGTAATTTTAGCATTAGATGCTGGTAAAATACAGTTAAGAGCCTGTAGTAATGAATCTTTAAACAGAATTCGTTCATGAACCTGAACGCTGCACTGAACCAGCATTTAAATGTTAGTAATGAATTTATTTATTTATTTTTAGTATTTCTTTTGATGATAATAAAATTGTAATGAAATCATATTAATGATGTTTGGAAAAACCCATAAATTAATTTTCAGTGTTGGGGTAATGCATTAGAAGTAATGCAAGTTATGTAATCAGATTGCTTTTTTCAAGTAACTGGTAAAATAACACTTTCAAATTTACAACTAAATATTTGAGTAACTTTTTCAAATAAGTAATGCACGTTACGTTGTTTTCCCATTTAATGAATGATACCTCTTCTATCCCCATGTTGAGAAAAATCTGGAGTAAGGTGCAGAGGCATTGTGTGCGCTATGTAAACATGATGATTATTGTAATTCTTACTTTTAAAAGTAACTTTCCCTAACACTGTTCATTTTAAAAAGTGCAGTAATGCTGGTGAGATTGATTGTTAGCGATGTCCAATTCCCGACCGAATCATTCCTCTTGAATGATGAGTTGAATCTTTAAAATCAATTCTTTCACGAAACGACTTAATTGGTCCGAGCACTGACTCACTGAACCAACATATTAATGCTGGTAATGAAATTTTTTTTTTTTATGATTAATAAAAGTTTAATGGGATCATAACTTTACGGAATCATGCTATAAAAACATAAACGAATAAATAATGCATTAGAGGCTGCTGGTAAATAGTTCGTCTGGTTGAAATGTCCGATTCGTGACCGAATCGTTCTTCTGAGTCGAATCTTTTCGAATCCCACTACTGTCTCACTGAACCAACAAACAGATAATGTTTTTTTAGTATTTATTTTGATGATAACTAAAAGTTTAACGACCTCATAACATTAAGTAATCATGCTATAAAACACAAACGAAGCTGGCACAGAAGTTGAAAAAAAAAAAGAGTTCAGTGATTCATTACGCTCGTCTGGGGCGAGGGAAAAAAAACCTCCATCGCCCTCACCAAAATGGCGTTTTATTTACTCCGTTTTACGTAGCAGCCTTGAATTATGGGATATTGTTAATGATCTACGAACTGTTACCAGATCAGCTGAACTAGTAAATCGAACCTACAAGACTGACAGATCGATTGAACTACAACAGATCCCAAATCAGATACGGACCGAATACTCGTGTACACCGGAAGTAGCAGGAAGCGCAGTGAGTTGTCTGTCTCCCATTGTCAACAGTATTTTGTATGCGGGAGTTTACTAATGAAAAGAGCCTTTTAACATTAATTAAACAACTTTGAAAGGATTCGATCATTTGACCCATTCTCACTGACAATTAGATCATATATAAAACGACAAAATGAACGTGACTCTGGCTGTCAAGCAGTATATTTCCAAAATGATAGAGAGCAGCGGACCCGGGATGAAGGTGCTGCTGATGGACAAGGAGACGGTAAGTGAATTTGAACAGCCTTAACAGTTCAAACATAAAAGCGCAAATGTGCTTAAGCCAATGATAATCTAGTACTGTGTGCACTGTAAATGGGTTTTGCTGTCATGTGTCTTAACCAACTGAACTGAACTCTCATTTGTTTCTAAATAAAGTAGATGGCTGTGTTGTAAACTAGTCAGCAGTCTACATAGTGACAAACAGTGGTTAAAACATTGCTAGCATGTTCTCTTTACTCTTCCTCTGTTTCTTTACAGACCAGTATTGTGAGTGTGGTCTACACTCAGTCTGAGATCCTGCAGAAGGAGGTCTACCTTTTTGAGCGCATTGACTCACAAAACCGAGACAACATGAAGCACCTTAAAGCCATCTGCTTTCTCCGGCCAACCAAGGTTTTATCATTTTCTCTTATATCATAGATTTAGACTGAATTTTCAGGTGATTTCACACTTGAACATCTCTGCTTTCAGGAGAACGTAGAGCACCTGATCCAAGAGCTTCGTCGGCCCAAGTATAGTGTCTATTTCATCTGTGAGTGCCAGTAATACTGCATCAGTTTACCTCTCATTTATAAGAGTTTGCAGAATATGTGCTAATAAGGGTGGTCAGAAGATGCACTTTCACCGACTTTAGGCTTATTCCGTGCAGATTTCAGTAACGTGATCAGTAAGAGTGAGATAAAGGCTTTGGCTGAGGCAGATGAACAGGAAGTAGTTGCAGAAGTGCAGGTGGGACTTCTTCATAATTGATTCATACATATGCTTTCCATATTTATATACAGTGTCCACAAAATGTTGTCAAACTGATCATTTTGTTACTCTAGGAGTTCTATGGAGATTTCATTGCTGTGAACCCTCATCTTTTCTCCCTCAACCTTCAAGGAGTATCCAGGGTAAGATCATTTTTACTTTTTTGAATATGGAACTAGTGCTTGCACTTTATTGCTCTGTATGTTTTGGCTTAAAGGGGACCTTTTATTCTTGATTGTGTTTTTGGGCTCTACTAGAATAGGTTTTCATGCTTGAATGTTCAAAAAACACCTTATTTTTCATATATTTAACATTGTTGCAGCTCCTTTCTTCCCAGTCTGTCAGTAAAGCTCTGTTTAGTTCCTGTTTCTATGAAGCCCCTCCTTCTGAAAAGCACAGTGTGCTCTGATTTGTCGGCTGGACTAGTGTGTTGTGACTGGTCACAGCGTGTTTGTATAACTGCGAGTTTCAACACACTAAGGCCACATCCACATGAAAGCCAGAGCTTTTCCTATCCAATCTTTTTTTTTTTGTTGTTCTAAAAAAAATTGTCCATGAACACGGAGTCGTATTAAGAAATATCTGTGTACACACAAAACCACTGAAACCGACTCAATGTAGTATACATGCCAGACCAGTATGTGGCGCTGTAATTCTGCCACAGAGATACACTAAAAATGGAGAAGACTTGGATCATGCACATAAACCTTGCGCGCTGTAAACAAACCCAACACAACAACAAGAAGACGAAGACAAGACGTGGGGTGATGAAATCATCGTTTCACAAAATATACGGATTGGCTGTACACATGAAAATGCAAGGGTGTCCTTTTCAGATTTATCCACTCTGGGACTCGGTTTAAAAAAATAAGCTCCCAAAACGTCGGATCCATCTGGACAAAACGCCGATACGATACAAAATGTTTACGTATACAGCTAAACGCTTCTCCGTGTGTACAAGCTCTAACTCAACCAGGCCCCACCCCCTTATTTTGCATATGCCTTTAGCATAAATTATTTAAATGAGGAATATTGTGACGTGTTTGTTCCTGGAAGAAAACTCAAGACTACAATGGAGGCGTTTCAGAGAGTTCAGAAACAGTGACACTTATATAGAGAATAACTCCCGCTGGAGGGACTTTGTAACTTTGCAGACCTTTTTCATGCTCAAATAGCAACATTACACGCTAAAAAAAAAAGATGGAACATGTAAAAAAGCATAATAGGACCCCTTTAAATATAGTTTGTAGTTATTTATCAGGGATGTTATGATACCAAACTGAAAACTGGTTCAAAACATGTAAATTAGTTCACAAGATCTACTTGTGCTGCTTGGAATTATTTCCTTTCATCTTTTTATTTCTTTCTTTCATCAAGTTAATCATTATCTCACAACTATCAGGGACTCTTGTGAGCAGGAATCCTTCGGTTTTATGCTCTCTGTGAATATCTCTGTGCATGTTTATAGGGTCGCAGTTGGGAGCCAAGTGTGCTGCCTCGTGTCACTCAGGGTTTGACATCAGTGCTGCTGTCCCTGAAGAAATGTCCCATGATCCGCTACCAGCTCTCTTCTGACATGTCCAAAAGGCTGGCAGAGAGCGTCAAAGTAAGACTTCATTTTGTAATTGTATCATAGATCTGTAGTATGCATTTCGTTGAACAGATAATTTTTATAATTTGATTTACTCTACAGATGTCATTTTCATAGACAAAAAAATGTATCAACTAATGTTCTGTTTGTGTTTCCCACAGCAAATCATTACTAAGGAGTATGAACTGTTTGACTTCAGAAAAACAGAAGTACCTCCTCTTCTCCTGATTTTAGACCGAAGCGATGATGCCATTACTCCCCTTCTCAACCAGGCAAGAAACAATGTCTCTTAATATTGTAACATCCAAATCTCATATTACAGAACAAGATCTGAATGCAAAATCCTTGACATGACCACCAGAGGGAGATAGAGCCCATGGTTTATATTGGAAAACTGCTAAAACAGTGTTTCAATTTTAGTGCTAGACATTAAATAGGATGCATTTTATTCTTTTTCCATACTGTGAGATTTACAGGAGCCAGTGTGCCCTGCTTGCATTTGCTGAAAAATGTTACTGCAGCAAACTAATTATTACACAATGATTTAGTCTGCTGATATTGCAGTAAATGCTACATGTGCATGCATTTGCTTCCTCTAGTGGACGTATCAGGCTATGGTTCATGAGCTACTGGGCCTCAATAACAACCGCATAGACCTGTCGAGAGTGCCTGGAATCAGTAAGGACCTTCGGGAGGTGGTCTTGTCTGCAGAAAATGATGAGTTTTATGCAAATGTGAGTAACATATTGTTTGAAGTACATTAACAGATTCCATTACAGAGCATAATACATCATGAAATTATTTACCAGGTAAATTTTAGTTTCTAAGAAACTAATGTAGTGTACACAATGAGGTCTTGTAAGATGAATATAAAGTTTTAGGGTTTTGAAAAATTTAAAACAGAAACGTTATTACAAAATGAATACAAATTGTTTACAATTTCTAGCTTACTAGTTAAGCTTATTTGTGACTTGTCCATGTTTAACTCCTTACATACTGTCATTAAAGCAAAAGAAAGCGCAATTTTTTTTTTTTCTAATATATTGGAGATAAAAAAAAAAAATTGTGCTTTCTTTTGCTTTAATGACAGTATGTAAGGAGTATATATATATATATATATATATATATAATTTCTTTAGTGATTTCAGACTTTTGGACCCCACTCTATATGTTGTTTTTGTTCTCTTTCTCTCAATAAGAACTTGTACCTGAATTTTGGTGAGATTGGAACAAACATCAAGAACCTGATGGAGGATTTTCAGAAGAAAAAGCCCAAGGACCAACAGAAGTTAGAGTCCATATCTGACATGAAGGTGAGAGAACCACTGCTGAAGCCAGTCAAAGCCAGACACAATTTCTGTCATTAATTACTCGCCCTCATGTCGTTCCACACCCGTAAGACCTTTGTTCATCTTCAGAACACAAATTAAGACATTTTTAATGAAATCCAAGCGTTTTTTTTTTATCTCCAATAGAAAGCAACATAATTACTGTCATTCAAGGTCCAGAAAAGTAGGAAAGACATGGTTAAAATAGTGTAATTTGATAGTAATTATGTTGCTTTTTTATTAGGGATAAAAAAACCTTTTAGATTTCATCAAAAATATCTTAATTTGTGTTCTGAAGATGAATGAAGGTCTTACGGATGTGGAACAACATGAGGGAGAATAATTAATGACAGATTTTTCATTTTTGTGTGAACTAACCCTTAAAATACTGTTCACTGTAGCACATTTACATTTAATCATTTAGCAGATGCCAAAGTGACTTACAAATGAGGAGAACAATAGAAGCACATCATCTTATATGAAGAGTGAACCATGAAGACTCCTGATCAAGAACCTTTATCGTGTTACAGTATTATGACCACTTTCTGGCCCCCTTTGTAGGCATTTGTGGATAACTACCCCCAGTTTAAGAAAATGTCGGGCACGGTCTCAAAACATGTGACCGTGGTTGGGGAGCTGTCCCGCCTGGTCAGTGAAAGACAGCTGATGGAGGTGTCAGAGGTGGAGCAGGAGTTGGCCTGCCAGAATGACCACTCCAACGCACAACAGGTCAGCGAGTAGACCTGCATTCTTATCATAAAAAGTGTTGAGTGTTTTCACATCACTGATTTTACTGTTTTTTTGATCAAATAAATGCAGCTTTAATAAGCATAGAGACTTTGAACCTATGAATGTCCATCCACAAAGTTTTTTTGTGTTTGCCTATAGTATGTTAAGCGCTGTAAATCTTGCACCGTTGCTGAAGATGAACTTGTTCCTCTTCCTGCAGAGCTTGAGGCGGCTACTGCAGAACCCTCGGCTTTCTGAAATCGATGCTGTGCGGCTGGTGATGCTGTATGCGCTTCGCTACGAGAAACACAGCAGCAGTATTCTGCCCAGCCTTATGGAAGAGCTCAATCGCAAAGGGGTGTCAGAGAGACACCGCAAGGTGAGGGCCAGCAGATCCGTCCTGTAGCACAGCGTATTGTTATTGATGGATGATCCAGATTAATTTGATAAAGTCCTACTATTACTAGTACTATTATTAAAAACGAAAGCAACTTTCCCTCTATCTGTGCTGTAGATGGTGCAGGCTGTGGTGGAATATGGCGGAAAACGAGTCAGAGGAAGTGACCTCATCGCTCCTACAGATGCTGTGGCCATTACCAAGCAGTTTTTCAAAGGACTTAAGGTAGATCATCTGTTTACCAATGTGTTTTCTTAAAGGGGTCCTCATTTAAAAAAATTCCTGCCCAAGGCAAAATAAAGGGGGCAAGGCCTGGTTGAGTTAGTAGTCTGTTGAAACTTATTGTTATGGTGAGGGGCGTGACATTTCCAAAACATGCTCGAAGCAGTTGACAAATCACAACACACTGATCCAGCTGACCAATCAGAGCACATTGTGCTTTTCAGAAGGAGGGGCTTCATAGAGAGAGAAACTAAACAGAGCGTTACTGACAGACTGGGAAGAGAGATATAGATAGATATGTTTCCATCCAAATTTCTGAATTTAACTTATGCGCAAAATTGGAATATTGTATACAACATTTGTGAATAAAGCAGTGTTTCCATCCCATGTTTTCAAGAGGACAAAATGGTCACTTCCTGGGAAATTGGTGCAAATTATCTGTAATAAAAATGGGAGTTGCTGCAATCAGGGAAGAAATCATGGCTCTTTTTCCTACGTCATAATGGACTTGCTCCTCAGAGTGTGCAGGTGTTAATGAATGCAATTGTGTGAGACACTTCTGGGAGGGAATTAAACAAATTCTGATGACAAACTTTGGCTCAGGCATTTCAGAATGATCAAACCAATATTTGAGATGCTATGCAATAAACCAATGCAAACCAATTATAGCCTCTGTTGAGGCAAAGTCACGTGAAGTTTGTTTGCAAATCGAGAGATTTATTTGGCAAATGTGTTTCCATCGTAGTTTATGCGCATGTCTTATTGGCTAAAAAAATTCATCTGCTTCAATTGAGTGCCCAAGTTTTTTATGTTATTTTTATTTATTTTTTAAATTTATTTTAATAACATTTTTTTTAAATGAGATCCCAAAGTGCGCATAAAAATAGGCAGATGGAATGTCAGTGTAATATATGTGGAAAATGTTTTTTTTTGTTTTTTTATAGACATTCAAGCATGAACCTATTCTAGTAGACCCCAAAAACAAAATCAAGACTTTGTAAAAATAGTTCCACTTTAACATGTCATATAGCCACAGTCACATGCTGTTTATAACTTTATGTGTTTGAATAGGGAGTTGAAAATGTGTACACACAGCATCAGCCGCTTCTTCATGACACGCTGGATCAGCTGATCAAGGGTCGTTTGAAGGACAGCCAGTTCCCCTACCTCGGGCCAAATTCTCTGAGAGACAGGTGATACAGATACATAAATAGACTGCTATTCACTCTCATGCATTAATAATGTACAGGCACACTTAAAGACATTTAATGTGAGCATTTTGTTGTTGCTTTAAAGGTGAAGTGTGTCATTTCTGTCACTATGGAATGCTGTTTTTCACACATCTTACCAGATAAATTTTAAATTTTAAAATTCAGTTTTAAATAGGCTGTTTCATGTGCAATTCAGAAACTTTGTGCTTGGATTGAAACACATGGACTATAGCTGCATGATTCTGGATGAAATTAGAATCACGATACTTTTGTTTACAATAGAGATCATGATTCTCCCATGATTCTGAATAGAGAACTAAACAAAATAATGTAATTTACCAGAGGTTCTGACAAAATGTTAATTGCTGCAGTCTATCTAGAAATATTTAGTTAATTTGAATTAATTATTTTGAAAAAATCGATTTGAATGAATGATTCAATGACTCTATGACTCAATGATTTAAAGACTTTACTTGATTCATTACTGGACGAATCAGCGTTTTTGAACAGATCTCCTGAATGAATGATTTAATGACAAATACATTTTTAACAGTCACTTGTCACCACCTACTGGTGTATCGATGTAATTAATACAATCTCTATTGGAAGCATAATGTTACTTTCAAAAGGTGATTTGCTCTATTGTGATCGCTTCTGTGGACATCAGTGTTTATATCTGAACTATAAACATTTATCCCTGGACTTCTGTGATATAGAAATAATGATACTGTGTGGCTGATTGACTGTTTCATACATATACATGGCAACTGCTCTCTTTGGCTCAGCGGCAGTGCCAACGCAGATTTGAATGTTTGCTGTGATCGTACTTGTCAAAGGTTTATTAGACATAGCAAATCATTGTCATTAAGGAACAAGGTCGTGTAAGTGTTTGAATCGAGAGCAGAATTAATCCTGCAGCTCTAACATAAACTGCAGTTAAATAAATGTTCTCCTTCACACTCTGTCTTCACCCTTCAGACCTCAAGACATTATTGTCTTCATAATTGGCGGGGCCACTTACGAGGAGGCATTAACCGTTTACAACCTGAACCGCACAATGCCGGGGGTACGCATCGTACTCGGGGGCACGGCCATTCACAACACTAAGAGGTCAGTGTTTTTAAATGCTCTTAATGCTCTTTTTTTACCATCTCACCTCTTTCCATTAGCCCTCTGGCACACAAGCCTTTATGCCTTATTCAAGAAAGATCCCGGTTACAGTGACATCAGCCCTAGAATGGCATTGTGTAAAGAACATAAACTTGTTGTGCACATATAACTTTGTTGAATCCTTCAGGGTCTCATTCTGGAGGAGGTTTCACTCTGGACTATATGGAGTTTTGTTTCTTGGCGCTCTGACTTTTGATTTCTTAGATATTGCACTACTTATTTAATAAATGAATTATGTATTTTCTATATACACTACCGCTAAAAAGTTTGAGGGTTAACTATTTTTTTTTTTAAGAAATTAATACTTTTATTCATCAAGGACACATTAAATTGATCAAAAGTGACATTAAAGACATTTATAATGTCACACAAGATTTCTAGTTCAAATAAATGCTGTTCTTTTGAACTTTCTGTTAAACAAAGAATCCTAAAAAAATTATTTTCATAAAAATATTAAGCATATTAGTATGATTTCTGAAGGATCATGTGACACTGAAGACTGGAGTAATGAAGCTGAAAATTCAGCTTTGATCACAGGAATTACATTTTATAATATATTACAATAGAAAACTCTTATTAGAAATACAATTGTATTTCAGATTGTACTAAGAATTTACAATATTACTGTTTTTACTTAATTTATTTCAGTATCTACATATGTTGTCTGCCATGTAAACTCTGAATGAATCTTAATATTTTCAACCAAATTAATTTAGTTTAGCTAAATTTCATAAAGCTTCAATGTATTTCCACCTAATTTAACCAGATCTGTGGATTTTGTACGCTAAAGCCATTAGATACTAGTTTACCTGCTTGACTCTATAAACTTCCTGAAAAAATATGTGCATGATCATTTTGCTTTCTGTTTGTTTATAATTTCTCCCTTGCAGGTAATACATCAGTACAACATAACCCCACTGAGGATTCTGCCAAATAACAAGTGCTGACTGTACTCATGCATTATAAACCAAATATGTTCCCCTTCTCTGTTACAGCTTCCTGGAGGAAGTAATGCTGTCCGTGGGTTCAGGTGGAGACAGGACACAAGGAAGAGGCCGTCAGATGAGCCGACGTTGAGCTGTTCTCATCACTCATATTAATGTGCGCTGTCTGTCCTCTGAACCCTGAGCTGAGCACATTTGCCCTCTTTTTCTCTCTCCTAACATTCCTTTGAAATGTTTCAGTTTTAGGGAGGTAAATGGTAATACTGCACAATAAGGTTCAATTCTTTAACATTAATGAACAATGAACAACAATTTGTACAGCATTTATTAATCTAGGGTACATATAAATAATATAATAATAAATATACTATTGTTCATAAATGTTTGTTCATAAGGACAAGCAACAATCTGAATTGTTAAAAATGTGTTAGTATATGTGGAAATGTGCAGAAATATGTAGTAAACATTAGACTAAATTAATAAATATTGTAAAATTCTTGTTCATTGTTAGTTCACGAGACTTAATGCGCTAACTAATACTAATGTAAATGAGTTGAAACGTATATATATATATATAAGCAAAGTGTTGATAATGGTATGTGAAACACTGTAAATGTGCATAACTTTTATGATCACATGTAAATAATACCCCAAAAGTGTTCACAATGACAGCATTTTTATTTATTGGCTTGGTGATGCTGCATTTGATTATTTTTGGATAGATGACTACTGTGTTTCAGTAAAAAAAGTATATTTTGTGTGTGTGTATATATAGTGATAATGTGAAATTTTGCATCAAAAGTGCCCAACAAAGCTGGAAAAATCATTAATGTCTTTAACTCCAGAAGAAGAGCTCATCGGTTCACAATTACTATAATATTAATGTCCATCAAAGGCTTTTAACAATTAATATGACAGCTCTTGGTAGACAAAAAGTTTCAATCAGCGAGCTTTAAAACCTTGTATAAAACATCTTTGTGTGTCTGTGCACGTCTTTTTTTCGTAAGTCCTACTAGTTTATCTTTGCCTTTGTACATAGCTTGGTTAACCTGACAACATAATAAGTGACAATATTTTATGATTATCTTCAATAAATGAAAGGAAAAATGTTTATCAATTGATTCATCCAATAAATTCAGACCAACACATTTTCATGTTTTTATTACCACCAAAGCCTCAGTTGGCAGGCTGTGTAACACCTCACAAATGATGATGAAATTGTATCAATTAGCCCTGACCTTTAAGGTCATCACTTTAACCACCAGAGCTTAAACCCCCATAGACAAGTTCAGGTTGCTCCACTATAACTCCCCTTCCTCCCTCACTAATCACGTCCATTAATCCCCACCATCATCCAGAGGACCGGCAGACCTGAACGACTTAATGGCTTTACTGCATCAAGCACAGTTTTCTGTGTGTGGATTAAAAACATTAACAGTTGCTTATGATGAGTCAGAAAAGGGCCTGGTAGATTTCCAGCCAGATTATGTCACGTGTGATGCTTTGTACCAAAATACATATACATACAGCGGAACAAAAATCAGGTCCAAGATGTGTCCGTTTGTCATTTCCAGATTTGGATAAAAGAAATCTTAAGCTCTCCTGGGCAGATGTAGAATGCTTTGTCAATCCAAGGGAAACATTAGAATAATGTGGTCAATTTATGTTGACGAAAAAGAAGCTTAGAGCAGTGTAATTATAGTGATGGTGTGTGTGTGGTTTTCTTAAAAGAATATCCTAGCAAATCCCCCTATATACTTGTGTTACATAATAGACATTTTCTATTTTAAAGTTTGTTTATGCATTTAGTTTTATTGCAATTCTAATAATTTTATGTGCAATATTCAGATCCATGCTCTCATTTATTGTCTTTTTTTAACTTTTGCTCCACACTTCGTTTTAGATTTACTGAAACAAAGCTATTACACAAGTAACAGATTAGTCACACTATTATTCCAGTGAATATCGCTCAAGGAAATTTTATTTTTGTATGTTAATTTCTATATAGACTACAGAAACATTAAAAGAAGACATGCCTCAGTAGTGTTTTCACACTGGGGTAAGTTGTCACAATGGAACCTGCCTTTATTATATACATTTCAGCAAAATTTAAACAGTTAATAATCAATTATGAAGAAAAGTGATGCACTAACGTGACAAATTGCCCCGACTTGCAATTTATGAACAATATCCTTGCCTGAATGTGTAGCGGTTTCTTTGTGTTCACTTGTTCCCCAAAAACTAAAAATATGATATTGTCATTTTAGTTTGCAGGACAAGATTCCCAAAAATTATTCTAAAATATGAATGAATCAAAATGCAAGTTAATCAGTTCTGGATAGTGGATAGTGTTGGGTAAGTTACTCTAAAAAAAAAAGTAATTAATTACTAGCTACTAATTACATTTTCAACAGTGTAATTACATTACTTGTACTAATTACTCTTTCTAAAAAGTATTAGATTACTTAGTACTTTCTAAATCTCATATCAACTTGACCAATTGAACAATACAATTAAGGATAGACATGAAACTGCACTTTTGATTCTTTCAAATAAACAATATACAATTGCATAAATTATTCTTGAACTGACCGAAGTGTCTAAAGGGGGAAGGATACATTAAAAACATACATTTTAACATTAAAATTTGATGTTAAAGGGCTAGTTCACCCAAAAATGAAAATTGTCATTTTTTACTCACTTTTTGTGCGCCAAAAAACCCAAAATAACTACTTTTCAACAATATCTAGTGATGGCCTTTTTCAAAACACTGCTTCGAATCTTTTGTTTCGAATCAGCGGTTCGGATCGCGTGTCAAACTGCTGAAATCACGTGACTTTGGCGCTCCGAACCGCTGATTTGAAACAAAAGATTCGAAGCAGTGTTTTGAAATCGGCCATCACTAGATATTGTTGAAAAGTAGTTATTTTGTTTTTTTGTTGCACAAAAAGTATTCTTTAGTAGCTTTCTGAGCACTGAAAGTGTAAATTAACTTGCTGGCAATGGAGGCCTCACTGAGCCATCGGATTTCATCAAAAATATCTTAATTTGTGTTCCGAAGATGAATGAAGGTCTTACGGGTGTGGAACGACATGAAGGTGAGTGATTAATGACAGAACTTTCATTTTTGGGTGAACTAAACCTTTAAATCCATTATTGTTTTATCAATAACTGTTCTATACAGTATTTAATGCAGTTACATCAGAAGTAACTATAATTAAATTACAGAAAAATTAGGAGTAATCCCTTACAATACTTTTTCAAGGGAAAAATAATTAAATTATAGTAGCTACTTAGCAATTAATTACACCCAACACTGGTTCTGGGTGTATCACATTATAAAAAACACGACATCTAGTCTTGAATTCATTAGCTTACACATAAACAAACACACTGTAATATTAATTATCACTGTAAATAACTATATCTGTTGCTGTACGCTGATTTGCGGTGTGTTTAGGCTGATGAGGGGGAAAAGAAAGCCACTGAAGCTCAATATGCAGCGTGACATCACTCCGACAGCTGTGCTTGTTCAATAGATGGAGCAGTCGAGCTCTATAAACGGGAAAATCCGTTTCGGTGAGAAGCACAGCAGCTCAGGGACTCACCCAAGCCAATGGAGAGCCTGTGCCCGCGGTTTGCAAATCGTCAATGTAGAGACTGGCAGTCCATCAGTGCTGAGAGCCAACAGCTCGTGCCATATACAACACCTGCACGCGGCAAATTCACATCAAAAGATAAACAAAAACACCTCAGTTTCTAATAGAAAGCGGGACAGATCGCGGAATATACGTCGGAAAATACATTTTGAGAACAGCATGAAGAAAAGCCATTTGGTCAAAAGGGTGAGAATTTCATACAGTGAGTCTCTGATGTGTAAAGGCTAATGTTGATGAATGATCATAATTTAATAGTTTTATTGAACAGTGACTGAATGTAATACAGCTTAAGTATTTGTGTTCTGCTTTTTAAATGTGTAAATTAATTTAACAATGACTCCTTTGTTATGAAAAGCCGAATGTGTGAGCGTACGTTACGTCCGTTACGCTTATTCGTCATATGCTTTAGTCGCGCGTATAATTAACATATTTTACTTTATTTAACTGAATTTTTAATTGACCACACCCTTAATTGACCAACTGACAGTAAAACATTTTGTAATATATTTTTAGGGTGCAGTATGTCAGGCTGTATTAACGTTAACTATTTATTTTGTTACTGTTTTTTTTGTTATTAGCCTTCTAGTAGCCTAAGTAATCCAATACTGACTAGCAGCCTTTTACATCTTTTTACTTTCTTATTCCAATAGTGATCTTATTAATTAGACACTATGAACTAAATTATGGACTCAATAGTTAGCCTATTTTATCTTAATAGCCTAGTACTTATTTATTAGATACTAGCTACCTATTAACCTATTACTACTAGCACTAGTACATTTTTTCTTACAATAGTTTTACTTGTCATATGACTACAAAGGGTTCAATTAAAAATCTGACTAATTATATTAAAAAATGTTACTAAAAATGTTAGTAACAACACTTAAACTACAATAAGGTTTCATTTGTTAACTACATTAGTTAACATGCAATAACAATGAAAAATACTTCTACAGCATTTATTAATTTTAGCTGACGTCAGTCTCATCATTTACTACTACATTTTTTAAGATCAAAAGTTGTATTTGTTAATATTAGTTAATGCACCGTGAACTAACATGAGCAGTTTTATTAACTAACATTAACAAAGGTCAATAAATGCTGTAAAATATATTGCCCATTGTTAGCTCATTTTAGTTAATGCATTAACTAATATTGTAAAGTGTATCTAGTGCACTAGTATCTAATAAGCTACTAACAAAACTACATCTAGTACACCGAATACTTCAAATAGACACATACTAGGACTTGCTAGTCACCTGTGAAAATATATTAGTCACTGTTGGACAACTTACTAATAGTTATAAGATAAGTACTAGTAACAGATATGGAATAAACATTATGATGGCTTAGCATAGTGCGATGTGACAGAGATCTGTTTGAACTTGAATACTATTATGTAAGACCGTCGACACACTAACCGAGTCACTGTTGACACACTCAGGGTCTTCAGGATGCCAACCAGCCGTCGTCCCAACCAGACAAAGTAGGCTGGATCCGCAGGTTCAGCGGCAAAGGAATATTCAGGGAAATATGGCGAAATCGCTTTGTGATGCTTAAAGGAGATCATCTGTACATCTTTGAAAAAGAGGTGAGTTATGAAGACATTTATAATACATTTTCATAATGATTTCATGCTGTCAACCTCTCAGAAGTATATCATATCAACTACTCGTGTATGTAACCCATTCAGATTTTAACATAAACTACAGAGATTATATACTGAGTTATGAATAGGAGTAATGAATGTTTGCCAAAAACTCCTGTCCTTGATATAAAGGACATACTCTTGCAACATCAAAGTAATCCTTTTGACAAGCTATAATTTTCTAAAGGGTGTTATATAAACACTGAAAATTGAAACCCAGTTGTGGCCCCAAATGAACCTGGTTAGTGGCTACAATCAATATTTCCCTGTGTCATGGATTTTGTGTCAGTACCACTACCAAAGATCCCTGAAGCTTCCTGAAGTTGGTTACAAATATTCAATTTCCGGTTTGAATTAGGAGCAACAAATCTTTATAATTGAATCATTTGCTCATTTAAGGCTCATGTGGAGGCATGGTTGTAATTTTCATGGAAGTGTAGCAGCTTGTTTCTGTCATTGCCCGTAGGCTTTCATCACTTTCACAGAGCCGTCAGATAACAGCATATCATTATGGGAAACTGTACAGGGGTGCTGTGGTTTTCTCATTAAAGTGAAGTAATTGGTTTTAAGAGTTAAGAAAGCAGTTGCACATCCCTCATTCACACATCTGCTGTCTTTTGAATGAGTGACGTTATTTACAATAAAAGATTCAGAGCTCAGCTGCACTTCTCTCGCTCCCTGGAGATGTTCAGGACACTGAATCCAGTGTCACGCCATCATGATAAGAAACCCGTGTAAACAAACCACATCTAAATGAAATGCTGCAGCAATTTGCATCCATGTGCTTTGTTCTGTCAGTGACACAAATAAGAAACAGATACGCTTTGCAAGTTGGATGAAGAACAAAAGTCTCTGCTTAAAAAAGACATCGATTTACATGTAGAGACCAAGTACACGCACAAATGCATGTGGTGTTGCATTGAAGTACAATGCGAGTGGATGTTTCCTATTTATGTGGTGAATTATTCAAACATGAACTTTACAGAGACAGACCACATGGACATAAACTGGGCCTGCTGACACTGATGCAGTCGGCACCTTGAGTTAAGTGTTATGTTTTTGTTAAGTTAAATACACATGTAACTTCAGTAAGTTTTAAAGGAACTTAAAAATTCAAATAACATATTGTAATGTTTTTTAATATATTACTAATTAATTTATATATTTTATAAATGATTACTTTTATTTCAAAGAGGAATTATTATGCATTTTCAACTCTCTTTGTAACGTGTGTAACGGTGCATTCACACTGGGCGTCGGCGTTAATGCTTTGCCGAACTGAATTGTGGGTTCCGTTGCATCGCTTCACTGGTGTTGCTTGCAGCAGAAGTTAAAAACTTTGCCAATGCAGGCGTCAGCCAATCAGATCACCTTATGCAAATACCCTAGCACAGGCGCTAGCCAATTGCATTTCACGCAGCACCGGAAAGTAATGTGATTGCTCTATGATCAGGGTTGCCAGGTTTTCACAACAAAACCCACCCAAATGCTACTCAAAACTAGCCTACTCAATCGCGTTTCGGGGTGTCCCCTGGTAAAATTTGTGTTCCGGGGGGTAAAATCCGTGTTTTTGGTGGGGTTCCCCTGGTAAAATTCGCATTTCAGGGGCTAAATATCATGTTGGCATTTTAGCAACACTGACTATGATGGTCGCATCAGCAACAGGCTTCAGACACCCCCTCCGTCAAGCATCGACTCAGACGCCCTGTGTGTGAATGCAGTGTAATGTTGCTGTTTGAGCATGAAAAAGGTCGTGCAAAGTCAAGTAGTCTTGAGTTTCTTTTCGGAACAAACACGTTACAATATTCCTCATTTAAATAATTCCCGCCCAAGGCATATGCAAAATAAAGGGGCGGGGCCTGGTTGAGTTAGTAGTTTGTTGAATTTCGCAAATATGGTAAGGGGCGTGACATTTCCCAAACATGCTCGAAGCGGTTGACCAATCACAACACACTGGTCCAGCTGACCAATCAGAGCACACTGCGCTTTTCAGAAGGAGGGGCTTCACAGAGACAGGAACTAAACAGAGCGTTACTGACAGACTGGGAAGAGAGGAGCTGCAACAACGTCAAATGTGTGGGAAAAAAAATTATGTGTTTTTTCATTTTCCACTGTCAACACTGCTTGAATTCCCAGAATATTTCGGTTTGGCATACAGGACATCGTATTTTCACAAGATTCCCAAGGTTTTCAGAGAAATGAAAGTCGTCAAAGGAGCCGCAAATCACATTAACATTCTGTATACCCATCTTCTAGCCCTGTGAATCATCCGACCAGTCAGACAAGCAAGGTTATTTTTATAGTATCAGAATACAATGTCAGCAGGTTGCATCAGTCTGAGTATGTGCGCTACAGGTCTGTCCGCTGGTGATCGCATGCCTTCAGGCTCTGTGTAGAGTTTGCTGTGGATGTGTTAGTACTGATAGCGTTATGCACCGCTGCACTTGACTTTGCTTCAGTGCTCAAGGTAGCCCTGTTCTTGCCAGAATTATGTCACTTGACATAACTCTTCAATTGATCTCACTCATGTAACGTAGTGAGACACACTTCATGCAACTCAAGTCGTAAATGCTACAATCCTTTTTGATTCCCAAGTTAATTATTTGAAGTTTATACATGTAGACAGCTGAGCATCTATAACTGGGTTCAAAGTGCTTCTTTTCAAGCTCTCTCTATACATCTAGTGTAAATAATTGATGCTCTAGTCTGGTATACACGGTATTCAGGCTGATCAGTCACAGTTGAGGGTGCATCGTGTGTGCAAATGGATCATATGTAAACATGTACGGAGGATTTACTCATAAACAGTGTAGATTCACCGATATGTCTGTAAATGTGTCAGTGTCTGTATCAGTTATGATATTTAACACTCATCCAATTGTCAGGGCAAAAGGCTGTGAGGTTTACTTGTGTTTATTTTAATTATGTCTATTTTAGGAAAATTGGTTGACCTCAAAATAATGCAGTCAACCAGATTACAGAACACACTGAACACGTGATTCGAGGGGATTCTGCAAATCTATTTTCCGCCTTTAATTCCAGCCAGTTCGTAGAAGTAAAACTGGGCAAGTAATTGCAGTATTCACTTCATCTTTACTACACTGTACATCTTGAGACTGAGTTTACGGTTGTATGGCTCCAAGCAAAGTGAAGCATCCGGATCCAGCTTTATAAAACTACCAATTCACAATGCCTTGAAAACCAGCTCTGTTCTGAAATCCTTGGGTTGTTTCAAAAGTGAATGTAATATTCATAGGTGTGCTCTTTACGAAGGCTGCGTTTTAGTCCTTACATCTTGTTGTGGATGGAGTTACCTCCGTCAGAATGAAGATGGTGGGTTAGTGGGTTATTTTTGGAGGTGGTTAATCCAGAGATCAGGATGGCCCCCTGCCGGGAACGTGCTGCGCCAACAGTGGGGGAGTGAAATATTGATGTGGTGAAGAGAGGCCAGGCTCTTTTCCTCCAGGGGTCTTTTGCCCCATATTAGCATCACTAGTACGCTCTTTCTCAGAGTGTGCGCTCACTCACATTTAAATGTGTGACCCCAGGAGGCCATCTGGAGGCATACGGTTACACACATTACCTTTAGCCATATGTGGCATAGGGGGGATTTTACCTAAATGCTGCTTTTTATTGTAAAACTGTTGTTTTGTGACCTATCTTAGCTTGACCCAATTTTAAGCGGAATATTGTAGAGTCATATTAACTAGAGATGTTATGAACAGGCTGGTTTGCTTGTGCTTGCTGTTTGGTCTGTGATCATGGATCACTTTGATCTTTGTTCTTTAATCTCAAGCTCACTGACATCAGATTCCTTTGTTGCGTATTTCCATTGCTATGGTGAATGCATGGTAACCATGCAGAACTCTGACCTAAAATGTCTATGTTTTTTGATCTGTGTGACATCACATGCATGCTAATATATTTTTATGTTCGTCTCAGCAGAAACCCTTGTGACCCTCATTGTGGCTCTGTGGGATTTAAAGTCCCACCCCCTCCCCAGTTTTAGTGAACTTTACCTCTTTTACACCACAGTCATCTGTAATGATGACTGACTTGCCTAAAAATGAAGCATTTTCACAGATGGGTCACTGGCTGAATGATTAGAGGAGGGGCTGAACTAACTGAAAACCGTTTGGAACATCTGTCTTGATTTCTGATGGAAAAGAACACTTTTCTTTTCCTTTTGTACTATTTATCATGAATCGAGAATATGTTCTGAACCAGGCTTGGTTATGTATGTGTGTAGTTTGCGCTAGTCTTGAGGTTTCATTGTAAAATGTGAAACATAATCAAAAAATAATGTACTTAAGCCTCATAATTCACATTGTGAGACTATATAAAGTCTCATTTGCAATGGCAATTTTGAGGTACAATACAACACTGTGAGATATACACTAGCTAGCGTTCAAAACTTTTAAGTATAAAGTCATATTATAAAATGGTAAACCACAATTACATGACATAAATTAGCAGTTGTCAGATATAGTTGCAATTACAGTAACAAAATATAGCTGCAAGCAGCAATTAACAGGGTTCAAGCATTTTAAGGCCTTTAAGCACACGCGTAAAAACATTTTTTGTTTTATTTAGCAAGCCTGTAACCATCTCAATCATACATGGAAGACCATTTACAGCAAATACAGGCAATTTACCATAGGAAATATATGGTTTTTAAAGCTTTTTAACAGTTATCACAGTTGAGCCAAAAACCTAGGACTAGATCGCCAAAGCTGGTTTTTGAAATAATCTCCAATATTTAACGAACGAGTCAATGGACAGAGGCGGTCCTAGAGGCAAAGTTCCTCAGAATGAGGAGTTCTACCATGTGGTACGAATTTCGTGGGTGTGTGCGAAAAATCGTGCGATACACGATCGTTTGCACACGTGGAAAAGGCGAAGGCGCCTCCCGGTGGCCGATTTCTTTCAAATTTCTCACAGGCCGCTAGGGCCGTGAGTCAAACAGGCCCAGCAAGTTTCGTTCCGATCAGCCTCCGTTAACCTTGTCTGATAACTGCTCAAACTTCATTGGCCGATGGCGGACATGTTTTTCGAGATACGTCAATGTCCTCATAGATGATTAGGCACCTCGGGCAAACACACTGCACTACATTTTCAAGTCGATCGGATTCAACGGTGAAGTAGTTATAGCCATTTTCATGTTTTTTTGCTGTTATAGCGCCACCAAGTGGCCAGTCGCCGGGTCCTTTTTCATGCGACCACAGAATGAGCTCTTACATAGGTGTGCTAAGTTTGGTGAAAATATCTCAGTCCGTTCATGAGTTATAGCCATTTTCATAACTTTTTGGTGGCCCTTAGGGACCATGAACCGAAATTTCAAAATTTTTTTTTTTTTGATAATTATTGACAGTGAGACTCCGAAGAATCTCGCTGCACTGGTTTGGTTCTGATCAGGCCAAAAACCTAGGACTAGTTCACAGAAGTAGGTTTTTCAAAAAATACAAAATACAAACAATATACAAACAAAAAAGTTACGGTTCAGGAGTTACGAGCCATTTCGTACTTTTGACCGCTGTAGCACCCCTGTCAGGCTGATAGGGGCGATCCTTGGTGACGTTGTAGGCCGTGTGAGTACTACCAGCCCTCAAAGTTTCAAGTCTCTATGACTTACGGTTTGGTCTGCTCGATCACTTTTAGGGGAGAATGCTGATCCTTGGAAAATGTAACAATTAAAACAGGGTTTCAGCACAACTCGCTTGAACCCCTAATAAATGAACAATTACAAGGAATAAAGTTACAAGTACCTTTTAATGTTATACTTGAGGTGTAACCAGCTTCCATAAAGTAGTAAGTTACTGCAGAATTGAATTTTAGCTGTATTTGTTCTTTGTGTTCTTCATATATCCTTAAATAAGGGTACAGATGTTTTTGTAACTTTTTGTAAAACAAATGTTGGTGTTTTGTTTAGTGTTCTGTCAGCATGAACTGATCTCACAGCAGTGTTCTGTTGAACATTAATTATTGCTATCCTTCGAGCTAAAATCAATATGTCCCACCATGAATCACTGTTGTCGACACAGTTGGCCTGGGAAAGCGCTGCTGATAATTTCAATTAATGTTAGCAATTGTTTATAGCTTGAGGCCTGTGTCTGTGTGCTGATGCTGCTGCTCTTGTGTTCAGATGAAGAATAACGGGAAGACTCATGAAGTGTTTGACCTGGCACAGTACGAGCGCTCGGAGGAACTGCGAAAGGACAAGAGCCACAGCAAGAAGAACCACAGTAAATTTACCCTGCTCCGCTGCCAACACCCTGGAAACAAGGTAAGGACTAAACATTATGGATTAAAAAAAAAGGGTTCAATTCATATTGTGCCTCTTTTACTACAATGAGTTTAATCAGTTTTTAGGGTGTGTTCACATTTGGTTCGATTAAAACAGACTCTGGTGCGATTGTTCTGTTAGTGCGGTTCATTTGAATAAGTGCGAACGCTGCCATCTGAACCCTGCTGCGCACCAAACAAGCGGACCAAAACCCCTGAAAAGGTGGGTCTCAGTTCACTTACAAATGAACTCTTGTGGGGTTCGAAGTCTCAAGATGTGACCCTAAAAAGGACAGAATGCTCAAGAATACTCTAGTTGCGTTGTTGCCCATTACTGTTTGGTTCAGACGTCAGAACGGCGTCTTCTTGCAGCAGATCTTTGTTTATGTGTGTGACGGAGGAATTTGTGGTGCTATTTTGACTCTTTTACACATTCAGTAAGCTCTTCACAAGTTCTCAGCTGGTAAAAATACCATCATATGTACGCACATACTAGCACATTTAGTCAGTTTTGGATGTTTGGTAAGTTCCAATGCAAAATATACATCATAAAAGCTGTTTTATGCCAAGTGAACCAGGGCTAAATGTTTTTTTTTTGGTCCGGACCAAAAGAACCAAGAAAACCAAACTACAATTGTGAACACACCCTTAATCTTTGTTTCTTACTTTATTGCTCAATAATCAGAATCTGTGTCAGTCATCATCAGACTACTTGTTGATGAAAATTTAAAGGGGTCACAAACATGAAGATTTTGCAATAAGAAATTGATTCCTTGATAATAAGATCAAAGAAAATTTGTTTTGGGGTTTTTCAAAGACCCTTAAAATGTATGTTTGAAAATTCTAAATACCATAATCATTCATCAATTCATTCTTCATTAGAGTCCCAATCTTGTGTTTCTGGCCGTGAGTCCAGAGGAGAAGGAATCTTGGATCAATGTTTTAAATACAGCGATTACCAGAGCTAAGAATCGTGTGCTGGATGAGGTGAGCACAGACATTAAATATACTTTTTATTCATTCCTTGTTTTTTAATGCTCATCTTTTAGCTTTCCACTCCCACACTCATTCCTGTCATTAGTCAGTCTCTTTCTGTTTATATTTCTTTCTCTTTCATATTCTGGTGCTAACCCTCTTCCATTTCACTTTTAGATTTTTCTATCTTCTTGTCATTATTTGGTTTTTGCACTTTTAGGATACTGGAAATGCTTTGTGTAATTTTTTCACAAAAGCAGAAAATGCAACTTTTTTAGTTTACATAAAATATTTCGGTTAAGCCAGCCAACATCATGCATTATTGCTATGGCCACAGTAATTCAATAATTCAAACGAGGGTTTAAAGAGGACCTATTATGCTTTTTTACATGTTCAGCTTTCTTTAGTGTGTAATGTTGCTGTTTGAGCTTGAAAAATGAAAACGCATCGATTGTAGTCTTGAGATGTTTTCCGAGAACGAACACGTCACTATATTCCTCATTTAAATAATTCCCGCCCAAGGCATATGCAAAATAAAGGGGCGGGGCCTGGTTGAGTTAGTAGTGTGTTATAGTTATAGTAAGGGGCGTGACATTTCCCAAACGCGCTCAAAGTGGTTGACCAATCACAACACACTGGTCCAGCTGACCAATCTGAGCGTATTGTGCTTTTCAGAAGGAGGGGCTTCATAGAGACAGGAACTTACAGACTGGGAAGTAGACAGTCTTGTTTCCACTTGTAATTTCTCTGCATTTCATATACCAGGAACCCACTTGTGTGAATTTAACATCATCTGTATATGGCACTTTCTATTTATAAATCTGCAAATTCGTTTTCACGCTAACAACTGCTGGATTAAACTGAGATGAATGTGAGACTAATTAACACTTTTTGTCATATAGGCCTTTTGTGTTGTGTAAATTAGAAACCAGATAAGGTTGCTGCTGAAAATGACTGTGTTAATACAGAGTTTTTTTTTCCTCCGCAGGTCACGATTGAGGAGGAGAGTCTTCTGGCTCACCCTACACGCAATCGGGCCAAGATTCCACTTGGGCGGCGTTTGCCTACGCGGGGTCATCTCATGGCTGTGGTGGGTGGCATTCTTGTTTTGACTTTGATTTCGTAGACTGTTGTTGTTTGTCTGATCATACTGAAATATACTGACTTCATAGCACTAGGTGGTTGTTTGGTGCAATAGTGATGAAACTTATATGTAGCTATTTATAACATGACTGCATAACAGAGAGGTAGTTCTGTCCAGAAATCTTTGCTGAATAAAAGGTGCACTCTTATTTTTTCCTCAATTAAAAAGTTTTACACATAAAGAATAGTATAAGATGGGGTAAGATTCATTTCATTTTTCCCTTGAACACAGATGTTACTAAATCTCATCTCAACAAAATTATTGGTTATGCTCTTAGTAATTTTCACTTTTTATTTGAACATCAATTATCTGAACAGTTTTAGGTTAATAATAATTATCTTTGAATTTATTTCATTTTGAGTTTGGGTTAGTAGATTTATCTGTCATTTTGCAACTGAAAAGTTTAAGGTCCGTAAGATTTTTTTATTTTCTTTTTAAAGAATTTTTTTATTCAGCAAGGATGCATTAAACTGATCAGAACTTACAGTAAACACCTTTAAATTGTTACAATGAATTAATAAATGCTGTTTCTTTCTATTCATCAAAGAATCCTTAAAAAAAATACATCACCGTTTCTATGAAATTAAGCAGCACAACTGTGACACTGAAGACTGATGTAATGATGCTGAAAATTCAGCTTTGAAATGAAAATGTATTAAAACAGGAACATGTTTTTACAGTATTTTTGATCAAATAAATGCAGCCTGTATGAGCATAGGAGACTACTTTTAAAGTCATTAAAAGTCACCCAAAACTTTACAAGGGTAGTGTATATTTAGATAAACTTGGTTCAGTATTTTAAATAAATAATTAAAATGATATCTGATACATTTTACATATTGGGATCCCATGACCAGCTGAATACTGCTCACTTAACCGAAAACTAATTCATGATGCTGCATTCTAGGGCTGGGACAATATATCAGTGCATCGCAATTCATGATTCGATTCTGATATTTTCCAAATGCACCGCAAATCGATTCGGAGCTTAGTTTTTAACAGCAGATGCCGCTCTAGGCTAGTTTTTAACCGCATGATCAAACGCTCACGAAGAAGAGTGCTTGTGCGTTTGGCTGAGTCTGAGAATGTATTTGCACCTCAGAATGCTTTTATGATGCAAGACAGTAAACAGCCTACTGCAAACACCCTTTTCCAAACTTTATGAATGATTATTTTATAGAAGGTTCAAGTGGTGTGTGTAAGGAATTGGAAGGAAGCAGAGTACGGCTGTTTCTAAAGCACGCAGTGCCATCTGCTGTTCAAAACTAAACTCAGAATCGATTCAAGAGAGAATCGCGATACATACAGAAAATATCAGAATCATTTCTCAATTCGCGATGCATCGATATATTGTCCCAGCCATACTGCATTCATGCTGCTAGGTGTCAAGATACTGGCATATCCACCAGAAAAACATAAAATGGTATTTAATGTTTTCTTGTTGTAGGCCTCTGCCTCCTCTGATGGAATGCTGATGCTGGACTTGGTGAATGAGGAAGATGCTGGTATGCTCGATGACGATCAGAATGAGTGGTTGAAGGACCATCGGGTCAACTTGGATAAACTGGCTCCTGGCCGTCGCCGCGCTGGCACCGATGCATCCAGGCCGCCGTCCTCCATTACAGAGGCCAAGGTGAAAACCAGCAGCTTGCCACGCAGGACAGAGTTCTCCTGGAGCCATGAAAACCAGCCTCAGACACCTCAAAGTGAGAAGAAGTTAGCTCAGGGCCGTAACCGATGTGCTTCAATGGATGACGCTCTGTCTCGAGGAGAGCGAAAACTAACTAGGAGGAATGGGCACCAGGCGACGCTGGCCCAGAGTCCCACGGGCCACCTGCAGGATCTGATCACCCAGCGGCTGCAGAGGACTCAAGAGTTACTCGCTGAGATTCAAGAACAGGAACCCCATCGGGGCAGGATGGGATCTTACCCCTACCTGAGAGGCATTGACTCTCCCCGTCTCCGCCATCTCAAGGGATCTGACTCGCCACACTCCAAGGGCTCAAGCTTGCATGGTTCGCCTCACAGCAAAGGCACAGACTCACCCTCAGTGAGGGCGAAAGATTCGCCTGGTTCCAAAGGGAAAGAATCGCCACATGTGAAATCAAAAGACTCGCCCCGCTTTAAGTTGTCCAAATCCCCTCATTCCAAAAACTCACTTCGCTCGAAGAGCTTCGATTCACCTGATTCAAAAGAATCAAGTTCACCTCAAATGAAATGCATCGATCTGACCCACATCAAAGGTTCAGATTCGCCTCTGTCTACTGGCTCAAATTCGCCCCATATGAAGTCGACAGACGGTGCTTTTTTTCGAATCTCTTACTCGCCCCATTTCAAAAGCATGAAAGGTACTGATTCTCCTCTCAGTGAGGCTTTGGACTGGGACAGCAGGAGGGCGGCAGCTGAACGGCTCTTACAAGAGGCCATTTCCTCCTGGCGAGAAGCTAGAGATGTTTTGGCTGAGGTAAAGGAGCTGCAAGCCAGACAGCAGCGGGCAGAGCAGAGTAAAACTAGTATACCCACAACACCCTCAAAGAACAGAAAACAGAAAAGCCCCTGACCAAATCTTTAGTCAGTCCTAATGTTTGAATGCAAGGAATGAGAACAATATGCGGAACTTTCTGTTTTGCCCACAGCAAACCAGTGTTCTGTTTTATCTCACTGTCTATTGTTTATATATTAACTGTTGTTCCTCTGACACCTCAACCCTTTGTCTTTGCACTTTGAACTACTGTATTTTTACTTGTGATTTCACTTTCAAGGCTGTAGTATTTCTGTTGGCATTGGTAAATGTAATTTAATCATGATTAAAGTGGTTTATGGTTCACTTTTTGCAAAAACAGCTTGGGTAAAAAGAGATGGCAATGTTGGGATTTGTGTGGAAAAGAGTGTTTCATGTAAAAGTGGGAACACTAACGGTTTTTGGCAAGTCTATCCTGCTCCCCAATATCAAGTGGGTCTATCATAATTTGCATTTCAAAAGATATTTGTAGAATACCCCCCCCACCCCCAAATTACTAAAGATGCACAAATTTTAAAAATAAAATGTTTTTTTCTTGCTATACCTTAGTTTTTATTTGACAGAGTTTGAATATCTAATAACTAACTAGTGCAGTAAGTGTTGTTGATAAATGTACACTGTTGAAAAAACCAGCATATGCTGGTTAGGTATGTTTTGAAGTATGGAAGCTGGTTTAAGCTGGTCAAGTGCTGGTCCTAAGCAACTAGCTCCAGCTCATGACCAGCACTTGGCCAGCTTAAACCAGCCAAGGACCAGCATAAACCAGCTTTAAAACATACCTAACCAGCAAATGCTGTTTTTTTCAACAGATAACAATACAGTTCACAAGCTGTCAATTTGATAATGTTCTTGATTCGATTCCGATTCATTTTGTCCGTTTTGCTTACATATTGTTAGATGTAGAAATTAATAAGTAAAATGAACAGGGCAGTATTTCAGGATGAGTTAAAAGTCACTTTGTCTTTTGGAACTATTAATTGATTGAACTGACTCATAAGAGTCATTCGTTTTCGATTCGGGAATCGGGCTACATTGGTATATCCCTGCATGCATCCCAATGTGCTTACTATCCACCTTATCTGCCCTAAATAATATTGAAAATTACTAATGTCACATACTATTTAGGATGGATAGTTTGCACATTGAGACGCAGCCACGCAGGCTATGTTTCTGATTCCCAAAAGAGCCGCTCACAAGAGTCATTTGTTAGTGAATCGATTCGGTCGCATTGTACAGGTGCTGGTCATATAATTAGAATATCATCAAAAAGTTGATTTATTTCACTACTTCCAGTCAAAAAGTGAAACTTGTATATTATATTCATTCATTACACACAGACTTATATATTTCAAATGTTTATTTCTTTTAATTTTGATGATTATAACTGACAACTAAGGAAAATCCCAAATTCAGTATCTCAGAAAATTAGAATATTACTTAAGACCAATACAAAGAAAGGGTTTTTAGAAATCTTGGCCAACTGAAAAGTATGAACATGAAAAGTATGAGCATGTACAGCACTCAATACTTAGTTGGGGCTCCTTTTGCCTGAATTACTGCAGCAATGCGGTGTGGCATGGAGTCGATCAGTCTGTGGCACTGCTCAGGTGTTATAAGAGCCCAGGTTGCTCTGGTAGTGGCCTTCAGCTCTTCTGCATTGTTGGGTCTGGCATATCGCATCTTCCTCTTCACAATACCCCATAGATTTTCTATGGGGTTAATGTCAGGCGAGTTTGCTGGCCAATTAAGAACAGGGATACCATGGTCCTTAAACCAGGTACTGGTAGCTTTGGCACTGTGTGCAGGTGCCAAGTCCTGTTGGAAAATGAAATCTGCATCTCCATAAAGTTGGTCAGCAGCAGGAAGCATGAAGTGCTCTAAAACTTCCTGGTATACGGCTGCGTTGACCTTGGACCTCAGAAAACACAGTGGACCAACACCAGCAGATGACATGGCACCCCAAACTTTACACTGGACCTCAAGCAACGTGGATTGTGTGCCTCTCCTCTCTTCCTCCAGACTCTGGGACCCTGATTTCCAAAGGAAATGCAAAATTTACTTTCATCAGAGAACATAACTTTGGACCACTCAGCAGCAGTCCAGTCCTTTTTGTCTTTAGCCCAGGCGAGACGCTTCTGACGCTGTCTGTTGTTCAAGAGTGGCTTGACACAAGGAATGCGACAGCTGAAACCCATGTCTTGCATATGTCTGTGCGTGGTGGTTCTTGAAGCACTGACTCCAGCTGCAGTCCACTCTTTGTGAATCTCCACCACATTTTTGAATGGGTTTTGTTTCACAATCCTCTCCAGGGTGCGGTTATCCCTATTGCTTGTACACTTTTTTTCTACCACATCTTTTCCTTCCCTTCGCCTCTCTATTAATGTGCTTGGACACAGAGCTCTGTGAACAGCCAGCCTCTTTTGCAATGACCTTTTGTGTCTTGCCCTCCTTGTGCAAGGTGTCAATAGTCATCTTTTGGACAACTGTCAAGTCAGCATTCTTCCCCATGATTGTGTAGCCTACAGAACTAGACTGAGAGACCATTTAAAGGCCTTTGCAGGTGTTTTGAGTTAATTAGCTGATTAGAGTGTGGCACCAGGTGTCTTCAATATTGAACCTTTTCACAATATTCTAATTTTCTGAGATACTGAATTTGGGATTTTCCTTAGTTGTCAGTTATAATCATCAAAATTAAAAGAATTAAACATTTGAAATATATCAGTCTGTGTGTAATGAATGAATATAATATACAAGTTTCACTTTTTGAATGGAATTAGTGAAATAAATCAACTTTTTGATGATATTCTAATTATATGACCAGCACCTGTATGTTCGTTATCGCGTGCAGGAGGAGAACTCAGAGAAATATGTCTCCCGCCATTACTTCTACGAAGTCACAACTCAGGTACAATTTTATGTATTTTTGAATATTAGTCTTTCAAAACAGTGAACTGCTTTTTTAAAATATGAACACAAAGAATTGGAGTGATTCACAGTGCTGCCAATTTAGCGATTTTGTCGCTAGATTTAGAGACTTCCCCGCCCCTTTTGAGACTTTTTTCAAAAGCCTAGCGACAAATCTAGCAACTTCTTGGACAAACCTTATCTAGATTCCGTGACTCGCCCACTGATCTATATTTATATTAATATAGATTAGACTCGCCAGTATGACGTCATTTAACGACCAGTTTTAACTACTTTCAACTGAAAGCAACTGGCAACACTAGCACTGTTGGAACTCTTCTTGTCCAGTCAAATTACTATTAACCTGAACAAAATGTTCCTTATATACTACGTTTTGATTTAACAATGATAATATAGCAGAATTAAATTATTATTATACAAAATTAGTCAAAAAGACAGCATAATAACACTATTTTTCTTTTTACAATCACACAAGTGTATCCACATGCCTCAGAAACAAGCTCTGTTGCTCGGAGAATCTAGCCAGTTACTGCTCTTACACTTGAATTGCATCACTCTGAGATTCATTTTTCATAAAGCAGGTTGACCCCCTCATTTTAGAGGCCTGGTGTTGTTTTGAATAATTACAGTACTGAATTTAATAAAAGAATACCTATGAATGGGATACATTGTGATTTGAAGAAGCTGCTTATTAACATCTTTTGACTGTCTGGAGGAATAGTAATTATGAGGTCATAATTACAGGCCTGATCATCAGTTACTGATATGAGCTCAAATCAGGTGGGTGGGTGAACAGAGTCAACAAATGCCCCTGTACTCAGGTTTGTGCCCTAAAAGAACTGTATCTACGTTTATTATTGCAGCAGACATGGCTCCACATGATTACAGTTTTTATTAGGAAACTCAAGTACCCATTAGATTTTGACTGTTCTGAAAGCCCAGAGTTTTAGCCATATTAGATGACAAAATGAGCATAAATCATAGACCACTAAATTAATTATGACTGTAATCTAGGCCACAGCTATCCAAAGCAGGCTTGAGTTCAGCATGCCAGGCTTAACATGCAAAGCTTATTCACATTGCTAAACGTACAGCTAATTAAATTTGGTTTAAGGCCAAGTGAGGTCTAGCAGAAATCGTAGCGTACGTACAGCTTTTAACCTCATTGCTCTACCATCTCACATTTTCTTTAACATTTTAAGACTTCTACTGATCCAGTATAACAGGATTACCGTAACAGTGGAAGATGATGATTCTGATGTGACAAAACTAAAATAACTGTTCTGTATTTTAACATATTTTAAATGTGATATATTCCTGTGATGGCAAAGCAGCCTTTGTGTCACATGATCCTTTAGAAATAATTCTAATAATGTGGTGATGATAATAATTATATTTAAGACAGCAAATGCATGCAGCACATACTTTACAGTAGGGTAGCACATCTGTTCAGTGATGCATCTAATGCATCCAGCCTACGTAACAGCCTGTATACACTATACATGTTAGTATTCATAGTGTACTCATGTGAAACATCACTGACACACTTTAGGGTATGATACAAAACTGAGTCATTCTGTTGGCCCAGTTCCAATCCATGATAAATCCAGTTCTTTGTGTGGAACTTCAAAATCTTATCATCAAGATCTGTGGCATGGCGAATGCAAAAATGTTGTTATTATACAGGGAAACTAATGTTTAAAATAACCCCGTTGCAAATATTTCTGACATGCAGTATTCTTAACTTCATGTTGCAATATTTTTCTTCTGTTTTCGTGCACTATATGAATTGTATCATATAAAGCAATGCAAATTTTTGCCTCACAACAATTAACTGGCAAATCTAATCAAGAAGAACTACTTAAGAAACACATTTTCTAAATGCGTGTGCTGAACTGGTTCTGCTGCATGACTAGAATAAATGATTTATATCCCACTCCCCTCGGTTTCTCACTTCTCACCATCCTTAATAAGCTCTGGGGCCTGTGAGGATCAGCACTACATTTCCTCACAAAAAATAGCATCCAACATGACATGTAGGATAGGACGGGTATACATTTGAAGGACCGCTTTGCTTTCACATTTATTTTTTATTGGATTAATGCTGAAATTCTTGCAGGAGCGTCCTGAAGGGTTATTCTGTATGCAGGGCTTGAACTCGAGCGGATGATCAGCAACACCTGATTCACACTGAGGCAACCGATTCATCTGGGCCAATGAGAGCGTAGGACTGTTGCTTTGTGACTCATTAGCCTTGCAGCATCTGGTTTTGCTGTGCTTCTACTGATTCAAATAGATTAATAGAGACATCCCAGAGATGTCATTCTTGGGTTTGAAGCCTGAAGCTAAATAGTTATAGCCTTGCTCTCCCTAAAATTGTATTTCTGCATTTGAGAACGGCTTAGAAAGAATGGCTATTAAATGTGACCTATATTCACAAATAGATCAGACACAACACATCACGGTGGGGGACTCATATGGTGTGTATGTACCTTGTGCAGTTGTTTAATAGGTATGATGTTTGCTCAGTTAATCAAATCATTAAAGTGGCACTGATGAATTTAGGTTAATTTACATATTTAGGTATCAACATAGTGCACTAGAGGACAGACCCAAATTTAGCAGGCTACATTGTCAATCTTAAAATGTTTTATCAGTGGCAGTGCTGGGTATCCACTTGCGATAAATAAACGTCTGTTTCGGTCACTGATTTCGGCCCTCTGAAACCGAAAATAGCTGTTTCAGAACCTTATAGCTGTTGTTAATGAACCTTCTGGTTCATTAGCTGCTACACATAAATAACAGTGCAGTAAATGGAAAAACTGTTTGCGCTCCAACCAGTGTGTTTTTGATCACGACAATGCATTAAAATAAAATGAGAAATACTAGTTTGCAATATCAAACAGCATAATGCACTGGTTTGTACAGCTACAATAACTGATGACACCAGAAGCCTCGCAAATTCAAGTTACAAATGTCCGCGCCACTTTTATGTTAAAAATTTACGGAGCCCTGCACATGACGTGCAAGAAAAAAAGTAAATCATGCGCACGATTTACTATTTTGTTCCCTCGATTTACTAAATCGTGCGCACGATTTACTAATTCATTCCCTCGATTTGCTAAATCGTGCGCACGATTTACTATTTTGTTCCCTCGATTTGCTAAATCGTGCGCACGATTTACTAATTTGTTCCCTCGATTTGCTAAATCGTGCGCACAATTTACTATTTTGTTTCCTTGATTTGCTAAATCATGCGCACGATTTACTAATTCGTTCCCTTGATTTGCTAAATTGTGCGCACGATTTACTATTTTGTTTCCTTGATTTGCTAAATCGTGCGCACGATTTACTATTTTGTTTCCTCGATTTGCTAAATCATGCGCACGATTTACTAATTCGTTCCCTTGATTTGCTAAATTGTGCGCACGATTTACTATTTTGTTTCCTTGATTTGCTAAATCGTGCGCACGATTTACTATTTTGTTCCCTCGATTTGCTAAATCGTGCGCACGATTTACTAATTTGTTCCCTCGATTTGCTAAATCGTGCGCACAATTTACTATTTTGTTTCCTTGATTTGCTAAATCATGCGCACGATTTACTAATTCGTTCCCTTGATTTGCTAAATTGTGCGCACGATTTACTATTTTGTTTCCTCGATTTGCTAAATCTTGCGCACGATTTACTATTTTGTTTCCTCGATTTGCTAAATCATGCGCACGATTTACTATTTTGTTTCCTTGATTTGCTAAATCAGCCGCAAGATTTACTAAGAGTTAAGAGTATTAGTAGACTGTTAGGTTAGGAAAATAAAATGACATACTTGCAAAGTTACTTATAGTCAGTTGAATGTCTGTTTGGGAGCATCAAAATAAAGTGTCATCAGATATTAAGCAGACAGTCTACTAATACTCTAATGAGAGTTAGTTGACATGTAGTTGCAAAGTTAAAGTGGATAAAAGTGTTGCCAAAAACAATATGGGATTTTGAATAAATGTGTCACTATCTTGAACTGGTACATTTATAATAAATACAACAAAACACCTCAGCTACGAACATGAAAGTTTTGCGTTCCTAGAGAAACTTTGCATTTGCTCACAAAACTTTTGTTCTTTGCGAGCGAACGCAAAGTTTCTCAAGAGAACGCAAACATTTTGCAAGAGAACTGTGATGGAATTTTTGAACTACTTAATTATGAACTAACATTTCTTTTCTTCTACAGGCCTAATAAGCTAACTTTGAAATAGAGAAATAGTCACTAGGACTGAGTGTTGTAACAAGTGGAAAAATTCTGCTGTGCTGGCTAGACAGCATCCTTCTAAGGATAAAAAATAGTCTATGAAAAATTGTTTTGACCTATTGAGTAATCAGTGAACTATTACCTGGTGATATTTTTTGATGATCTTGTGACTCAGTTGTACTTATCTAAATTTACTCGGCCAGTAAGCAGGGCAGAGGAACTAAGTTGCTTTTCCTAAATCTGAAACAATCATATTAAGACTGATGATAATGAGTAATATCATGCTATACTGACTGTGAGATGTACCTGAAATCCTATAAAACCTGCTGTATTCCTTTGATCAGAGAGAGATTCTCTGGGATTGATGAGAACTCTCCCGGCCATGATTAAAAGCTTTGAAGGACAACAAGTGGAGTCTCTGGTTATTGCTGTGCAGCAAGTTAGGTTAGGGAACACTAAGTTTAAAAGGGTCAAGACGTTGACCCAAATAGGTATTGAAGTGTCGCCAGTAGATGCTCGGGTGTCGATTAGAAGACGCCCCGGGAAATAGGTATTGAGTGTCGCCAGTAGACGTTCGGGTGTCGATTAGGAGACGCCCCAGAATTAGGCAAACTTAAATCAGGTGCATAGGGGAAAAATCTACCACAGAACGCAAAAGCATTGAAAAATATTTTTTCCTCCCATCTCATATTTTTTTCCTTCATACATGTCCCTTTATGACCTCTGTACCACGACTGACATAACAGACTAAAGCATTGTACAGGGAATCGAATCGTGAATTTTTTTTTTGAATGATCTGAATGAGCCGATTCACTATAATAAATACGACTTTCCAATGTTAAAAATGAAAGACAGGACCTTTTAGCATGAACCGATTCACTAGAATGAATCAGATTTTTTAATGCTACACATGAGAGGGAGGACCGTTTAGGATGAGCCGAGTCACTAGAATGAATCAGATTTTCAGTGCTACAAATGTGTAGTTTAGTTGAGAACTGTATGCACGACTTCTCCAATAATTTAGTCTGCTGAAACCCCACCCCTGTTTTAAACAGAATTTGTTGCATGTTGGTGAAGATGGTAGAGGTGTTTTCTTCTCAAAATCCAATCAACAGCAGATGCCCAAAGTCCTTTGTTGATAATCCCTTTCACAATCCATCACAATACTGAAGAAAAGATCTGTTGCTACTTCCATTTCATCAAAACAGTGACAGAGTTTGGTCGTCTTACATCACAACTTTTTTTTATATTTATATATATAACCAAAATGTCACACTACTAAAAGTGTTGCAACCTTCAGTTAGTTACTCCCCAACACTGCTGTTCACAAAGTGATTTAAAAACTATGACTAATGTCACATGAATACATTCTCAAGCACAGGCATGCACCAATAACCCCTAGCAGATTTTCATTCAGCTAAAAATATACGTCTCGGACACCGGTTTTATTTCCAGTTCCAAATTGCATCTCTGTTTCCACCTTTCAACAATAACATTGCTTCCTCCTTTTGAGAGAGGATTTTCCCCAGTGCGAGCATTGTGCGGATGCTAGCAACAGAGCTAAAAATACATGCAGTTTTACTAATACCACATGATAAAACACAAACACTCTATATAGTGCTCTGGGAGAGCAAAGGCCCAAACCTAATGTGTCATTTCTTTCAGACCAGCGCACATTGCACATGGCCACTTATAAAAATAACATGACAACAGAGCTTTTAGAGAGATGCTGGGCTTTGCATATTTAAAGGATGAGCCACGCCACATGTAAACACTCGGACAATCAACTCTGAGGGGTTAACGCAAAAGTTATTCTTTTCAGGATACTGGTCTCTTTATACCTTGATAAAATTGTTTAACATGCAATTTAATATTTCAATTTCTAGTTGGCTTTTATCTTAGTTTGCATTAATGAACTGTACGTTTTTGCTGTACATCCCCTTTAACAATTCACATCCTCTTAAACACTTCTCTTAACCTTTACTAGATAAAAAGTAAAGTAGATTCAGCAATAATTGCAGGTTGTGCTTCTGATCATTCGAACCCTGGGTTCAAAACAGCTGGTGCTGTGTGCCCTCTCATGTTTAATTCATGAAGCGCACTGTACTGATGATTATAGCTTTGTAAAGACCCTAAATTAGTGATCATATGTTAATGAATATGCTTCCTGGTAGTTCAGTGTCTTCATATCCGCTCAGTTTCTCTCTCTATGACCTCCATTCAAGTGGTGGCAGTTTGCTAAATCAATGAAAATGACTTTAGCCCCATGATTTTGATGAAATAATGATCAGTCTACAGATGACCTATGGGGTTTGATGACAGAGTAACACAGCTGTTTACACCAGCATTCTTCTGGGACATCTGGGCCAAAGTATTTCATGACCAAATCAATTTAAGTAATATTTAAGTATATAAACATGCGTATCTTTGCTAAATACCTAGTCAGATTTGAATTCACGTTTTTATTGCTGCTGGCTGCTGCACAAAGGAACAACTGCATGCAATAAAAATATTTTGAAAAATCAGATCAAAACCTGTTTTACTAATCAAATTCTGCCTCACTTTACACGTTAATAGTTTTCACTCAAAATACGCCACACCCGTAAGACCTTCGCTCATCTTCGGAACACAAATTAAGATATTTTTGATAAAATCCGAAGGCTCAGTGTGGCCTCCATTGCCAGCAAGATAATTTCATTTTTTAATGCCCAGAAAGGTACTAAAAACATATTTAAAACAGTTCATGTGACTACAGTGGTTCAACCTTATTACTTTTTGTGTGCCAAAAAACCCCAAAATTGCGACTTTATTCAACAATATCTAGTGATGGACGATTTCAAAACACTGCTTCATGAAGCTTCGAAGCTTAACGAAGCTCCCTCATGTGGTCTAACAGCCATGTTACAGTGAGAGGATAAGAAACAAGTTTGGATGTCAGTTCAGAATAATAAAAATGCCGTTCATTGAACACAATGACACTTTATATAGCATTTTGTCGTACAATGTTGAGCAAGTTGCCATTAAACAGACTGTTATTGGCTTTTCACAATTATGAAAGATAATATAATTAATGAAACCAAAACTATTGTTTTGACCAACACAAAATACAATTAATAATTTGTATAAATGTATAATATTTAAAAGTCTGGCAGCTTGTACAAATTTATTTAAAATACTCTTGTCCTGAGAACACATTTCTGTGAAAAACAAACATTTAATAGTTATTTTCAGCTAGGTGTAAACTATAAGTCATTCTACAGAAAAGAGCAGACGATAAAGTCTTTTTATTTTTTAATAAAATTAAATGTAAAAGTTTGATGTGCGATATTATCTATGCTGACAGGTTTGAAAGTTCATTCTGGTCTCAAATTAAATAGTAGGCTTTTTTTCTTTTTTTTTTTTTCTCAGTAACCAGTGAAATAGAAGATCATTGCATTTACTGCTATTGATTATGGATTTAAATGAACATAAACTAATTATAAGTTGCATGCAATATAAATATGGTTTGATATTCCTGTCAAAGTACAATTAGTATCACTTAATTTCATTTTAATATTTAATATTCATTTAATATTCAAAAATATCTGATGGACGATTTCAAAACACTGATTCATGAAGCTTAACAAATCTTTTGTTTCGAATCAGTGGTTTGGCGCACGTATCAAACTGACAAAGTCACGTGAAGTATTGAAATTTCGAAACACTTATGACGTAACGAAGCCTCGTTTACTGAAATCACGTGAAAAAGATTTGTGAAGCTTAATGAAGCAGTGTTTTGAAATCGCCCATCACTAGATATTGTTGAATAAAGTCGTTATTTTGCTTTTTTGGCCCACAAAAAGTTATCAAAAACGGATTTTATCAAAAATATCTTAATTTGTGTTCTGAAGATGAACGAACGGTGTGTGGAATGACATGAGGGTGAGTAATAAAAGACATAATTTTCATTTTTGGGTGAACTAACCCTTTAAATGCATGTTATATATCTTATTGTGAACGATTCATCATTTAAAAACAAACAAACAAAACTTTTGACTTAGTAATTTTTAAATTTGGCAAAACGCCATAACTGGATCTAAACTGTGAAAACGACAGACTTTTCTCTGTTGACGTATGGAAAAACAAATTTTACAAATCAAAGTCTGCCTCAGATTACAACGGTTTTCCATAAATGTAGGCTACTTCTCAATTCAGGATTCAAATTTCTGTTGGTTGAGTTTGTAGGCCTAATGTATTTGCACGCCACTCGTCTTTTCATTCACTCACCTCGGGCCTCCTAGGGATTTTGTGGCTTTATTATTTATCTGAATCTGATGTAAAGCATATATAAAGCATTGTTAATATAAAAGTTTCCCCTCAGAGCAATGAAGATGTTGTGTCATAACAAAAGCTAAATGGCTACTCATCATAACTGCTCACCCAATCTTGGTTATTCACTGCATTGACTCCATATAAGGCTTACAGAGGCTCGGGTTTTCTGATTGGACGGCTGCAGCTCATCAGCTGCTGTGGGGGTTGAGGCAGACTGTACATGGATGAGCTTTAGGCCGTGTGTGTGTGTAGTTTCATCTAAGTACATGAGCACAGCTGAAGCATTCTGTGTTGAAATACTCTTTTCGTGTGGTCTCTATAAATACACTTCATCACAAACAGACTACATATAGTCATGAATCAAATGTGGGTTGCACATGAAACTGAAAAGAAAAAACTAAAATACAAATATTTTGTTAACTGACCTTTCCTTAGCTTTATCTATAGTCTTGAACTATGTTCACAGGAATATATTGGCATGGTTGAAGCTTCTTAAAGCCTCCTGAGCTATTGGGACGTGATGGTAATGTGGGGATGATTTTGTGCCCGTAAAAAACCCGTATTACTAGTAAATTAGCTCCCTCATGTGGTCTCACAGCCATGTTACAGTGCAAGTTTGGATGTCAGTTCAGGATAATAAAAATACCATTAATTGAACACAATGACTTTATGTGGCATTTTGTCATATAATATTGGGCAAATTGTCAACATGCCATTAAACAGGCTATTATTGGCTTTTTTACAATTATGAAACATGATACAATTAATGAAACAAACTATTGTTTTGACCAACACAAAATACAATTAATAAGTTGTATAAATGTATAACATTTAAGAAGTGTCAACTTGTCCTGAGAACACATTTCTGGGTAAACAAACATTTAATAGAGTTAATTTCAGCTAGGTGTAAACTAAGGCTTTCTCCAGAGAAGAGCAGACGATAAAGTCTATGGAATGCAACACAATAAAAGAGAATGAGAAAATAATGTGGAAAATAAATAATCTTCTGTGAATGGTATGAATTCTTAAACAAGAGATGAATCATGGACCAACGGTGTTTTAAACTTAACATCTTTTAATTTCTTAATAATATTAAAAAACTTTGTAGAAGTTTGATGTGTGATATTATCCATGCTGACAGGTTTGAAAGTTCATGTAACATTCTGGTCTCAGATTAAATAGTTTTTTTCTTCTTTTCCGTAACCAGTGAAATAGATCATTACATTTAGTGCTATATGGATTTATATTAACATAAATTAATTGCAAGTTGCACGCCATATAAATATGCTTTGATATTCCTGTCAAAGTACAGTTAGTATTGTTCAGTTCAATTTTAATATTTCTTATTACTAATAATCACCCATAGTGAAACACTCGCTTGCCAAATCTATGAATAATTAATGAGCATCACAATGACTCCACCCTTCCAGTGATGCAGGTGTATTCCTATTGGCTGGATGGTGAATGCTTCACTCCTGATTAATTGATGAAGCTCCTGGTAACTCTGTCTGTTGATCACATGACACACCCCTTTTCTTCTATGCTCTGCTGCTTAAAGTTTGTGTAACTCATAAATGATAAATGTCTAAGTACAAGGCTTTGCAGATGGCAGTGTGGTATAAAATTAAAGTTCGCAGGCTGTTTCCAGGCTTGTGGAGCTCATGCCTCAAGCTAAATAAAGTTGCCAACAAGTTGCACTTGAGCTGGGATTTGTGTAATTATATTAAAACTCCTATTTAATTGACCGCCTACATTGCTGGTATTTTTTCCTCTTTGAAGAACACGAAATTAAAACATTTTCTAAACCACAAGGACATTATGGTGAAAGATTTTTCCTTTATTTTCCACATCAAACTTACATCAGGCTGCATTCATTGAAAGGGTTTTTATAAATCTTTCAAATTCATCTAAAAATGATTGAAACATCACTGCCATTTTTACCAGGACACATTTTTCCTATCATCAACTTTGGAGACATTAAAAACAGTGCTTTCGCACCCATGTACGAGGCTTCCAGACGGCTCTCATTTTGAGAAAATCCAAAATTTTGTAATCAAATTACAGAAATCTTTAGCAGACAAAGGTCCATCTTTGAACATAACATCCCATGGAGTTATGCCATTTTAATAATCAAAAGGACAAGTCACTCATTCATTACAACTAACTCAAGAGGAGCTCATAATTGGACAAAGGAGCTTGCAAACTTAAAAAAAAAAAAAGACACAAAACACTCTAAACAACCCATAAAAACAAAACATCAAAATCCAACAACTAAAATCCTTTTTAGAGAGGTTTATAGCCCATAAAACCCCAAATACAACACTCACACAACAACCAAGTACTTGAAATTTAAACAGGTGACCTGCGAGTATGTAAGTCCTTTGACGTGATTTGTATTAAAACAACTGACCAAACAGATTAATTAAAAAAAAGAAAAGGAAATAAAACCTGTTGAAACAGATACTATATACATATTGCCATACGAACATTAGATTAAAGGTATTACTCTGTAAAATACCTCAACAAAAGGTAGAAACTAACCTGTTTCCACAGCAAGACAAAGGTAGAAAGGTACTCAAGGGTATTGTTTAATCCAACAAAGCTGTTAAACCTGAACATGAGAAATTTCCAGCAATGGCATTTCTCTTAAGAACAAACAAATCTTGTTTATCGTCTAGGATGTCAAAAATAGGTGACTTCTGCATAAAACGTGAGAAAGGGCAAACTGCTCACATAATTGAACTCTTTATTAAAAAACTACTTGGAGATTAAAATTCAATTTGCCAACCTACAGCTCGACTCCCGATCTTTGCTCAATTTACATCACATTTACATACATCACACTTTAAAATTCACGAGATCACATACCATCTGGTCTGCCTATATGAGCCTGATCTACCAGAAAAGCTTAATCAAGTGGAGACCATCCCATATAAAGAGTGTGACAACATCCTTGGCAGCGATTGGTTGATCCAAAAACAAAAGGGTTGACGGTTGGAGATGATTGGCTTGCTGCTCTGTGGTGGGCTGAGAATGAGACCTGGAGAGGTAGATGAGGAGCAGGAAACACTCTGCCTCCTCACAGAGGTCTTGGGGAGCTGGAGTTTGTGGATTTGCCATCTCCTCTCAGTGGTGAAAGCCTAGCGCTGTCTCGAACAGGCCGTCCAACAGCTTATTTACAATCGGGAAATCTCAAACCCACCCCAATTTACGTGTTGGGAATTAACTTGGAATGGCTATAAATGAATTGTCAATAAACCCCCTTTATATAGTGTAATATATAATGTATTTATAAAAGAAAACACTTAGCCTCTACAGTGATTTATCTATGGTTTACAAAGAGAAAAACAATCTGCAAGATCACGGTCTTTTTCAGGGTTGATCTACAGCTTGGATATTGTTTCTAAGAAGTCAAACAAAGGGTTAGTCGTCGTCTTCGTCGTCATCTTCGCCCTCATCCTCTGCGTCCCTCTTTCGTTTCTCTCCTCGAACTCCGGCCTCCTCTTCTGCACAGAGTACAAATTCCAGTCATTAAAGAACAGTTCGACACAAAAGCGACAATTTCAAGATGTTTGGTAGCATAATTAATGCTTACCCTCTCCTTCCTCCTCTTCCTCTTCTACGTAGTCGTCGTCATCTTCCTCGTCCTGTTACAGAAGGAATCCGTTGTTATTAAGAGGTAAAGTTTTTGAAAACTCATTGTGAATGTTAAAAACACGTGGAAGCTACGTCACCTGGATGTCTTCTTTCATTAGATAGGACAGCCCAACTTCTCCACCCTCTGAGCCTTCCTCATCCTCCTCCTCTTCCTCATACTCCCCGAGCTGCCCTGCTCCTTCCTCGCCATCCTCATCATCATCTGTGTAATAGATCAAGAAATAATGACTTGATGTAGCATACTTTTATGTATGGTTGAGCACAATTATCTGCAATTATCTGTGTGATCAAATAGATCTTACCATCATCGTCAGCCTCCGAGTCTGGAGCTTCATTGTCTTCTGCATCAAAGCCGTCCAGGTATGTGACCTGAGGCAGAAGCTCGAAGATGCTTTCCCTGTAGTCCTCCAACGTGGTGATCTCACAGTTGAACAGGTCCAAACTCTTCAGGTTCTTTAGGTTTTGCTAAGGGTTGAAGAGCAACATCAAATACTTAACTGAAGGGCTAAAGATATAATCTCCAAAATATATTTATATTTATTCAGAAATATGGTGTTAACGCATCAGTGTTTTTACCAGGGCCTCCAGTGTGCTGAGTTCTTTTATCTTGTTGCCACTCAAATTTAAGTAAGTCAGGTTGGCGCATTTCTCTGCAAGCGTCTCCAATGCCCCTGTGATGTTATTATCACTCAGCTCCAACTGTAAAAGAGAGAATTGCCCTTAAAATTAACTTAATATACACTGGAAAGTTAAGAAATATATATTATATATTATATATATATATATATATATATATATATATATATATATATATATATATATATATATATACACACATTTTTTATAAAATACAATTATAGCACAATGTGATGAGAAGCCACTGTTTGTTACAGTGTAATTACACAAGTATTGAGTAATAATAATCAACATATACTTAATGAATAGACCCAATTATGTGCTTGTAATTTACTATCCTAATCATGTAATATGTTTAACATCAATATTTTGCCACATCACACACCTAAAGTTTCCATTAGGCATTCTCCATCCATTTTTTTGCACACTTTAATAATACAACGTGTCTACATTAATATGTAAACTGTGTTAAGGTATCGGTTTTCTGCATGGTTAGAACTTGAAACACAACAGATCTTCTTGTTAAGAGAACTTTGCCTGGTGTTTTCTGAAATTAATGCTTGATCTCTTGACTGACCTTCCTCAGTTTTGGCAGTGAGGGTAGTTTGGCCAGGGAGGTGAGACCCACGTTGACCATGCTGAGGAACTCCAGCTCCTTAAACTCATCTGTCAGGCCTTCAATCTCACCGTCACTCGAGCGGCAGTTATCCACCACCAGCTCTGCTACCTGCAGGAGAGATGAACATGAACAGGCCCTTGGTGAGCAAAGACATTGTTTCTTTCGTTCTATTGCCATGAATTACCACAATGCAACATTTAATAACTGCTAATATTACAACTAAGCATTATTTAATGCTTAAATATGTAAGAGTGTATTATAAGACTTTTATAAGGGTTGTTTAACTCTCTAAATATTAAGACTAAAGTGAAGTATGTAGTTTACTGCACTACTAGTGTCACCAAATGGAACTGCAAAAACAATAAGTGTTTTCTAACAGGTTTCTCAAACACTCCCCCATTGCTATTAGTTGAACAAACAAAGTCCCGCCCCCAAGCTCACGCCATTGGTTGAGCCAGTGTTGCTAGCTCGGATTACAGAAACAAAACCCCAACAGCTCCACTGTATTTACACTTTTTGGGGAAAATAAAATCATTTCATGACTAAAGTATTTTAACATGGATGGGAAAAATTTTTCAAGGGTATTGTGAGCATTAATTGATGTTTATCTGCCTAAACAAGAGTGAAACTTAAAACAGGTACCAACTGAATAGTTGTAAATAAGTTTAGAAACTTTATGAATATTTAAAATAAATAAAACTGTGATTATGGGCTTTTTTGAGGAACGTGTTCTTATAACAACACATTCAAATGTGTACACACGCGCACGCGCAATGTCGTGCACTGCAGCCCTAATATTTAAATATTCAATAACTTGTTGCCCTTATGGAAAGATACTACATTTTTCAGCACGTGATGTGTGCGTAATGTAGCCTTGATAATGTTTACCCCTGTCATCACTCAGGATTTGGGTTGAATTTACTGCCAGCGTTTCACAGGAAGATTTTCAGAGCGCTCGCGATTATGCGCGAGGCGGTAATATTTTGCTAGTGACGCAAGATACACCCGAGTTAAAAGCCACGTATCGTTTATACACGTCTGTTCCGTCAGAGCATTAACTCAAGCTCGCGTAAAAGATCCCATCCATCAGATCCCTCATTCAAGAGAAGCGTGCTCCTCTACTTCAGTTCAGGCAAGCCTACAATAATCTACTAAAATCGGAAGGGAGGAAGGGGGGCTCGGCTCGCCCCTTCGCCATCTGCCACATTCCTTCAATTACTAAAACGGTGACGGATATCCCAAACGGCTTCATAAAGCCGAATAAATACTGTTTAACTTCGGTAATAAATAATGTTTCCCGAGGTTACATAATTACGCCATTAACGTAACCGTGGAAGAAAATGGCAACGTGTTTTTTTTAAACTGTTCGTAACTGTCGAGCGACTATTTCTGGCTCTACGCGCCAATTATTCCGTTTTACACACCACGTAGGCATTATGAATGAGAAATCGCTTAACTCCGATTAATAAAAACAGATTCAAAGCCACAAAACACCGGCATTTACGTCTCAACTATTGATGCAACAAAATGACTTCCACTCCCCGCCCGTCAACACGGAGACTCGAGCAGCATTTCACACACACCATCCTCACCACACACACAGCGAGGCGCTGCAGAAGCCATGAACGCTTAATTATGCAGTTTGACCTGACATTCGCTCGATATGTGCTTGTGCTCTCAAACTCTGAACATAATGGCTTAGGAGGAAGACCGAAGACAAGTGCCCCTGAATGTCTAATGTCGAAGAGATGGATAGTAAGATGTCCGCCTTTGGAAGACGAAACTGCTCGTTTTACTATGTTAGAGAAGCCATAGTGAAGTACGCGTCCGTGAAGCTAGCCTACAATAAACTTTTTATGTGAGCAGATAAGCCGTTCATTCGCGTGATGTTTTGCGCGATATTTTGCATAAATAGCCCCGTTTGGGCTATGAATGCCTATAACAACAATGACGTTTTGTTTTTAATTACTACCGTTTCCCGCTTGAAGCGATAACATTATCGTATCGAGGGCTATAATAACATCCTAACCGAATTGGACGTCACTTGTTGAGTAATAAACATTTTTTCTGAACCATCGAATAAAAAAAAGATCTTAAAAAATGAAGCATATTATTTTGAGGTACTAGTTGGGACGCCCACATCGATAAGTCTAATGTAATGGCGAAGGAGACCGTGTAACGAGTTCACAAGAGTTTTACGCGCTCAAATAACGATTTTATTGGCTACTTGTTTTAAATCATCTTGTATAGATGTAAATATGCATTCTGCGATGCATTCATTCATGACTAAAAATGTAATTCGCATCCTTGTGAGCGCCCATGTGGTCGCTGCCATTCAGCGGAGTCTACTGACTATTCCGTAAGTGCAGATAGACAGGTTGCGAACTAACATCATTTCTTGTTTCCGTAAAAAAATAAATAATGAAAGCGCTCACCTCCGCTGGAGTTCTGTTCCTCAGCTCTAAACTGATCCTCTTCTTCATCTCCATTTTGTTGGTGTTTGCTGCACTGGGTTAGACCGCTTAAAGAAAAAAAATTGTCAGAAACTCCGGAGCGCGGACCAACGGCTCGGCTATCTTCAATGGCTGCCGTTCTCTAACTGATCCTCCATGATACCTCGCACCCAACCCCCTTTCTGAGATCCCGCCCTCACTGCGCCCTGATTGGATCGTTGTTATTTTTGAACCCGTGAGTGGCGGACCAGCCTGTCACTCAAACGGATCACGCTTATCAACATAATCGGTCTTTGTAGACTTACGTGATTGGTTGGAAATACGCGCGCAGTAGATTTTAGACGGGACGGTCAGAACGTCAGTATGAAGCTTTCAAACTGTTAATCCGCCCATTCTTTGTTCTCATTGGCGCCTGGAAGCGATGTCCGTGTCCTTTAAAATACTCCAGTAATTCGAAATCAATTTGGAGACCAGGTTAAAATTGTGTATTTTAAATAGCCTAAAGTGAACACTAACACATTAGAGAAAGAAAATAAGTAATTTATTTTCCTCACATACAAATAAAAAAAAGTGTGTTACGTTTTAGCACAAATTAACTCGTAATACTTTGAGTGTCTTCCATACAATAATTCTACAAAATGGCTGACCATAAACCCAGACAGTCATGGTGGCTTGAAGGCTGCACGCACGCCACGCCATCTGTCCCATGTAATGTGCTGCTGATCGCTTCACCAGAGGACTCACAAAGGCCCAATGGTCGCAGTAGAGTACAAGCAGACTGTTGTAAATGACTAAAAAATCACTAGATTTTTTTCAAAATTGTCTTTATTTTAAAACAGCTTAAAAACAACTGCCCCCACCCATTAGACGGAAATAAGCAATGATGTAAAATGAATGCTTTCAGCAATGTGCATTAGTGCAATACCCCAAGGTGACCACTAGGGCAGCATGGCACACTGACCCTGAAATGGAATGGACACCACAACTGATCTCCTAAGCTGATTTATCTAGGCTGCCAGAAGAGAAGTGAATAATCTTTTGTATAAAACAGTCATTAGGATAGACTTCCTATTTGTTTGTTTGTCTGTCTGTCACAAGAGATACGAGCATGTCTCAAACAGTATGAGAAATGTGCTTTTTATTTTATTAATTAATTTATAAGATAATAACATTTTAAAGGGCAATTTTTTAACTTTATGAGGGCATATTTGTCTATATACATTTTGATAATAGTTTTTTAATACCTCAGGCGTTTTTATTATTTTTGCAGGATTTTTCCCCTTTTTTTCGGAATACTTTTTTTTTTTTTTTTTTACACAGCAGATGGTAAACCTAATGTATCAGGTTAATAGATAAGATGTATATCAACTTCTATCATATATATACAATATATTTTCTCTCAAAGTATTTGCTTTTTAATACAAATCAGAACCCTCACCAACAAATCCTTGGGCATTACATCCATGCTATAATATATTTTAATTAAAATATCCCTTTGTTGTTTTTTTCTTTTGCAAACATATACATAACTCATGGGAAACCCAGTATTTAAATGTTGGGAAACACGAAATGCCCTAGCAAAGTGGAGAGGTGTATAAGATGCCGCAAAAAGTCTGCTCAGAATAACGTGATGATGTGTAATGTGTATCTAAGGTTTTAATCATTTAATGATTTATTTTGGACAACTTGACGAAACGTTTTTATCATGCACTGCGTGAGGCAAATTGGATAAATGCTGAACAACAATGTCGTAAAAATCCACTAGATGGCAGACAGTGAAAGGACACGGTTGAAACCAGTTCGGACTGGTTAAGACTGCTTGTGTACCTTGTGGCCTTATAGGAAGCTGCCGCTAGATGGAGCACTAGAGCTTTACACAGACATTGTACTCATACACAAATGATTAGGCTAACATATATATATATATATATATACACTACCAGTCAGAAGTTTGGACACGGTAAGATTTTTAATGTTTTTAAAAGAAGTTTCGTCTGCTCACCAAGGCTGCATTTATTTAATTAAAAATACAGTAAAAACAGTAATATTGTGAAATATTATTACAATTTAAAATAACTGTTTTGTTTGAATATATTTTATAAAGTAATTTATTCCTGTGATCAAAGCTGAATTTTCAGCATCATTACTCCAGTCTTCAGTGTCACATGATCCTTCAGAAATCATTCTAATATGCTGATTTGCTGCTCAAGAAACATTTATGATTATTATCAATGTTGAAAACAGTTGTGTACTTTTTTTTCAGGATTCTTTGATGAATAGAAAGTTCAAAAGAACAGCATTTATCTGAAATACAAAGCTTTTGTAACATTATACACTACCGTTCAAAAGTTTGGGGTCAGTAAGAATTTTTAATTTTATTTTTTTGAAAAGAAATGAAAGAAAATAATACTTTTATTCAGCAAGGATGCATTAAATCGATCAAAAGTGACAGTAAAGACATTTATAATGTTACAAAAGATTATATTTCAAATAAATGCTGTTCTTTTGAACTTTCTATTCATCAAAGAATCCTGAAAAAAAAATATTGTACACAAATATTTTGTACAATTGTACACAATAAAAGTTTCTTGAGCAGCAGATCATCATATTAGAATGATTTCTGAAGGATCATGTGACACTGAAGACTAGAGTAATGATGCTGAAAATTCAGCTTTGATCACAGGAATAAATTACTTTATAAAATATATTCAAATAGAAAACAGTTATTTTAAATTGTAATAATATTTCACAATATTACTGTTTTTACTGTATTTTTAATTAAATAAATGCAGCCTTGGTGAGCAGACGAAACTTCTTTAAAAAACATTAAAAATCTTACCATGTCCAAACTTTTGACTGGTAGTGTGTATATCTTTATATATATATATATATATATATATATATATATATATATATATATATATATATATAAATTTTTTTTTCTTGGATTGTACATAACACTTACAAACATTCTTTCCATTTTAACATGTAAACAGACCATTTTTACACAAGCACCTCAGTTTTTGGAATGACCAAGTTAACTAGCCTAATGACTGGTAATATTCATCATGCTTGAACTCTGGAACTTCTCTTGCTTGACCTTGATTGAGGGCCATTGTCACGTCTCAATGTTTCCTGAAGCCTTTTGTCCTCCGGCTGCATGGTGGCCCGCTGAGGGGGTCGACAGATGGGGGAGAGGGTTTCATGTTCAGGCAAGAATAATGGGAGACACACACTAGTGTATTCTCATGCAAAAAACACAATGGGCCAACGGCAATCAGACTGCCTTGGGAATCCCTAACAAGTGTTTAATACAGGAGTGATTGAGAGAAATACACCGGCAAGCACAAAAGAAAGACCCAAGAGGCTCAAGACAGATGTTTCAGACTCTAAGTGTGAGGACTATTTAGAACAATTAGTCAGTCATTAAAATGGAGAACATTACTTTCTGCTCTAAATGTTGTCGTGTGCACTCTTATGAATTTAAATATGCAGATTAGAGATTGTAAATAGATGTAGAATTAGTCTGGATTACTTGAACTCAATCCAGACACATGAACAGCGTTGCCTATAAAGCGAGCAAAACACAACAGAATGAAGTTCGGGACTTGGTTAGGAATAACAAGAGGAATGTGAAAGACATTTAATTGGATCCAGGTGTAGCTGCCAGCTCACACAAACAAGGTCAAGTGTGCGTGGGTTTGTGGGACTGAGGCTGTAGCAGTTTGGGATATGGATACCAAATCCTGGGAAAATGCTGTCTTCTTTAGTACAGTGCTGTGTAAATCACAAGCAGTAATGAGAAAAGTGACAAAAAGGGCACTTATAATGAAAACAGAAACTGATTCAAAACTGCTTTTAGCATGATCAAAAAGGTGCTTAGATTAACTGTAAAAATTCACTTTGAGAAAATAAAAGCAATAAAAGCTTGAGTAATGTCTGAGGGAATGGGTTGCATTAGTAAACAAGATGACATTATTAAGTTATTTTCAGACATAAAAGCAAGCCAGCATTATTTTTGTGAGTTGTTGGATCCGACACTGTTCATTCATCATTTGCTACAGCCAAAGAGGAAGACTTGTTTCATGTGGCTGTGCAAGTTTTTGATGCTTTGTGAATGAACATATTGATCACACACAGGAATCGTCTGCCTGTTTCTAAAACACTGTGTTCACAAAGGGTTTATTTGTGCATATGTACATCACACCCTAACATGTAAAGGCTCGTGAGGGTGTGTTTGTGAGCGTGTCAGGGAGTGTGTTCACTCCTTCAAGGGAGGTTATAAATACGCCAAAAAGGGTGTATAGCACAATGCCTCTCATAGTCTGTATTTTGTTTTTGAAAACTAACCCAGATAGCAAATCGGTATGCCGCAGAATCTGTTTGAATTTAGGGTGGGAGTTTGGCCCACATACCACATGGAATTATGGCTCAAGATTGGCCCAAAAGCTTGCCAAAAGTAAACCAGATCTATACCAGAAGCAGACCAAAACTCACCCACAACTTTTTGTTGTGTTTGGGTCATTTTGACTAGGAGAGGATTTTCCTTTTCCCGAAAAAGTTAGTTAAAGGGATAGTTCACCCAAAAATTTAAATTCTGTCAATATTTACTCACCCTCAAGTTGTTCCAGACCTGTATGAATTTCTTTGTTCTGCTGAACACAAAGGGAGATATTTGGAAGAATGTTTGTAACCAAGCAGATCTCGCCCCCCACTGACTGCCATAGTATTTTTTTTTCTGCTATGGCAGTCAATGGGGGGCTAGATCTGCTTGGTTACAAACATTCTTCCAAATATCTTCCTAAATGATGACAATCATTGGGAGTAAACAATCCCTTTAATGTTATAGCATTGGACTAAACTTACTGACTTTGCTTACATAATACTTCCCAACATTTTTTGGATAATGTTTGTACTTTTTGGGGAGTTTTTTCCCACCTGGTTACACTTGTGGTGTTCCTGGTCAAAATGACTGGAAAAAACTTCCAGAAAAATCACCAAATATTGGATTCTTTTTGTCAACTTGTTTTCTTTTAATTAAGACAGGTTTTGTATTTCTTTTTGAAACTGACTGATTATAGGCCTCATTGATCTGACCTGATATTGGTCAAAAATGACCACTCAAAATGAATGGCAGAGATCGTAAATAAGAAAAACATTTAGTGTTCAGGAGCACGTTCATCATGTTCATGTTCACATATGTACATGTGCTTGGAAAGACAAAGGCCTCAGACCTGTGCATGCGTGGATACATGCACACCCTCCCTCACACACACACACACACACACACACACACACACACACACACATTGAGTCCAATATTTGGTGATAATATAGCATAACAAGCAATTTACATGCAATTTTTAAAAGGCCAGTTACAGGGTTTTCAACTTTGAAGGAAATCAATTTCTGTCGGTCACTCAAGAATCACTATGAAAAAAAATGTATTTCTTTTCACAAAAATAATAATGTGATTTTTTGATGTTGTTGTTTTTTATAAACTGAATGTTTACTATTACTATTTTTGCCATTTGGAAATATAGAACATGTTTGGAACAAACTAACAAAACTTCATATTGCAGTTGTTCAAATTCTTTCAAAACAGTAAAGCTTTACTCATAGTGATGGAAAGGCAGAGTAATTCTAGTGAATCAGTTAATTCAGACATTTCTTATAATTGAACATTAAAAATAAGATAAACCAATTAAAATCTCTGCATGGCATTTTTGTTAATTTTTTTTTAAGGGAAATGTTTAGTCTATCACTATGACTATAACAGTTATATAAATGAAGAAGTATTTGAGTTGTTTTGTTGTATTTGTTTTATTTAGTGACAAATTATCAGTTCAGTTTAATTGGGATTGTTCATTCATTCATTCATTAAAAAAATAATAATAATAATAATCTACATTGATTTGTACAAGGGTTCTGATTAAATTATTAAACATCATAACATCATAAAAAATCATAAGTAGCTTCAATGTAGTTTGATACTTTTTGCCTTTGTATAGTGTGGTGAACCATATAAAGAGTAGCTTGACTGTTATTAAAATTAGGATTAGCTTGTAGCTTGAAAAGTTTCAAAGTGGCTTCACTCACACTTATCTTTATGAAAAATATGCCCACACTTGCATCATTGTCTTATTCAAAGGCATTTAAATGCCCTGTGGTCATATAGATGAGTCAAATCAGATGATGCAATCATCTTCCGGAAAATCCCCAATCCTGTTTAATAAGGCGTCTTTCAGTTACTATAATTGCCTTGAAGCCCTCAGCACAGAAAACACGAGACAGAGCAGCAGTGAACAGATACAGGCTGTTATCAGTGACCGTCCTGTTCAAATGGAAGAACTCAAGAGATGAACTGAGATATGCGTGAGGAGATAAATTGATTAAGCCCAATTTACACCGATTAATTCTCCCCTTCCCCCTTTCCTGTTGCTTTTCCAGAATTCACTGCTCTCTAAGTCCACAAACACCTTTTAGAAACTTCCTGCTATGAGCAAAAGGATTTGGAAAAAAAACCCCGAAGACATCGTCAGTGGACGCACACTTGACTTAATTTAGACTAACCGGAGCTCCTTTACTCTGGGAGCGTGAGGTGGAGGTCACTTACAAATCAGTCCCAGAGAAACCCAGCCTCTGTTTTCTTAAGCTTCTCAGGATAGCCATTCTGACCATAATCCATGACTGATTTACAAAGGAAAAAGGACATGGACCTGAACACTGTATAGGTCAAGGACAGAGGTCAATAACTCCTCCTGTGGGGACAAGAAGAATGCTGACTTGGGACTAAGCTTTTAACCATTTCTGAAATACATGAGAACCTATTCATTGTAAATCAGTGCATTTTTAATCCTTAGTAAGAGTAAGACAAACCTTAGGTTAGGAAAACAGTTTGAGAAGACACAGTAACATTATTTCATATAATGTCTATCTATCTGTCTGAAAACATTCAGCTATTTCCTATTCCACACTTTTGTTTTCAAATCATGGCCACTTAACTGCACTGTTGGGGAATCATTATTTCTGCAAGTTTAACCGAAACATGTGGATGTCGTGTAGCGGTGTGGTAATAACAGCTAACTGTCAATCATTTCTGCCTATGCTGTAGTTACAGACCGTTTTTCTTAGTGAGCTCATTTCCTGCATGTGCTTCCAGGAAAGGGAACGATGGGAACCAGAGATTTAGCAGGTATCCCAAAGTTTGGCCTCTAACCCAAATGCTTTTTTTCCTATACCTCTCCAAAGACTCTGCTCTGTGGGTGGGTTTAAAGAAAAAATCCATAAACTGTAAATACTCGAAACATATCAATTTGAACCAGATTTATACCTGTAAAACATGCAAATGCACCGAAAATCACATTACAACAAATCATTGCACCGTTGAGACTCAAAATAATCAAATCATGGCAATAAAAATAAAGTTTCTTGGTAACACTTCAGCATGGGGAACACATATTCGCTAACTACAACTTTTGCCTCAATAAACTCAGAATTTATTGCTTATTAAATGTTAGTAATGTAGTTTTTGCATCATTTAAGTGTAGATATTGGATTAAGGGATGTAGAATAAGGTCATGCAGAAATAGGCAATAATATGTGCTTTATAAGTACTAATAAACAGCCAATATTCAGCCAGTATTATGCATGCTAATAGTAATATGCAAGCATAGAACCATTCCATTTCACAAAAGGTTCTTTATAGTAGAAAAGGGTTCTTTAGATTATTAAAATGTTCTTCACATATAAGAAAAAAAGGGTTCTTTTTAGAACTGTTTAGGTTCTTTGGGGAACCCTATGGATCTTGCTGTAAAGCTCTTTTTGGAAACTTTATTTTCAAGGGTGTAATGTCCAGAAAGTTAAGCTATTCCACTTTGGGCATCTTTCCTTTAAATACATTGTTGAAGGAAATTTAGAGTCCAGACATGCAGTGATTCATCAAAGTATTAGACATATACTTCATGGCAGAGGGTTCAGTTCCTCCCAGCTGTGTCAACTGCATCCACTCATTTAAACGTATGTTGTCTTGTGGTTGTCCAGGGTTTGTGCTGTGTAAGACTATTCTTATCACTTGAGAACATCTCTCAGCGGCAGGATTAAATAAGCGATCTGCAGATGGGGGGGGGGGGGGGGGATAAGTGTAAACAGCCTGTTGATTTCAGACTTTATTCTTGGTGGTGCATTGAAAATAATAGGCCATGTGTTTTTACTCCATTATATCTGATTTCATTTGTTGGAGTTTTAACATCATGGAAAGTTTTTTTAAGTGTTTCAATCAACGCCAGAATTTTTCTTCTGTTGTAGGGTTGGCTATTTTTAATCTGCGACCATGGACTGTGTTACAGCATGTCATTTTAATCATTTGACCATCTAGAAATGTAAATACATCAAACCTGTCATGACTTACTGCATTGTTTCTGAGTTCAATATAAGTTAAACTCGTTAAACAGCATTTTTGGCAAAATGTTAATTGCGAAACAATCATTTTGACTTGTGCCTTTATTTCTTTTCTTCAGTTTCAGTTTCAATGAGGTACTTGCATTACAAATAAACTGGGACAATTTTCAGAGGATTTAAAAGCTGAAATGTGAATCTTATAATTTTATAAACGCAACTTAAATTCCCCGCCATTGTCAGAATTTTCCGGCTTTCCGTGTTTTCACTGATATACGGTAGGGGGCGCTATTCCACATCTTCTGAAAGAGTCAAGTCAAGTCACCTTTATTTATATAGTGCTTTTTACAATGCAGATTGTGTCAAAGCAGCTTTACAGTGAAAGAGCAGAGAATCAAAAAACAGGGAAAAAAGTATGGAAGCTTGTTTCCGCCACTAAATAAAAAAAGGTAATTGCGACTTTTTATCTCACAATTCTGACTTTTTTTCTCGCAACTGCAAGTTATAAATTCAGAATTGTCTCTTATAAAGTCAGAATTGCAAGTTTATATCTCGCAATTTTGACTTTTTAACTCACAATTGCGAGAAAAAACGTCAGTCACTCACAACTGCACATTATAACACACAGTTGCGACTTTATATCTCGCAATTCTGACTTTATATCTCACAATTCTGACTTTATATCTCACAATTCTGACTTTATATCTCACAATTCTGACTTTATATTATGCAATTCTGACTTTATATCTCACAATTCTGACTTTATATCTCACAATTCTGACTTTATATCTCACAATTCTGACTTTATATTACGCAATTCTGACTTTATATCACGCAATTCTGACTTTATATTACACAATTCTGACTTTATATTACACAATTCTGACTTTATATTACACAATTCTGACTTTATAACTTACAAATCGACTTTAAATCATGCAATTCTGACTTTATAACTCGAAATTGTGAGTTTATATCTCGCAATTCGGAGAAAAAAGTCAGAATTGTGAGATATAAACTTGTAATTGCGAGAAAAAAAAGTCAGAATTGTGAGATAAAAAGTCTTTGAAAAAAAAAAAAAAGTGATGTCAGCTTTTTGTTCAAAATCTTGCTTTTTTTTATGAAACTCACCCACATTCAAGTGTTGATAAAAAAATGCATGAAGCTACAATAAAACTTTTGTTTGTTTAAAAGCAGAGGCTCTGTTCTTTCTTTTGATAAATTGCATGTTCAGACATTCATACAACAAAATATCCTGGGGGCCATGAAAACTTTACACAAAAAAGTTCAGAAAGCAATTTTTTTCCACACTTAATTCAAGTTAACAAGAAAATTGTTTTGGCTATACTATTGAAATTGTTTAACATTCACAGATCAGCCCCATTCACTTACATTGTAAGTGTCTCACTGTAACCCAGATTTGTGCTTTCTTTTTTTTTCTTTTTTTTTTAAAGAAATTTCTACATATTTGTGGTAAACAAATGATGTCAAACTTATACTGAACCCAGAATATTCCTTTAATCTCGAATCATCAAAAGAAATGAATACAGAAAGGGAGTGAGTTTTGTATGTAAGCAGTCCATGATGGAGAATTCCTCACAGGTCTGTTCTTACAGTGTGCATGGAAAACAGCTTCTGGATGAGAGCCCAGATTCCACGCAAATGCTCTTTGCTAAACACTCACAAATGTTTTCTCCCACCGTCTTGTCCATTGTGGGACCTCACAGCGGGAGCGGCAGATCCATCCCCGCACCCCCTGGGGTCTCCGGCGACCCCCGAGACTCATCTTCTCTCTGTTCTCACGTACACACATCCCATTTGATGCGCTGGTCAGTTGTGCCCACGCGGAGATATCAGTGGGAGTGTGGCTGACATCCTGCTCACATGTAAATCAGGAAAGAAGCCCAGTAATTCACCCCCATTGGATAATGTTCACAGAGTCTTTCTAAACACTCCTATTATTATAAACACTGTAAAAGCTCAATTCAGGATCCAAAAGTGATATTTTATGTTTTCCTCAAAACACTTAATCATGACTGCAATACAGTTTATAAAATGTTTACAAAAGAAAGTAATGCATTAGATGAAGTCTGGTGTCTCATAAGGGTAGGGAGTGAAGATATCAATCTCTAATCCCTTCTTTTCTCTACTTATCCCCCACAAGAGAAATACTATCCTGTTTTTCCAGCGAGTCTCACCATGGTGGCTTAGATTCATTTCAAAAGGGCAATTTCTTACATAATTTACTAAGAAACTATTTTTATTGTTACATAAAATGTTTCAGAGAAAAACTCAAGTATGCTTTGGTTGCTTTAGCATGTGACTATTTAGCTGAATTTAATTAGTGTTAACTAATTAAAAAAAAAAAATCTGTTAATTGAAATAAAGCTAAAATAAAATATAAATATTAGTTGAATAACTTACTAAACGAAAGTTAGAAATGTTGCCTTGGCAATAAACTGAAATAAGTTTAAGCACTAAAATTATTAACTCTTTCCCCGCCAGCGTTTTTAAAAAAGTTGCCAGCCGCCATCATCGTTTTTGATAACTTTCATAGAAATTTCATGGCCTCCAGAATATTTTTATTCTATGAACATGCAATATATCGAAAGAAAGAAAAGAGCTTCTGCTTTTTAACAAAAACATTTTATTCTAGCTTCGTACATTCCTTTTTTATCAACACTTGAATGTGGGTAAGTTTCATTAAAAAAGCAACATTTTGAACAAAAAGCTGAGAAAATTGCATTTTTTTTCAAAGACTACAACTTGCAAAAGCAATGCTTTTATCACTTGTTTATGCTTCTTTTTTGCCTGTGTTTTGATCTGTACTGTTTCAGAAGATGCTTAATAGTGCCCCCTACCGCATAACAGTGAAAAAATGGAAAGCCGGAAAATTCCATCAATGGCGGGGAAGCGTTGTTTCCTAAATGATGGAAAATTCTGTCAATGGTGGGGAAAGAGTTAACTGGAAATGAATAAAAACTAAACGTGAAATAAAAATAAACTAAAACTAAATAGCAATAAAAAAAACTAATAAAATGACAAAAGCACATAACTACGGAGCCCCTAAAGGGACATGGTGATGGAAAAAATATGAGATGGGAGGAAAAATATATTTCAATGCTTTTGTGTTCGCTCATAAAAAACGAAAAAGTTTTGAACTTAAAGGTGCAGTAAGCGAATTCTGAGAAACGCTGTTGAAAGTGCACCAAAACACACTTACAACCAATCAGCAGTAAGGGGCGTATACACTCATTAGGGGGGAGGTGCCTGTGTTGCATAGCTTTTTTTGTGAATTTGAGGGAGGAGCTATCAAGATAGGGGTGTGTTTGTTTTGGTGATTTCAAATATCAACAGCATTTCTCAGATGTCGTTTACTGCACCTTTAAGAACTTAAAACCTAAATAGCAGTATTTAAAAAAAGAGAAACTTTGCGTTCGCTCACAATACCTTTGCGTTCCCTTGCAAAACTTTTGCGTTCATTTGCAAAGAATGCAAAATTTTTGCGAGGTGAACGCAAAGTTTCTCGGGGAATGCAAAACATTTGCGAGTGAACGCAAAAGCTTTTACGTATAATTTTCCTCCAATCTAATAAAGTATTTAATGCAACAAAAGCTATGTTAGAGGGACAATGAAAACATTTAGCTTCATAAATATTGTATTGTTTACCAAATATTTTCATTTTTTTCCCCACAAAAACATGTTGAGATCAAGTAATAATTGGTGGACCACCTGCAGTATTGCTCTAGTCCCCAGATTTTCCTGTTGAAAACCCGTCATAGAGAATGAGAACATTAAAACAAGCAAGATAACAAAACAAACAAAAAAAAAATCCTCACACCCTGAAAAATGACTCAAGTAAAAGAGCAACACAACATGAATATACTAGACACCCAATACAACATAAATCTTCTCCCCCAAACTCCACTGAAGAGCGATAATACACAGGGGTTGTTTGATTTGGCACCTTACACAGTGTACTATATATCAACATGGCCATTTCCCACTATATGACCCATGTGGGCACTGACAGTCTCCTTGCAGTCAGTCTGAGGTTTTGCTCTCTTTTTAATGGAAGGCATCTCAGATTTCAGCATAAGCCAAGGGTGTGTCTGCAGCCCACAGGCACAGACTAGGATTGAAACAAGAGGACTAGGCTTTTAAAGGCAGGAAAATAGATCTTAACTGGTCGTAAGATGGGCTTGTCTTGTCTCACATATGCGCAGCTCACCCACACAGTCCCACGGTCCAATTCACACAGCTGGGGGTTGTGAAGAGGGTTTGAAGAGAGCCAAGTCTGGCTAACTCAGAGCGAGGACTGGGGAACAGGCCACATTAGTGCTGCAAGACAGGAAAGAAAGGCTGAAAGGTCCAGAATATTCATTCATTTACGTACAAACACCCCCTACGCTCTGCTCTTTCCTGTTACTGAAGTCCATCTCTATGTTCCTTGAGCCTCTCCTCAAGCCCCTGCTGAGTAGAAAGGATGGGCAGGTTGAAACCCCCTGCCTCCTCACTGCAGAACTCAAAAACATCTGGCACTTGGCATAGCAGAGGGTTTCTACTACTGTGGGACCCGCATGCAAAGATATTCAGGCTTTTTTTTAAAGATATTTGACACTTGAACATCTTTAACCAAAACAAGTGTCTGTGAGTTTAAACTGCTCTGCGTCCTTGAGTTTCTACTATATTTCAAGTGAGAGTTAAAGCCCTCATACTGATGCAGTGACAATGTTACTTGGATTTATAACTTGTTGCTGAATGATATTTATTGCATATACCACTGTATTTAAACTGTATTTCAAGCTGTTGTCCAAGGGGGTGCTAGGGGAAAAATTTGAGAGAAAAATATATAAAATGTAGGCCTATTTTAACATTAAGAAATAGCAAACATGAACATGGTTGCAACTAAATGTTATTTATTTAAAAATAATATTATAAATGTAAAAAAGAAATCTTTAAATGTTAAACAAATAAATTACTTAAATAAAACTTTAAACTATTATATATAAAATAAATGTTTAAATATTTTACAAACATTCTAATGTTTATCATAATTAAAAAAATTATATTATAAATAAAAAAAAATCTTTAAATGTAAAAAAATTTGATTAATGATTAAATATTTAAACCATTAAACTATTATATAAAATAAATGTTTAAATATTTGACAAATATAATAATAAGGATCATTATCATTTAAAAAATATTACAATAAGGATTATAAAAAATATTATAAATGTAAAAAAATCTTTAAATGTTAAAAAATAAATTAAAAGTGTGATTAATGACTAAATATTTAAATATTAAACTATTATATATAAAATAAATGTTTAAATATTTTACAAATATAATACGGATTATTATAATTTAAAGAATAATATTATACATTAAAAAATCTTTAAATGTTAAAAAATTAATGTGATTAATGATTAAATATTTAAAAAAATTAACTTATTATCTATAAAATAAATGTTTAAATATTTTACAAATATAATATCATATATCATAATTTAAAAAAATAATATTTTAAATTTTAAAAAAATCTTTAACTGTTAAAAAATAAATAAAAAATGTGATTAAAGATTAAATATTTAAAACATTATTATATATACAATAATTTTTTTTAATATTTTGCTAATGTTATATTAAAGATTACTGACATCTCTTTTTCCTTTCTACAGATTTGTTTTTTCTTTAACTGGCTCACTAAATCTGGTTTGGAGCAATATTCAGGATGGGGGATCCTCTTGGCATTAAAAACTTGGAAAACCTCTGCTGTAAGGTACTTAAAAGACTACTATTGTACAAAAAAATTTCTGAAGTTTCTTGCTGGGCCACATATTAAATGCCTTTGTTAACTAATCATGAAACATCCTTTCCGAACCATTAACTGCTCAGCAGGAATCCAAGTTTATCACTAATCAAGATCAGTTGACAAACAGCAGATACAACACCAGAGTCACACAGCTGCCTGGATGACATATAGATCTGCTGACCTATACGAACAACTTCTTCACTGAGCTTTCTGTGCGCTCTGTGACCCACATCCCAACCCCGGGTCAGTCTTTTCATCTCTCGTCTATCTTAATAAGCCATATTACTAAAAAAAACCTGTTTAAATGAATGAGAGTCATATCTATGATCTAGAGCTATAATCCTAACCCATTTTCATTTGAGACAATCACTACGATTGTTTAAAGATAGTGCTAGTTAACAGATGAATGAGGCATCTAAAACTTTGGAGTTCCCACCCCCTCTTACTCCTTCCCCCACCCCTTCTCCCGGCGGTTTCCTCTCCTCACACTCACTCACACGCTGCAGTCATTCAGAGGCACAGCGTGGAGGCTGCACACATACACACACCAACACGTTTAGAGCGACATGGCAAGACTACCTCACCGCTGTGTGATGATATCAGTGTGTTTGGCAGGAACTCTCCTTCTGCTGCCGCTCTGCTGGGGTGAGTGTGTGTGAGACTGATTACGACTTCAATGAGAGAACTTGCTATGTGTGAATGCTTGGAATGAGACACAGATCTAGTGCGAGTGCATTTGAAAAGATTTTTGCATGTGTTGTTGTATTTAAGGCTGAGAACCCTGTTAAAAACCGGTAACTTGCAAATGTTTCCTTAAAGGGATAGTGCTCCCCAAAAATGAATTTACCCTCATGTTGTTCCAAACATGTATGACTTTCTCTCATCTGCGGAACATGCACAAAAAAATATATTTTGAAGAATTTTTAAACTGTTTTTGTTCATGCAATGAAGGTCTATGGAGTCCAAAACAACATTGGACAAACAACCCATTTTCAGAATATATCCTTTCTGTTCCACTGAACAAAGAAAGGCATTATTTTTTGTTATTTGTTGGTGCAACTTAATGCATTTAGGTTGATTCAGGTTAATTATGCCAGGGGTTCTTCAGGGGTTTTTCTATTGTCAAATCAACTTAATTAATGTGGATTAATAACATAATATCTTGAGTTTCTGTTGATTAAACCAATCGCCTTCATTGTATTAACTCAAATTTTTAATTTCAATGAACTCAAAATTTTAAGGCAACCAGATAACTTACTTTTTTTTAAGTTAAACCAACAAATATTTTTTACAGTACAAACTTTTCCATTCCAGGACCCACCTAGACAAGAATAATCTCAAGACCCACCAAAATATTTGAGATGGGGGTCCAGAAAATGTAAGATTTCGATTTAATGCTGGTATATCATGCAGTCCTAAACTGTGTGTGTGTGTGTGTGTGTGTGTGTGTGTGTGTGTGTGTGTGTGTGTGTGTGTGCGTGTCATTCACCCAAACATAAATGTAGCTGCAGCTAATTGACTTTGTGTGACCCACAGTTTGAAAGTTTGGGTTAATTTTTCTCACTGTATTGACATATGTTTATAAGCATGCAGAAATCCACTGACAGGAAGAGTGTGTGTTCTGGGAATCTGGTTTTGATTTGTGTCTTTGGAGTGCACAAGAAGACTTCTATATTTTCAGAAAATGTGTCAACGTGGTAGATGATTTAATTGACTTTAATTCATTCCAAAATCAACCAAAGGTTATTCCAAAAAATAATGAAAAAGAGAGCAAAACCTCAGACTGACTGCAAGGAGACTGTCAGTGCCCACATGGGTCATATAGTGGGAAATGGCCATGTTGAAAAAAGTTTCCCCAAATAAATAAATATTTTAATTTCCGTGTATATAAATCATATAAATATAAATATATAAATCATTTAAATATTTTAAATAATAATGATTAAAAGACAATGAAGAAAACAAAAGAGGATGTATCGCTGAAAACACGTTTCGCATTTTGTCTGAGCAATGCATTGCGCAAAATTTTTAGGAAAAAGAGAAGAAAGAGCTTTAGTCACTTGTTAAATCAGACAGTGTAATCCTGCTCATTTTAAAGTAACACTTGAGACTTGGTTCGGAAATTCCCAGGGAAAAGGACACAAAAGTGCATCCTTATGGAGTTGTATGACAGCGCAATCCAGCGCAAACTCTTCGGCATGACAGACGGCCCCAGGGGGTCATAACAATCACGAGGGCAAAGTAATCCCACCGTGTTCCCTGTGCAGCTGTTTTCTGTCGACGCACACTCACAGCTCTGACTTCCTTCTCTTGTTCTGTTCATTGACTACCAGCAGAAACAAGCAGGAATTTCTTCTTTTGTCTTGAGGAAGTGAGAGAACATCCATGACATCATTGTGGTGCTGAACTACAATGTGATAATTAGGAAAAGAAGACTGAATGATATCCTTAGCAAAGAATAACACCTTCACAGCAAAGATTTACCCATTCAAACGTTGTGATTTGTTGTTCGCTTTTAGCGCATGAGAATTTACGCTGGAGACTTGGCAGCTTGCGCTGGGGAATGTACCCAACTGTTTGTGCCAAGAGCCTGGTGATTTTATGAATTAATTACTGGAGAACAGAAGATAAGCTGGGAATTAATAAAGCAGATGACATGAGATGAGTAACATTCATGCTTTTGTTTTACTGTTGGACTGAACCCACCACCTCCTCAGGTTTGGGTAGAGTGATAAGAAGAAACGCTGGCCAAAAATCATTATGGGAGTGCACTCTTACCTTAAGGATATTTGCTTAACTAAGTTCATGCTTGTTTTGACATTTATTTAGGATAACATCTTGAAATCACAAGTTTTGGGGGCTTTTGAATGACTGATGGTGGTTGGTGGGAGTTAAAGGGTCAAGTTCCGCCTGACTAAATTTCCCAATGCCTCACAAGAAACTATGTTTGTCAGTGACTGCTACAAAATGTCAATCTAAGCTTAAAACGCAATATTCTTAGTTTAAATTGTGTTGTTCTTAGCTTTCATTACCTTTTTTGGCTTTCGTGTTCTAACTTGTTTGCTGTGTGACCAGGTTGGGTTTTATAGTATGAGAGCATGAAGTTGGACAAAAGCCAGTTAGTATGTTGAACCTCTAAACTCTGGAATTTTACTCATATATCAGCTGCAATGACACAAGGAGAATGAGTGAGAGGAATAAAAGCGGGGTAAAACATGTGTGTTTGAGCCGTAGGTTCATTAACTTCATTAACTTTCCTCGTCGAAGGAGAACTTGAAAGGAAAACTCATTCAGCGGGGCATGTGAATACCTTCACCCTAAAATCCACCATGTTAACTTGCAGACAAAACACACAGTTATTTTTGTTTCTTTATTTGGCGAAGCCGTCTGATTAAGGGGGCATGATGATGTTTGGATAAGAACCCGTAGCTTGAGTTGTGGACTGTGGCGTGGGACTCAATTCACAGTATTCAGATGGCACTTAATAGACAGTGACTGCTGTACCCTAGGGATGATGACTTTAAAATAAACAACACATGACATGCTCACCACAGAACTGGCCAGACGTCCCGCTCGCTGATAGCGAAGAGTGTTTAGCCTCATGCTGTTTATGGTACCACTTGTTTATTGGTGTTGATCCAGGTATAAACTCGGCCCTGTTTCCCACAGATCTCAAGAGAAAGTGAAAAGATTATGGTTATTAGTCAGTAGACGACAGTCTGCAAAAAAGTATGACTCTATATAAGTTTGATTATGACTGATCTGAAAAGGTCACAAAGAACATTGAGTACAAACCTGTCATGGATGATGAAGAAAAAAGACTGCTTGTTCCTTCAGGGTTGATTGTAATGATAAAACAAGGCAAGTCTGGGAAAAGGTTTGGAGATATATATGGTTCTGGCAAACAGCCATGATGCAAAAGCCGGTGTCATTTCTTGGTCATGTGTGGCAAAACATTTGGGTTTTGGGTTCCATGATGCTGTCAATCAAACACTCATCTTGAGTATTGTTTGTTTGAATCGAAATTGTTTATATTTGAGAAACTTTGCGCATTTGCCTGTTTTGACGCTGAGTTTGGATTGCCCTTTTTTGTTTATTGTAAGTTTTTTGATCTTTGTTTTTTGGTTAGGGAATTAGGTTTGTATATTGTATTTTTATTTTCTTTTGGGTTACGGCTTAGGAAAGAGGTTTTAAAACACAGAAGTTTTGTTTGTTTTTTTTGGCCCAGTCTGCTCCTGAATCACAAGTCCCAAATTTAAAGTCAATAAATGTATCATTGTTCAATTTTCCTACATTTCTCAGAATCTTTCATGTTGCACCCTTTCCCCTAGACGAGGTGTAACACCAAACAACAATGTAATAAAGTAAGGTATAAAGAGACGGACAATAATAGACGCCGGCAAATTATAATTACATAATTATAACATATATAAAAATCATGACATAAATATAACAAATATGACAAGTCAAAATGTCAAAAATCACTTTTTATCTCATAATTTTGACTATTTATGTTATAATTATGATTTACCAAAGCATGCTTTTTTTCTTATGTGGCAGAAAAGTCATAAATATGACACAAATTTTGATTCATGTCATGACTCTTGTCATAATTATGACTTTTTAATCTCTTTTAATCCCATAATTTCAACTTTTTATGTCATAATTATGACATGTGTAAATATTGTGATTTGCCAAAGCATGATTTATGGTAACACGTTAGTTTAGGGTCCAATTCTCATTATTAATTAGTTGCTTATTAGCATACATATTACTAGGATATTGGCTATTTATTAGTACTTATAAAGAAAATATTAATGCCTTATTCTGCATGACCATATTCTACATCCCATAATAACTACCTATTAATAAGCAGTAATTAGGAATTTATTGAGGCAAAAGTCATAGTTAATAGTTAGTTAATAATGAAAATTGGACCATAATCTAAAGTGTAACCTTCTTCTGTGGTGGAAATGGGCTTGCATAGATTACTAATATCTTTGTATGAAATGAGTGAATCAACATGAAAGTACCGACTTCACCAAACTAAAATACAGTGTTGCCATGATGACAGAATATTGGAAAAATATCTGACCACTAGATGTTGAAATTAACCAATAAGAATTGAGTATTCCAGAGAACAATATAATAAAGTCATGAATACTATTGAACCTCACAAATTAGATTGCACAAACAAAACAAAATTAAAGGGTTCGATCAGCTCCTTAAGAAAACACTTGCAAGTTACCCATTTTTACAATATGTGTCAGGGTGTAAATGACAATGGAAAAGAGCTTTTAACAATCTTTTTCTGTTCTGACATCTGATATTTACCTTTCTCCCTAAAAAGTTCAAAGTAAATGGAGTCAGACAAATCCAGATAAGCCTAAGGCATATGAGGTGAGATTCTTGGGCTCAGCTCCCAGGTGTAGTCTGGATATCATTCACATTCCCTGAAGAAAAAACACTGACACTGATCACCTTGGTCTCACTAAACAGCTGTATAATGGGTAAGATGTAAAAGAAAAAGCCAGACAGATTATTTTTTTCAGCCAAAGGAAGAAGATTCTGGGGTCAGTTCCCATCCTCTGTACTTTAAAACTGAACTCTGAGGAGGATCAGCACTTAAGAGACTTCCAGGGGCCTTAAGTACCATAAATACAGTGACCCAAAGGTTTAGAAGATTTCCATATGATTCAGAGGAATCGTCAAGAGACTAATGTTTTATAGTACCAGCCAAGATCCTGAAACTGAGTTTAGAAGCTGATGCTCCATGTTGTCTGATTACACATCCCATGATGCTTTGTCTCTTGGGACTGAATAAGGGAAACAATAGTTATCTTTTTCAAGCATTCCTAGAATAAAATACATTTTGGATCTTATTAATTTCCCTTTATATGATCCACAATACAACTCAAAAGCAAGAACATATTAAATTGATCAAAAGTGACAATAAAGGCATTTATAATGTTATAAAAAATTTCTATTTCAAATAGAAATGCCGTTCTTTTGAACTTTTTATTCATCAAAGAATCCTGAAAAAAATATATCACAGTTTCCACAAAAATATTAAGCAGCATAACTCTTTTCAGCATTGATAATAATAATCAGAAATGTTTCTTGAGCAGCAAATCATCATATTAGAATGATTTCTGAAGGATCATGTGACACTGAAGACTGGAGTAATGATGCTGAAAATTCAGCTTTGATCACAGGAATAAATTACATTTTTTTAATATATTCAAACAGCCATTTTATTATTTTAAAAAATAAAATTATTACTGTTTTTACTGTATTTCTGCAGCCCAAGAGCACAAGAGCTTCTTTTTTAAAAACATTAAAAAAATTGTACCGACCCTAAACTTCTAAACGGTTATCAGATCTGAATAAATCAAATGTAAATGTTGCAGAGAAAAAAAAAATCTGCTAACCAAATGTCAAATGTCAATCTCTCGAGCCTGACAGAACTGGCTTCACAGATGTTACTGCGGACTCTTCATTCATTAACATCTCAGTCCCCAGTAATCTCACACTATCACATATATCAGGGAAAGACAGGATGCTTGGGAAGAAAGAACGTCATGGTGAATGGTCTCACATAACTGACAAATGGCAATAGTATGCGAGAAGCAATACAAAGATCTCAAATTACTGACACTGCTTCTTTTCAATGGGAAACAATGTCCTCTGTGGTTCAGTGAGGTGTGCTGGCCAGTAAAGATGGCCAGATAATGTTCAAAGCATTAATTGTGTTTGGGAAATGAAGACAAGTCATAATTGATGGCTGACATGCTATGACGGTCACTGTCTGACTGGTGTGAATGTAAGTTTATCAAAAGGACAGGCATGTTGAGTGATCTGCCCAGATGCTTTTCCATGTAAAATCTAAAGTTTTTCACAAATAACAGCTAAATCAAATCTCTTTTGTCTTCGCAGGTTTCAAAGAGGACAATTATGACTATGATTTCACTCAAATCCCAGAGTACGACTACAATTCAACATTCGAGGTCATGTTCTTCAGTAGGTTTTCAGTGGTTTCTCTTATAGAATTTATAGAGTAGAGGTTCTTTCAGGTGCTTTATGCACAGTAGTGACTAAAAGTGATGTCCGGTCTAGGAAAACTGATCTCTTCAACCTTTATCCAAATAAATTGTTAAAGAGTTTAAAGGGACAGTTCACCCAAAAATGAAAATTCTGTCATCATTTACTCACCCTCAAGTTGTTCCAAATCTGTATACATTTCTTTGTTCTTCAAAGGAAGATATTTTGAAGAAAGTTTGTAACCAGGCTGCTTCCATAGTAGGAAAAAAAAAATACTATGGAAGTCAGTGGTGCCCCAGAACTGTTCAGTTTCCCATATTTTTCAAAATATCTTCCTTCATGTTCAACAGAACAAAGAAATTTATACAGATTTGGAACAACTTGAGGGTGAGTAAATGCAATTAAAACGCAATGAAACATGCCAAATTGTGCGACATAATTTTTGGCCAGGCTGTCATACAAAGAAATTATGAACATGCAAAAACAGAAGAGAAGCAAAATATTAATAACTGATTATGTTGTAGTTTGTGTATGCTGTTTCCTGTGAGCTTTTTGTTTTCTATGCATTATTGTTTTGCATAGTAAAATAAAACCTGTAGCTGTAGTTTGCTTTTTTGCCAAAAATTTTTGTCAGATAAATACCTTAGTCAACTTTAGTGTTTTGTTCTTCCCTCATATTTAAAATATTTTTTAAAAAATTTAATATTTTTCTCATATTTTAATGGTTTGATCGAACTTGTAGGGTCTCTAAAAACAAATATCCCTTTCCGGATATCACTTTTGGCCACTACCTCACCTTTTAAAGGGATAGTTCACCCAAAAATTAAAATGTTTATCTGCTTACCCCCAGGGCATCCAAGATGTAGGTGACTTTGTTTCTTCAGTAGAACACAAATCATGATTTTTAACTCCAACCGTTGCAGTCTGTCAGTCGTGTAATGCATGTCAATGGGAACACAATCTATGAGTCAAAAAAACATGCACAGACAAATCCAAATTAAACCCTGCGGCTCGTGACGACACATTGATGTCCCAAGACACGAAGACTCTAAAACACCACTATGTCCAACTGCGTTGAGCGCGCGCACAGCATCCGGTGTGTGAGGTGTGTACACGCTCTGGCGTAGTTTAAAGGATTAGTCCACTTTCAAATAAAATTTTCCTGATAATTTACTCACCCCCATGTCATCCAAGATGTTCATGTCTTTCTTTCTTCGGTCGAAAAGAAATTAAGGTTTTTGAGGAAAACATTCCAGGATTATTCTCCTTATAGTGGACTTCAATGGTCTCTCCAAACGGTTGAAGGTCAAAATTTGTTTCAGTGCAGCTTCAAAGGGCTTTAAATGATACCAGACGAGGAATAAGGGTCTTATCTAGCGACACGATTGGTCATTTTCTAAAAAAATACAAATGTATATGCTTTATAAACAAAAATGATCGCCTTGCATGTGCTTTCGCTTTCCGTATTCTTCAAAAAGCTTACTCTGAATGTCCTACGACTTCCTTATTCAACTTAAGGAACGAACGCAGCACCAGTTCCGTTTTTTCCATAAATAGAACAGGGAAGGAGTAGGATGTACAGCGTAAGCTTTTTGAAGAATACGGAAGAATAAGAATAAGGACAATAATCCTGGAATCCTTAATTTCTTTTCGACTAAAGAAGGAAAGACATGAACATCTTGGAAGACATGGGGGTGAGTAAATTATAAGGAAAATTTTATTTGAAAGTGGACTAATCCTTTAAACTACGCCAGAGCGTGTACACACCTCATGCACCGGATGGCGTAGCCGCAGGGTTTAATTTGGATTTGTCTGTGCATGTTTTTTTGACTCTCATAGATTGTGTTCCCATTGACATGCATTATACGACTGACAGACTGTAACGGTTGGAGTTAAAAATCATCATTTGTGTTCTACTGAAGAAACAAAGTCACCTACATCTTGGATGCCCTGGGGGTAAGCAGATAAACATCAGATTTTTATTTTTTGGGTAACTATCCCTTTAAGTGTTCCCGTCATGGGAACATTTTATGAATTTAGTTTTAATTAACTAATTCTTTGTTTTTAATTTTAATTTTATTAAATCAAACAGCTCACATGAATATACTTTATCCCTTGAAAAAATAACCTGTTAAACATGAAAGTATTATGCAATCATTTAACACATTCGGTAACACTTTTTTTTTTTTTTTCACTGAAACTACAGCTGTGTCAACTAACAGTCATTAGAGTATTAATAGACTGTCTGCATAATATCTGTTAACACTTTATTTTGATAAATAACCTTGCAACTACATGTCAACTTATTCTACTACCCTAACCTAACAGTCTACTCATACTCTAATGACTGCTAGTTGACATGTAGTTGCAAAGTTACCTATAGTTAACGGACCATCGAAGTAAATCCGAAAATCTCCATAAATAGAACCTTTTTGGCATAAAGGGTTATTTAAAACTGTGTCAAGAAGAAACCATAGGGTTCTATATACCCAATTGAACCTTTATTTCTAAGAGTGCATATTTCATGTTTTATTACCAAACACACTTATAATTTTTCACATTTATGTAGATTTTCCCCTACGCACCTGACTTAAGTTAAACCGGGTGTCCCAGACACCCACAATATTATCCTCAGGTGAATGCCACTCTGCCCGCAAAGGTTGAAACCTAAGTGTAACTACTCTGACCACATATGATGTCTAAGAATTATAGTTACCTGACCGCAATCAGAACCCCGCCTAAGAGTCTCACTCTAAATCGAATGTCTCGTCCCCTTTTGAACACTATCACTTGGGAATAAGGTCTTTAGTGTTCCCTAACTTGCTGCGAAGCAAAAACCCAGACAGACTCCAGACTATGCCTTAGAATATGCTTTAATCATGGCCGGAGGACCTCATATCAATCACAGTGAATCCCACCAGTTTATATAGGATAGGAGCATGGCAAAGCATTCTACAATATGATTGGTTCTTCATATGTCAGACCCTTCTGTTACTAGGTAAAGCAAGATCTGCCCAAATCATGAGTTTATTAGTTTGTTGGTTACTCAATATCATGGGGCTGTTATATTTAGATAGTTGTCTGGATGTCCCTAAGTTTAATTTCCCCTTTTGTTAGATATAATTCAGACCCACACTGACTTTGGCCCAAGGTTTGGGGACATTTAGGTTTCAAAAGCATATAAATGTTAATTGTGATGAAGACGAGCCCAGTCATACACTAATTATGCAATCATCTCTATGTGGAAAAGGATGAGAAAATTCCAAAAGATTTGTTACATTACATACATAAATAACCAACAATTTCATAAAATAAGCTATAAAACTGTATACAGACTGACTGTATCTACAGTATAGAGGCCATATCAATATACTGTATATTGATCATCATCAGTTAAAATCAGTGTATCTTATTATAAATATGTCTTTTGTAGATAAATGTCATACTTTCATCAAGTTTTATAAATCAGCAACATGACAACTTGAAAACCATTGTCCAGTGTACTGTTCAAAAGTTTGGGGTCAGTAAGATTTTTATTATTTTTTTAAAGAAAGAAATTAATACTTTTATTCACCAAGGATGCATTATATTGATCACATAAAATCTGTACTTTTTAATTCATCAAAGGATACTGAAAAAATATTGCAAAAATATTTGGCTGCACAACTGTTTTCAACATTGATAATAAGCATTTCTGAAGGATCATGTGACCAGTGTTGGGGGGAACGCATTACAAGTATTGTGTGTTAAGTAATCAGATTACTTTTTTCAAGTAACTGTAAAGTAACGCATTACCTTTAAATTTACAACAAAAGTGTTACTTTTTCAAATAAGTAACACAAGTTACTTTGATTTCCCATGTATTGACTGACAGCTTGTAACGCAAAAAGTAAAGCAAAAGTAATGTAACACACTACTTTCTATAAAAAGTGTAACGCAATTAATTACTTTTTTAGTGAGTAACGCAATATTGTAATACATTACTTTTAACAGTAACTTTCCCCCAACACTGCATGTGACACTGAATACTGAAAATATATTCAAATATAAAACAGTTATTTTAAATTGTAATAATATTTCACAATATTACTGTTTTTACTGCATTTTGGATCGAATAAATGAAGCCTTGGTGAGCAGAAGAGACTTTTTTAAAAACATTTTAAAAAAATCGGTTGTATTTTATTTGGATAGTCCCCTTTAGACATTCTTTTGATTATAACGTTGCACCTACATGTCAACTAACTCTCATTACAGTATTAGCAGATTAGGGTTTGTAGAATAAGTTGACAGGTACCTGCAAAGTTACTTATAGCATCTACAAGTATATAGCATCAAAATAAAGTGCTCCCAGAAGATCTTACCAACTCAAACTTTTGAATGATACTGTATGTGTTTATGTACTTGCATGAAGCATAACCACTGCTCATTTTTTAAGACCCACTGCATCTGTTTCATCAGGCAATGCCAGCCATGAAGATATAGAGAAGTTTTTAATGGGAGGAGGGACGGACTCTGGAGAAGAAACAAGCTTTACAGAAACAGAAACAGAAACAGATGGAACTGTACATGAACAAAAGCCCACTGAGCCCACAGTCATTTTTAGGAATCAGGTATTTCTTGAACCACTTGTGTGATAATTCCTAATGCATTGTAATATGCAGAACACACAAAACATTCACATGTGCCAATTCATTATGAAAGTCCCGAGTGATGTGGTTTATCTCTCCTGTCACACAAAGGCCTCGGGTCTTTGTGATGGGATTATGAAAGGGGGATTGCTTACTTTAACATTTTTGCGGGCGGACAGAACTCCTCCGCACAGAACTTCGAATCGCAGAGGTCAGACGTTCAGCATCTTAAACCCTGCCTTCACAAAATGAAAAACAAATGATATATCTGCTCAATAACAGAGAAGTGTTATCTTCTGTGAAAAATGAGGAAATATATCACTGACCTATTCTTACATCCCAGGAAAAGAAACAAATGTTGTGAAATCCAGAGATGATTTCTGGATAATTTCAACACCACACTGTCAACACACTTATGCTACGTGCATGGCGATTAGAATTATTGCAGAAAATTAAAAAACAATATTTAAATATCAGTGGATGAGATAATATTCATGTTTAATGAGTGCAGTAAAACTCGGTTAGGTGAAATGTCATTTTTATTAGATTAGCCGTGGTGTCTGACGAAGCATACGGACCTGCTGACGAAGCAAACTGGGAGTGAACATGAATGTAAACAGGTGTCCCTGTTATTTTAAGAACATGGATTCTTTTGAAAGCTGCATCTGCTTCTTATCCTCATGTGTTGGAAAGTTAAACAATGGCTCTGCTCTGCATTAAAGGAAGGCATTTGTAAACAGAGGAAATGCGGAAGGAGAGGCAATGCCACAATCAACCTATTTAAGCACGCACATTTAATTAAACAACTTACTAATTATATAAAGCCATTTGAATTCCTGTGAGAAAGCAAATGCATTACATTTGCAACAAATGGTTTAAACACACAATGGAAAAATCTCAGACAATAAAACACTTTGTCACACTGCTCCACATTGTGGAGAGAACTGTAAAACACACTAAATAGTTGGAAGAACATAAGAGAAGCAAAAATCTAAATGTTGATAAAAGTCATAAATAGGTAAGATGGGCACTACCAAATGTCAAGCATTAGGCTACAGAAGTGTGATCCAACTCACAAAAATTCTGTTTGCAGACTTGACTCAAGCTTTTTTTAAAAAACAAACAAACAAACAAACAAACAAAAAAAACGATCCCATGATGTAAACCCAAAAGGCTCTATATGAAGTACCTGACGGAACCCTTTAAGGTTCCATATGCAGTAGTGTGTCTATGGCAACAATAGAATCCACTGTCGTGAAACACTTAACGGTCTCCTGTTCCCATGTTGAGAGTAAAGTGCAGAAGTGTTGTGTGTGCTGTGTGAACATGATTATCACTGTAGTTCTAGATTAAATGTGAACATGCGTTTACTCATCTCACTTGCACGAAAACATTCAGTATTCCTCAAAATGAACAAAAACAGTGAAATGCAATCTCAGAATTTGCAAATCTGTAACTAACTATTACACAAATAGACTTTATGTATTTAATCTCACTTTATTAACCAATGTCTTTGCAGCTGACCTTCAATTCAATCATACTAATAAGCAGAAAATACTTTATATTAGATTTAGAAATAAGTAAAAGTAATGTTCATAATTACATTATTTTTCACAAAAAGTAACTAATGCAATTAGTTACTTTTTTAGGGAGTAACGCAATATTGCAATGCATTACTTTTAAAAGTAACTTTCCCCAACACTGATTACAGGACAGTTTTGAGTATAACTGAAGCATTATTTTGCTTCGCTTCAGCTGTGATAAAGAGACATCCACTCTTGCATTGCGTGTTCATGCATTTTGGGGGCGGAGCAGTGAAGGGAGGGGTGTGTTTGTTTGGGCTGATTTTAAATATCAACAGTGTTTCTCAGAAATCACTTACTGCACCCTTAAATCATTCCCTTAGGTAAGGAGAAATCATGCTTTAAATCTCATACTTAAGGTGCTTTATGCAACCGGGCACAGATCTATAAATATAGAACATTAATACATGAAACAGAATCTTGTTTTAATCCCTACCAAATCCCAAGCCTGTTTGGCAGCAGTATACTAACACAACCTTTTTATTATTTTAGGCATCTCGGTCAGCGCCTGTATGTTTCCTTCTTACTTTGGTTCTGCTGGTTCATCAGCTGCTCAGACTACTATAGCAGCACATGACAGGACCTTGTTACACACTCTGAATAGGTGAGTATAAAATATCTGTATCTAACATAAAAGTCGCCATGCAGCGTTGATTTCCATTTCAGGGAAATTCAAGGAAGTCGTTTATGGATAGATGAATGCACTGATACTGAAATTCTGGCCCAGATAAATGACTGATATTATATAGCTACACTAAAAATGGACAGGCTAGTTAAAACACATTACAAGCTAAAATGTACAGTGTACCACAACATTATAATATAGGCTACACTATAAAAGATAAAAACATATTCTTATTTGAAATGCTACTAATTGTAGCATATGAATTAGAAGAAAAACAAAGCAAAAAGTGGACTACTTGTACAGAGCTTTGTGTATATGTACATATCAACGATTCGTCTGAAAATTTGTGGCCGGAAACACTTGAGCCGTACAAGAACGAGGAAGTAGTTGTGCGAGCCCATTGCAGTCCATCTCAATAGTTATAACCAATGGAACTGAATGATTTTAATGATTATTTGGGTATTATACAAAAATACAAAGAGATTATGGTGTATGGCCTGAAACAATGTTAGCTGTGCATTTCAAAGTAACGATAAAGATAGTTGTTATTTTCCTCTTTATTATGCATGAACACAAAACGCTCTGCTATCATCACTCTGACATGTGCACTTAAAAGGGTACTGCTCTTAAAGTCAGCATGAAACGGAAGCCTTTTCTTCCCTTTTGTGACTTAAATCTGAGTGAAACGACTTCTTGAACAAGAGAAAATGTAGGGCGGGGCTTGATTTTGTTCATGGGGAACTGATTGGATGGTTGAGGTTTGCTATTGGTCGATCTCATGTGAGTGACAGGTTGCCCCGCCTTCACGCCAGTAAACATCATCAGGGAAAAGAAGTTATTTTGATTGAATATTTCATAACAAAGTAAGAACTTTCCATTTTGATTTTATTTGCCATAATTTATCATTATCCATTTAAATTAGTGCCATAGCATTTAAATTTAAAAAAATGTAAATATCCAACTTAAACAGATACGTTAAAAAACAAAGATATATTGTACATCCCTAAAATTATGTAAAAATAAATGTATAACATATGATTGATATTTATTTATATCTTTAAAGTTTTATTTTGATTGTGCAGACTGTTACTTGATACTAAAATAGCATTTAGTATATGAATGTAATTATTTTAATGGGCTTCTAATACTTTTGAACAGATCTCAGGTTGAAGAAACTTATCATGTGATACACTTTACAGCCTGCAGAGGGCACTCAAACATTGTTGGTGTTCATTATGTTTTGTGGGGCGTGTTGGTGTAACAGGATACATGAACCAACATAGAGCACATCAGCAATTTACTGTGATTTGAAATGATTGTCTGGAAGCCTCAGAATTAGTTTTCAAACTTCTTGACACTCGTTATGTTGTGGTACACTGCTTTATCCTGCTCTCCACCGAATACAACTGCACTCATCATGAGATATACATCTAGCCAATAAACAAGTGATAACATCTTTTAATATTTTAGACTCAATGGCTTTCTGTTTCTCCAATTATTCTAGAAGTCCAGGAGGAGGAAGAGCAGATGGACAGATGACCTGAATGGAAGACATTTCGACATCCAGTGCACACACACACACACACACACACACACACACACACACACACACACAAAGCTCAAACAAAAACAGCAGTGGATCCATGACAAACCATGACAACACACGGCTTGCAAGCTATAAACGAAAAGACACATTGTTCATTATTCTTTGTCACCGCAAAACAAGTGCACAGAGGTCAGAGGTCTCATAGGCTGGATCAATGGATTGGAAAATGAATGTAAAATGGGGCTAAACTAAATGACAGGTTCTTTTGTGGATATTCTTTCAGAATGTGACTCAGAGGAGGTGATTTGAGGTGCCTGAATAACAAAGAATATGAGAAAAACAAGATCTTTCCCTTCCCACTATCCACTGTTTTTTGTTGAAAATCAAAGGAATTTTAACACGCTTCTCTCTTTTATGAGACTTTTTCTGTTTAAAAGCATAATTTTATCTATAATGTGCAAATCCTTTGATTGCCATGGTGAGAATAAATGAGTTGACCAAGACTGACCAAGAATATAACCTGATTCTTGGTCAGTCTTGGTCAACTCAGTTTGGGGAAACTGTAGAAACACACTGAATTTCTATAATTAAATCAAGCTTTTCTAGCCATTTAAAGGTCATGACCTCTTGCAGATATTACATGTAGGCACTTTTCTTCACCACTGCACTTCTAAGCCTCACTATTTCCTCAGTAATCCTAGATACAAGCACATTTTTTATTTTGTAATGGATTTATAATTATGGTTTTTTTTTTTGGTTGCACTTTATTTTACAGTATGTGCACTTTCAATGAACTTACAGTGTACTTACCCATGAAAATACTGAGTAAGGTTAGTGTCGTCGTTACTATTGTAAGTACATAGTATGTGCATGGAAACAGGAATGTAAAATAAAGTGCTACCAATTTTTTTTTTTACAAATAGGAATGGTGATTTACACCAAAATGCACATGAATTTGTGAGCCAGTTGAGCATTTTTTGTGTGTTACGAATTCTGAATAAATATTTTTTCAAGTAATACCCTGCTGCCTTATCATCTGTGTGATCTCAACCATCAAAGAAGCAGTCGCAATCACAAAAAACAAAAGTTATAATTCATTATTCAGGATATTATATCTGTTAAACTAATCAAAAGCACTCAGGTTGTTCTGTATTCAAAGCCATACGTTTCACATCTTCATCAACTGACACAATTGCGGGTCACGTCCTTAGAAATAGCCAGTGGTTAGTCAGCATTAGCCAATTAAAAGCACTTGAAAACATGCAGAGATTGTGTCAGGAATAGCCTTTCCGTATCAACGGCCTCTGCACTTATTCATTTATCTGCTGTCAGTGGGTGCCAATCAGATAACTAACACAAGAGGAAAAATATGCCGCAACAATCAGTGAAATATTCACGATTTTTGGCTTTACTCTGCCATAAGAGACTTAGTCAATAGGTCAGTGGGGAAAAAACACAGACAGAGGCGTCTGAGGGTGTTCATAAACAAACAGAGTAAGGTCAGAAACATTATAACGTGGCTCAGCGCTGATGACGACAGGCGATATCTAAAATGGATCCTTATCAGAGCTCTTCAGACAGTTTATGTTCAGTAGTGCTCATTTTAAATGAGATGTGCTTCCGATAAAGGGAGCCTGTTCTGCTCCGGAAAATCTCCCTGGTGGAATCTGACGTTTTAGTCAGACTGGCTCTTTAGGGATAAGGAATGAGGAATTGAACAGTCTGACTTTCAGACAGGCTTCCAGACTACAATTGTTCTTTTCCCTGCTGACTTGCTCACCAAACATAACTTTTCAGGACATGTGCTCACAATTTCAAAAAGTTTCTCATTGTAATAATATGATTAAAATGATATACACTCGCATGAGATGAAAACCAGTCCAGACTCTGTCAGTCTTCAAGAAAGCAGGATGGATTCTGATTGGCTCTCAATGTTTTTTATCATTCATCAGCTGGAAAAAAATCCTTCTGAAGTGATTTTTCTCTGTTGTTAGCCTATAGTTGTTGTGTAGACTCTGCTATTCTTTTATATTCAGAATGATTTTAGAACTATATCTTTAATGTCTTTGGTGTGAATGGGTCTTAACTCTTAAAAATAACTTCATATAGTTTTTAAACTCAGTGATTTAAGTGCTTTACATAGCATAAACATTAAGGTGCATCTAAACAAACAAACAAACAAACAAAAAGTCAAACCAAACGACAGCTTCGATATGAAGCAGTAGCCGGGTTTCCATTACAGATTTGCACAAATCTTTTGCCATATTTTGTAAATGGTGATGAAAAACTATTGCGAAATGACAGCGTTTCCATTAACTGATGTTATGCGACTAACTTTTTCCTCTCGCGATAAGTCATTCCAAAAATTATGGCAACTGATGTTAGTAGGTTTAAGTATAACGCCAGTATAGTCTTTGGTTTTCCCGCGGAATTGAGCTTCTTTAACACTGCTGCCGTTTTTTTTTTTTTTCATGTCCGCAGGTTGAAGCAACCCCAATTAACATGATCTTTAGTCTGTGGAATGCGAATTTTACCAGGGGAACCCCGCCAAAAACACGAATTTTACCCCCCAGAATGCGATTTTTACTGGGGGAAGTAGCGATTGGGCAGATTTTGTTGTGAAAACCCGGCAACCCTGTATACCACAGCCACTGCACTAGCCATTATTTTTAATAGAAGGAGATGCAGGCATGTTATCCAAGCATTAATGGCAAAGAAAGCCCACTAATATACTTGGGAGCGGCCACGTATGAGGTGTTTCTGGGTCTTTCTCCTTCCTATCTGCTTTGAGGTCTTGATAAACTGTAGCATTTCTATGTTGTTTAGAATCCAGTAGTCCCATAACTCTTTTGTCATTTATGAGTTTAATAAAGAAATCTGTCTCATCGTATGTCTAAACATACCATGCCATCTTTAAAGAATTATCGACTTTTACGTGTGCCAGGTGACCTGTAAATGCGAAAAAACTGTTTCCATTGTAGTTTTGCGAAATATTCCTTTTATGACTTGCCTAAAAACCACCTCATGTGAGTGTAAAAACTTTTTCGCGATATATGGGAGTTTTTGAAAAAACAATTGCAAAATTGACATTTCCATTGGCCGTATTTTCAATTTGCGCAATTTAAAGGGTAATGGAAACACAGCTAGTGTCAGTTAGTAAATCAATTTCATGCATCCAGACCAGTTGGTGTCAGTAAAGAGTCAAAAAACAGAAAAAAAAAAAAAAAAAAGAGTGCTGCTGGGATGAATAAGAATCAGATAAACAAATCCTAGTCCTACATTTTGAGCTATTTTTGCCTGACTTGACACTGAAAATGACTTTTGTTGGTGTAACCTAATGCCGTGTTTACTGGCGCGAGACAACCTGTCACTCACATGAGATTGACCAATAGCAAACTACAACCATCCAATCAATTCCCCTTGGACAAAATCAAGTCCCGCCCTACATTTTTTCTTGTTCGAGAAGCCTTCACTTGGATTTACGTCATAATAGGGAAGAAAATACTATCGCAACTTCCGTTTCATGCCAACTTTGAAGATGTGCCAACTTTGAAAATGAATTTACCTAAAAAGATTTAATAAAGTCGTTTTTTTTTTTCTCTCTGTCGTGTCACTTTTTTAAATTTAATTTGTGAATCAGTGGGTTTATACAGCCAGTCTGGCGTTTCATCCAGCATATAACTGATCTTCCACACTCATGGTCATTCTCCAGTAATGATTCATTTCAGTCATGTTCTTTGTTTTCCTGCCCCATTGTGTTTCCATATCAACACTTTCATATCAGTTTTGAGAATCATAATGTAAGGACCAGCTGAGGATTGAGCGGAAAAGGAGAAATGGAAGTTTTTTCTTCATCTCTCACAGCGCACAGTCAGACCACTTTCAGTTTTGTTCTAAACAGACCAAAGACAACAGAATCAGAAACGTGCTTTGCCATTGAAATTGATCAATGCAAGCAAACGGCTGGAAGGACTGGCCACTGTGATGATGTTACTATGCATTCTTCACATCCTAGAATTTGTTCTGACTGTTGAATTCATTTAATGGGTTCAGTGGTGTTTGCATTGTTATCGTATCATTTGATGCCAAATTCATTATATTGTGGTTCCTCAGAAATGTTTGCTCCACAATGTTCCAGTTTCTGAGAATGTGTTTAGTAATTCTCTTTTGCAAATCTTTACAATCTTAGCAGTTTTGGAAATGTATTAATTTCACACAAAGCAGCCATTCTTGAGTGTTAGTTAAATGTGTAGTCTTGATAGTTTTACTCAAAGCTAATTTGAAGCTCTGTTCAGAAGGTTCTTTTTTTAGTATGCAACACTCAAAAATTAAACTATAAGGGGTACAACAGCTTGTCACTGGTACAGTGTTAGTGCACCCACAAATGTACTCACCCTCATGTCGTTCCAAACCATATGACTTTCTTTATTCTGTGGAACATAAAAGAATATATTTTAAAGAATGTTGGTAACAAAACAGTTTCGGATCCCATTAAGGGATTAGTTCAATTCTGAATGAAAATTTCCTGATAATTTACTCACCCCCATGTCATCCAAGATGTTCATGTCTTTCTTTCTTCAGTCAAAAAGAAATTAAGGTTTTTGAGGAAAACATTCCAGGAATTTTCTCCATATAGTGGACTTTAACAGGGACCAACGGGTTGAAGGTCCAAATGTCAGTTTCAGTGCAGCTTCAAAGAGCTCTACATGATCCCAGATGAGGAATATCTAGCGAAACGATCTGTCATCAAAGCGAACGTGCAAAGATTAAGTCAAACGCCCTTTACACAAAAAAGGTAAAACTGATGTCAGACGATTTTGAAGTTGGAGGAGAAAATTAGATGAAGTTTTTCGCCCTACCACGTTACTTCCGCCTACATCACGCGTGAACTTTCAATGTAATACATGGCGCAAGATGAGCATTTGTGGTTGTTTTTTTTTTTAAATGACAGATCGTTTCACTAGATAAGACTCTTATTCCTAGTCTGGGATCATGTAGAGCTCTTTGAAGCTGCACTGAAACTGACATTTGGACCTTCAACCCAAAGCTGGGTTGCAGTGACAAAGCTGTTGAACCTCTAAAAGTAAAGTAATCTGTTTCCTGACAAGGCAGTAAATTCATACAATATTTAACTTACTGACCTTGGAAAATATCTATATTGTTTTGTCAAAGAAATTTAAGCAATTTCATGTTTATTTTGATTACCACAATAATTTTCCTAGGTATTTAAATATCTTTGAGAGAGGAGGTAAAGATTCAGTGATTTTGTGTACAAGAAAATAGCTCTTGATGACCCAAAATTCACACACAAACCCAAGGATGAACATTTACAGACCCTTCACACTATCTATGATTGTATCTGAATGGCAAATACGGGTTACACACACATGCACATGTCTGTGCGCAATGGTGGCATTCACATTCACAGACAGTTTTGTGACGTTGGAGCACATGCGTCTTCTTAAGGTCTCCTATTTGATTCCATATGCATCAGGTCATACATTTTGTATAAACCTGGCTCCTCCGTGTGCTGCACAAGGTTACCGTGCTAACCAGGTGAAGGGTTGAATAATGGTCTGACACTCCAGAGATGTGGATCTGCGGCAGATCCGGCACTGCTGAATAATGCAAGGAGCAAACAATCAGCGCACACATGTAACTCTCTCAGTGAAGGACCACCCTACACTCTTAGAAGAAAAGGTTCTATAGAGAACTTTAAAGGGTTCTGTCATGTGTTTCATATGTAGAACCTTTCAGGGTTCCCATCATGGGATCATTTTTATGAATTTAGTTTTAATTAAAGGATTAGTTCACTTCAGAATTAAAATTTCCTGATAATTTACTCACCCCCATGTCATCCAAGATGTTTATGTCTTACTTTCTTCAGTCGAAAATAAATTAAGGCTTTTGAGGAAAACATTCCAGGTTCAATGGGTTGAAGCAGTTTGCAGTGTGCAAATTACAGTTTCAGTGCAGCTTCAAAGAGCTCTACACGATCCTAGATGAGGAATAAGGGTCTTATCTAGAGAAACGATCTGTCATTTTCTAAAAAAAAAAATAAAAATGTATATACTTTTTAACCACAAATAGTCATCTTGCACTGCTCTGCGATGTGTCACGCATTACGTAATCATGTTGGAAAGGTCACGCGTGACGTAGGCGGAAGTACCAATCCAGTGTTTACAAAGCGAACGTGCAAAGACTAAGTCAAATTCCCTTTACAAAAAAAAGGTAAAACTATGATTTCGGATGATTTTGAAGTTGGAGGAAAAAATGAGATGATGATACTTCCGCCTACGTCACCTTTCCGTGACCTTTCCAACGTGATTACGTAATGCAAGCTAGGGCAAGACAAGCATTTGTGGTTAAAAAGCATATAAATTTAAATTTTTTTTTAGAAAATGTTTAGCTAGATAAGACCCTAATTCCTCGTCTGGGATCGTCTAGAGCTCTTTGAAGCTGCACTGAAACTGACATTTGGACCTTCAACCCGTTGAACCCCAGTGAAGTCCACTATATGGAGAAAAATCCTGGAATGTTTTCCTCAAAAACCTTAATTTCTTTTCAACTGAAGAAAGAAAAACATAAACATCTTGGATGATATGGGGGGGAGTAAATTATCAGGAAATTTTCATTCTGAAGTGAACTAATCCTAAATTAATACTATGTAACTTGTTAAAAACAAAACTGCATGCATTTTGTAGAAGAACATTGTTTTGGTTGTGCTTCAGCTCTAAAGATGAATATGGTTATTCTACTGCTCATAAAACATTCACTACTAGGCTTAAGAGACATAATCAGTTTAGATGGAAAGGACCTCAAGCTGACTAGCTGAAGACGTTACTATAGCTTTATACATTAATAGACTAGCTACTTCCTTGAAAATAAATTCCAGCATAGAGCTACAACAATCACAATGAAATGACCCTTCACCAGTGTTGCCAATTTAGCGATTTTGTCACTAGATTTAGTGACTTCCCCACCTCTTTTGAGACTTTTTTTCAAAAGTTTAGGAACAAATCTAGCAAGTTCCTGGACAAACCTTATATAGATTCTTATTTTGCCCACTGATCTATATTCATATTTATATAGATCAATGATTTTGCCATTATGATGTCATCTAGTGACGTTTGGCAGTTGGCAACACTGCCCTTTACAATACTTTACAATGAACTCTGTTAGAGAGCTACATATGGCAATTTATCTGTTCAATAATATACTTTACTCACCTGTTGAGTAATAAAAACGTTTTTACAACGTTCCAAATCCCTCAGTTCTCTTCATCTCTGAAAAGCCAGCCTATGCTGATTCTCGTTTTTTTAACGAGCTTTGTCGCGTTCTCTTTTTGCCAGAAGACTCTCCTCTGTTTGTCATAAGTTTAAAACGGGTGATTCCCCGGAGGTCGGAGATATAGTTGCTCCAAGTCAACTTTTCTCGCTCGTTGTGACAACAAACCTATGCCTCTCCCACACCATACACGCGTCAAAGTTAGTCGTAGAGCCGGAGCAACTAGGCCTATTTACGGATATGACAAGACACGCGCGAACGGGCGAGTGACGTATGTAGGCAATATCCCGCGAAAACCATCCCGACCTGTCTAAGACATAAAGTATAATAGACTTACCATAGTGAATCACGGTAAGACAAAAACACGTTTTGGAAGGATTGATAATGTATCGAGTGTACCTTGGATTTTGTTTTAATGCATTTTTATTTTAATTAAATTTACGAATTAAACAGCTCGTAAATATATTTTATCGCTAGAAAAAAGAAAGAAATAACCTGTTTAACATTAGATTTATTAAGCAATCTTTTAAGACATTTTTTCTTTAAAATGTGTTATCGAAAGTGTAACCGAGTGGATATCATATGTTTAAAATATCAGCTGTAATTTCCATTATTTAAAGTAAATATCAGATTTAACATGATGTTATTGGTACTTGGACTGTTTTATTTTCAGTAAGACACTATTTTTAAGCTAATACCATTAAATGTGGATTAGTTTTGTCACTTTTATAACCAGCTATAGCAAGCGAATGGATTTCAGTGTATTACATATTATATGTATACAAATGCCCTCATTTCTGTATAGGAAGTTAAACGTGAAGCATAAAAGCAGTCTTAGCTCTGTTAAAGTGACAGAAGTTTTTTGCCCTACCATGTTACTTCCGCCTACGTCACGCGTGAACTTTCAACGTAATACATGGCGCAAGATGAGCATTTGTGGTTAAAAAGTACATAATATATTTTTTTTTTAAATGACAGATCGTTTCACTAGATAAGACCCTTATTCCTCGTCTGGGATCGTGTAGAGCTCTTTGAAGCTGCACTGAAACTGACATTTGGACCTTCAACCCATTGAACCCCAGTGAAGTCCACTATATGGAGAAAAATCCCGGAATGTTTTCCTCAAAAACCTTAACTTCTTTTTGACTGAAGAAAGACATGAACATTTTGGATCACATGGGGGTGAGTAAATTATCAGGAAATTTTCATTCAGAAGTTAACTGATCCTTTAACTTCCATTGTATCATTTCTGTCACTGTTAAAGTGACAGAAATGATAGTCAGAACTCGTGACTGAGTGAAGATGAATTCCCTATATGGACTAGTGGTAGATGTCTTGATCTGGTATGGATGATATGAGCCACTTATATGTTCACACTCAGATGAATACATTCATACCTTCACTTTAATGCCCCCAGTCGTTCTTCCGTTTTCACGAGTGTGTGAGCTTTGGCATTAGAAGAGCGGAGCTTTAATTACGAGCTGTTGAGAAGATGAGTGTCTCCCCCGGAGGAGAGAAATGAGACACGGTGAGGTGGTGAAAATGTCAGAGATCTGACCGCACCTGATCAGAATGTAAGACATTGTCGAGAAGCTGTCTTCATCCTGTCATGGTGTGCTCAAGACATCATGGGAAAAACCTCCTGGGTCAAATAATGAGTATGAATTAGGAGAATTTGTAATTATTACAAATTAACTGTGTGATTAAAAATGACCTATAATTTCTGTGCCATATTTCTGTTTCAATGTAATTATTGGCTAGAGTCATATAGAGTCAATTTAAGAGTTAAAAGATAAAATAAAATATAAGATATATTCTGTAATCTTTTGACATCACATACTGTACATATATTAAAGCTTGTGATTCTGCTGTCATTCTTTTCAGATCTAATCTGTAGCTTTTCCATTGACGTTTTTCTGTCTGTTTATTTTTAAGATGCCAATATACTCACATACAGCATCTACACAGTGTTGTCTAACACAGAACATTTCACACACGTTTCAAGTAAAACTTGGCATACAAAGGTCAGAACAAGGCAGTGTTGGATGAAAATTGATCCATATTTATTCTAAAGAGCACTGACAGAATGGATATAGGTCATAGACATACAGCAGATATTCCATGACGAACAACATATGTGACCCTGGACCACAAAACCAGTCATAAGGGTTAATTTTTGAAATTGAGATTTATACATCATCTGAAAGCTGAATAAATAAGCTGCATGGTTTGTTAGGACAATATTTGTCTGAGACACAACTATTTGAAAATCTGGAATCTGAGGGTGCAAAAAAAATCTAAATATTGAGAAAATCGCCTTTAAAGTTGTTCAAATGAAGTCCTTAGCAATGCATATCCACCCACAAAAATACATTTTTTGATATATTTACGGTAGATAATTTTGACCCATACAGTGTATTGTTGGCTATTGCTACAAATATACCCACGTGACTTATGACTGGTTTTGTGGTCCAGGGTCACATATCTGATCTTCATCAGCACTTGTGAAAATATACACTCCTGAAGGGCCAAGCCAAAAATGGAAAAATATTTAGTAGTATTTTAATCGTCTTAACCATTTTAATCACAAATCATCAGGAAATTAGCAAGAATTGCACAAATACTGCAGACAAACGGAATAGCCTTCCCCAACTTGCAGACAGCTTTTTACAAGAAGAAGATTTGGTGTTGTTCCTCTCAATGTTAATAGCTTCAAACAGTTCATGAGTAGATGAAAAATGTCTCCCAGTTCATTGCAGTGATTAGTTCACTTTAAAACAAAAATGACCCCAAGATTTACTCACCCTCAAGCCATCCAAGCCTTTCTTCTTTCTAATGAACACAATCTGAGTTATATTAATAAATATCCTGACACATCCAAGCTTTTTTTTTCTCATAAGTTGAATATGGAAGACGTAGCGTAAGCATTTTGAACTGCGAGAGGCGTTACACTTCTTCCTAAGCTAAGTATGGATGGCGGGCTAGCGGAAGCTAGATATTTTACTTTATAACTTGTTAAATATGGATATTTTTTACTAGAGATGCACCGATATATCTGCCAATAATCGTTATCAGCCGATAAAAGCAAATTTTCACACTATTGGCTATCAACCGATAGTTTAAAAACAGCTGATAGTCAGGGCTGGTAACATAAGACATTTGGCATTATCAAGACCCACAAATATTCCCCCACTGCATTACTATACTGTACATTATATCCAACATATAGTAGTTTAATGTAGTACTGACACTGAAACTCTGTAAACTTGAATTTTTTCTCACAGTAATTTTCATTTTGGGTGAACTATGCACAACACATATTGTCACTATATTGTGACGATATATTGTTACACCCCCCAATGACTTTATACATTTATCTCTATAGATAATTAAATAGTGAAGATATTGGTTAACAGCAGTTGCCAATTAGTGGTGTGTAACCTTCCAGACCTCAGTGGAATTGACTGCCCACTCACAGTCACAGAGGTGATTCATAAAACCTTTCATTATAAGACCTGCCATTAATGCTCTTGTTTTTGCCAATTTTACTGCATGCATTTACTGTTGTAGACTCATATTGCAATCACTGTTGTCACGACTTTTGATTCAACAATAAACAGATGAAATGCTGAGACTCTTACATGTGAATTAAATCATTGCTTATGGAGTCATTTTTAATAGAGGAAGAATTATAATGACATTTCTGATGGCAGTCTTAATGTCACAAAGTTTCCCAGTTTATCAACATTCACTCTACACTCTTAAAAATAAAGTGTTTTCTCTGGTTCCATGTAGAACATTTCACATCCATTAAAACTTTCCAATGCACAAAACGTTCCTTTATACTGGAAAAAGGTTCTTTAGATAATTAAAGAAAGTTCTTTTAAGAACGTTAATTTATTAATTTAAAATGACATTATGCAACATTACGACCACTGTTTTAGTCATTTCAAACAATTGCATTCCAATAAACTAATTATACAAATTCTGGATGCACGGATCTATATTGAACGGATGTCAATGCGATGTCGTCTTCATTCAGACCGACTCCCAGCTGGTTCTAGCCAACTGAACACGGATGTGGTGACGTTGCATGAATACATCAGGTAGCAGGAACACCGTATAAATAGAGAAAGTTTCCAAGAAACCCAGTGAAGCAATAGCAAGCGGCAGCAAGAGCACAAGAGCCCGGAGAAAACTTTCAACGCTGCTTTCGCTGATACAGAAAGTATTAAAGAAGATTTTTATATTTTAAATCCTTATTTTTAACTTACTGACCAACGCATTCAGCACCATGGACAGCGTCCGCGCGGCGGTTTACCTGAGCGTTTTCCTCTCTCTGCTGTGCGTCTGCAGGGGTCAGATGTCATTGGACAACCGACTGACCACGCAAGAGGAGCAGTTCATCAAACGAGACCTGGTAAGAGGATAACTCAGCAAATACATTTTTAACCTGTTGATGTAAATAATAATCCGAAAACCATTGATTTTCCCATTATGATAACATTTTTACTATTTTACTGCCACAGAAATGCATCTTCAAATTCTTCCCATATTCTGCCAAAAACCTCAATTCTGCCTTTGTTGTTTTTCTGAGACAGCAATAACTTTTTAAAGTAGTGCATTTGTTTAAATTTGGCAAATTTCCTGACCAATAATTTGTGGTTAAGACAATTAAAAGCTTGTTGTTTAGACAATTTGGGCTAAACAAGGTGCAAAAATGAAGTATAGTTTCTAGTTTCTAATCTATCTGTCTCCCGAATTAATTTCTCCCCGTTTGCGTTTAGGCTGAGGCGCTCGATGAACTTTTGGATGGAGATCAGGACAATCGGATATCTGTGGAGAAAAAAGCTAGCGTCATTCCAAGGGTAAACACATTACTCCACTTTTTTCTTTTTAATATTATCTTAGAAATAGCGTTTATAACCAAGTACGAGATGTTGATGTTAAAAAGTATCAAATGTGATGCACTTTTTCCTAGTGTGACGTGGGCGAGCGCTGCGCCATGAAGCACGGACCGCGCATCGGGCGACTATGCGATTGTCTGCGAGGAACCGCCTGCAATACTTTCTTCTTGCGCTGCTACTGATGGAGCTCGAGCAACTCTCTTCTCTCTCAGGCTCTGTGCATAGAAGCTCGTGACAGCAACCTCGTCTATTTAAGTTTTATTTTACGCGTGACATGACATGGGTGATGATGTATTGATACTGTTGTATTGTTCGTATTGACTATGTTTAAACGTGTTTATTTTCTGTTAATAAAATGTCTTTAAGGCTCATTCATTCTGAATACTGTCTAAATGAAAGGTGCGTCTATACATTCTCTGTGAATTTATATATATGTTTAATAAAAACTGTAAAACACTGTTAGAACAAGGTCTGAGGAATATTATTACAGGGTTGCGATTTTCAGTGATCAACAAGTGCCTTGATCAACAACTGAAATCCTGATCATTAATTTGAATCATTGGATAGTATCCTTTCAAAGGCTTTCAGAGGTTCATCTGTTTGATAGAAATTTTATCGTTAATTTTCGAGCCGCAATCTGTTGGGGTTCTTCACGCGCAACCAAAAGTGTCTTCTGACGTGTGTAGCACAGTTTGCCAACTTCTTAAATTTAAACAGCGATAGAGTTACCGCTACTTGCAAATGCGACTTCTGTTCGTGAGGATCTGTTTAGGGCACTCTGACAAACTTAAAGTAACTTATGTGGTTACTGAAACGTTTGAAAACGCTGTTGAAACATACATGTATGTAAAAGATTTTTTTTTTTAAATATTAAAACTACATTTTTGGAAGATCTGCGGTTGAAGAGCTTAGATTCAGACAAAGAACAACTCGCTCTGTCTTATTAAATCCTCTTTGAAACAAAGAGGATTACTGCGAGATTTGTCCACAGGTTGGTCGTCATTATGAATTCAAGGAAATGTCGCAAACGCGACGGGTGAGTTGCATAAAGTGAAATCTATCAACATTTAGCTTACTGGCCGCGATAAATCCTATAAAATCTCTTCAAACCGCTCTGTTCTATCAGTCGGTCACAAGGTGTGATCAACCATAGATATGAATGAGTAGATCATGCCAAATTCGACCGCTCCAGACATATCGGTACGCCCGCCATCTTGGAACGGTCAGGATGTCTTTGTTGCCTCGCTGCCATCAGGCAATGACTTTGCACACAAAGGTAACTACCTCACAAAACTGATTTGAGACAGACTTATGAGGCAGCGTAATGGTTTAATGATCTACAGCAAAAAAGAGAGAGCTTTGGTGAAAACTAAGCAAATATTTAATTACTCAAATAATTTCTCACTAGAAATGAATATCAAAAGTGGAAAACGTTGGTCAAAAACTTCTATTTACAGACAAACTGACCACCAACCGCAACTTTCAGATGCCGTCTTTCTTTTTTAGCTTAACTGTCATGGAATGGAATGCACAGGATTGTGGGATATCAAAGGCAGCGATGGATAGGTCTACATCTATACTGCCTTTGAAAATTGATCAGATGATGGAGACAGGAGACAGGAAGCGAAGCTAACTTTTGATTTGGACGTGCCTTGATGCATTCCTACCTTGCAATGCATTCTCTGAATGCGGCATTTTTAAGATCCAGCCTAACACTGTCTACACTGGATGCGACCGTTGATGTGCCGCAACAGCTAGAAGCTGTCTACACTGTGTGTGACAAAGCAACTGTTGCAAATCCATTTTTGTCATTCCTATGAAAAGTATCACAAGTGCTTGGAGTAGCCTACGTCATAAATAGAACAAGGCTTCAGTTTACTGTCAGGAATTTGTTGTGTCGCGTTGCGCTGCATCCAGTGTAGACAACATCACTGATTGATTATAATGGGTTCTATTATCTTTTGTCGCGCCGCTCGTGTCCGGTGTAGACACGGTGTAAGAATCAATTATGCCACAACATTGCGCAGCTTCTGGTTGTGAATCCGCCGAGATTTAAATTCAAGAAGAAACAGGATAACCTTTCACAGGTGAAAATGCGTTGTGTTTTTATATGTAGCCTACAGGTTTTTAAACTACTGTAACTTTTTAATGTTGTGTTAGCTAACGCCTTCATCTTGTATTGTGTTGGTTTAGCAAATTATCTGCTTAAGTCTATTGCAAATCATGCGTCTCTAACTACGGTTGCAGACACACAGTCAACTTGCTCTGGAGTGTTCACGGACCGGCTTTGACCGTTCCAATATGGCGGATGGCTTGTATCGCGGCCAATAGAAGCAGCCGCTAATGAGCCATCTATGTATAAATATATCTATGTAATTAACCACCTTATGACATAGGAGCAGGTCAGAACCTTTAAGTCCTACGAGCCTCTGCATGGAAATTCGTGCCAGACCCCTGGCGACAAGAGCAAGCACTCCTACGTGACTCTAATAAAAAAAATACAATGACAAATTTATCTATACTTCTCGTAGCACTTCAATGTGTTATATACATTTATTCTAAAATCAGTGGCGTGGATTCAAGACCGCCAGACTACGAACCGACTGGACCGTTCATTGACGACGCGACTGAAGCGGTGAGTTGAAGTAAATTGCGCGCGTGTGTTTTTGACTTCGGATCGTTAGATAATCGGAAAACGTGATATCTATTTCAGACAAAAGATGTCAAAGAACATAAAGAATATCTTCAAAGAGAGGTCGTGCCCATTTTGAAGAAAAAGTTCAACCGTCTTCCAGGCGTATGTCGACGTCTGAAAAGGAGGAGGATAACAATACTGGTATTAATCTCGTTTATTATTATAAGTGACAAATACGATTGTCGTGTATATTCTGCAGGAAAGTCCTATTATGCATGCAAAATTTAGTATTTAAGACAGACCTTCCCAAACTTTTTTTTTCCAACACAAAGCCTTGACAAGATTTTTTTTTTTTTACTTTACTTTATTTACTTCATGAGATTTAAAGTAATATTTTCGGTTAATTGTGAGATTTGTCATTTTTTATTCTTGTTTTATTTTAATCAAATTCCATCCCAAGTCGCTAGGGTTTGTAAATCCCAAGTTGGGGGAAACTGGCTTCAAATCAATGTGCAGACAAAAATTTTGGCGCAGTTGAGAAGAACGTACCTCTTATTATTTGTCCATTTCTTCCTCTCCACAGTGTAACACAGAAAAGTTCTGTTCTGCCTTGACACACTCTCAACATGGCCACATCTGCTCCTGCCCAAAAGGATCGAAGTGCACTCATTTCTTTTTATGGAGTTTGTGATCTCTCTTTTTACTTTCATCACAAAACACATTATATTCCATCATGACAGAATCATGTGACACAAACAGACTTAAACAGACAATTCCTCATTCCCATTTATTCCTCCGTTCTGTATATCAAGGACAGGAAATGTCACACATCTTTCATGAAAATACCCTTTACATTTTAGTTAGATCATTAAAATTGACTGATGAAATTCACATGGTTTCCTTCTTAAATTGTAGAGTTAAAAAAAACACCAATCAGCCTTAATAAAAAGGCATTACTCTGTCATCATAATTATAAATAAACAAATGGGGAAAGGTTCTATACCCAAAACCAGGATGGCACAAAATCTCTTAAGTTCATTGCAATGTTGCCTTCAATAAACGAGAAGCAGACAATGTTATTTTGCCATGAAGAGCTTTTAAAAGAAAAGAAAAGAAAGAAAAACAATAGGGTTCATTTGAATAAATCTTATTTTCATCTTAAGTCAGGTAGCTTCAAAATACACTGTAACGCAGTCTTGCATATATCAATCAGATGTCAGTACAGAGCTGGTATTTTTGAAACCTGGCATTATGAACCAAGACATCTGTTCACATAATTTTATATAAAATATCTGTTTTCACTCAAGAGGGCAAAGACTAGAAAGTAAAACACAATGACCCCAAAAAAATTAAAACTTTAATAAAGGGAACCTAGAAGTCTCTATAAAAGTATATACCGAAAACAAGGATTTAACAAATGACAACTGCACATATAAGATTAATTAAACTACTTTAGGTTTCTGGAAGAAACATGTCAATATTAATGAATGGATGAGTGTCAGTTTGGAGAAAGTAGGAAGTGTAACTTTGATATTCACTGAAACTCACCTTGTCTAACATTAAACCCATAGTGATGAAAAACAAAATTATGTCATCTTTCAGGACTTTCACCATACAGTTCATTCTCAGTTTAACAAAATACTTGATGTGCTTCAGGAGTATTAAAACATGCACCACACACCCCATATTCTGTCTACACACACCACCTTCACAGCATTTGAAAGAACAGGTATATGCAGAGCTGTACATCTTCTGTTACAAAATAGGGACTGTGTTACTCCCGCCTTGCATACTGTTTGATGATCTGAATGGATGTTTTTGAGATTCACATCTAGTCCACTTAAGTTAAATCCTGCGCAGAAGCAGCATCCACCGGTAATGTCAGTTGTCCGTTCAGAGCTTTGTCTTTGTGCGTCCAGTAAGAACAAACCAGTGATAAAGTCTGGAAGCCTCCATGAACTTTTGGGTTCTTTGCTCAGAGTTTATAACACCCTTAACTTTAAGTACAGTCCGGTCAACTAAATAGATTCTATCTGTCTCCGAACCTTGTCTGAGGCTTTGCGGTCAAGTGAGCGTTGCCTCGCCACCACCACTATTGCAAACACAACAGTGAGAGCCAGCATTGTGCCCTCAAATTTCCAAAAGAGACGCTCCTCCATTTTGGTTGAGCGACAGCTGAATGGAAAACAATGAGAAAAGGTGAATTAAATTAGTACGATTTTTCTGGAATACCGAAGGATGAAATATTTTGTCACTGTCGGGCGGAAACCTTGTATCTCGATTTTTCGCCATTTTTATATTTTTTTTCATAAATCATTGCGATTGGGCTGTCTGTGGGTTTAGCAAATATTTAGCCAATGAAAAGTTTTTAAAAGAGCTTGTGGCTAAAACTCCTCACTCCATTGGATCCTCAAACTGTCAGTCAAACCTCATGACTCCACCCACCTCTATTGTGAATGAAGTGCTGCACACATTTTGGAACATCTCTGCTTGTTTGCAATGCAAGGGTGAATAAAGAAGTGTTTGTTTGAATAAGTACAGTGTTTTCTTTACTCAAGAAACACTAAATATATAAAGACTGATGTTTTAAGTATCTGTGGAGCAGAGAAGAGTGGCTTAGTCTAACATTTGTCATCAAGTCACAGCCAATACTATCTTAAATAGCCTGTGTGTAGCACTTCATCTTTTATAACATGAGATTTTGGCCAAATTACAGAAAAAACAGAGTCCACATAGCTACAAAAAACTATATAACCTGTAAGTTGATCAAATGCACTTACTGCCTAGATTTGGCTGTTCTAAAAAAAAATGTATGTCTGACACTCACTGATCAAAAACCTTGTAACTTAATTTAAGCTTGTTTTTGGTAAAATGTTAAAAATAATGACACAAAGTGTCTGACCATATATAAAGCCACAATATCAACTTTGATGACAACAGTGTTTAATTATTATTATTATTATTATTATTATTTTTTAAAAAGTGTTTTTTCCCCCATTTCCTGAAAAGTAGCAGTTTTGGACATACAAGGTTTCCGCCCGACAGTGACAATGTCCTATGTTGCCATCCAAATTGCAAACTTAAACTTGGATGAAAAAAAAAAAAAGGAATGTTGCAAAAATGATTGGCAAATAAAGCAGAGTTACAAAAACATCACTTTCATGCAATTTAGAGCAAAACATTTAAGTTGTAGCTTTTAGTGAAGCCACTGAGGTTTAGAATGCACAGACAAAACAAAGATACAATATCACAAAATTTGCATAAAAATATACGGACAGATAACCAGGTATTGACCATATGCACGGTTACTTCCTGGTTTTCATTAAGCCAGCTTGGGCATTTCCGGTGAACTGTCATTCTGTACTCACTGTATATCAACACAAAACCATCAATGGTTGACTTTTTAATGCTGTAGCCTATTTATATTTGAATGTAGTTATCACACTTGCCTAATTTGCCAATAAACCAGTTTTACGGACTGCAATAACGATGAAGCTGATAGGAACGTTTGATTAAGAAACAGTGTCTGTAATTAGACACGCAAACTCAACATTTTTCCAGCACTTCAAATGTTATTTTTAATATGAGGACCAAAAACATTATTTGTTCATCCTTCTAAGATTGTACCCATTTGTAAAATCAAACGTTTCAAGATATAGAAAATCCAACATTTGATAGAAAACACTTTTATTAAAAAATAAGACACTATAACCAGCAGATGGTGGCAGAGGAGCATTTTTTTGCGCATTTATTAGCCATTTCCTGTAAGTTTTTCCACTCAGTTTTGCTTTTGAATAAATCTTAAACACTATAAAGTCACTAGGTTTAAAAATACATTGTCAAGTTAAAGTATGAAGTACTCACAAAATCTCAGGAAAAACTTTTCATGTGAATGAATTACACAGAAAACGAGCGCCGCACTTTCCCTTTATAATCACAGAAGCGGTTTGTACAGCGGAAGCTTGATGATTTAATTATTCAATTAATTAAAAATTAATAGATTTTATTCAATGAATCTAACTAAAGTGTACAATAAATCTTTAATTTACAGTGTGTTGATGCTTTTTTTCTCCTCACACAAAAGTGTGAAAACTGATGGTCGAATTGAATTTTGCCGAGGAGGAACACGGTTTGAATAACTAAATTAATGCTAGGCATGACTATTTAAGTGACTATATTCTGATTATAAACTAAGTATTACACTATCGATGCTCAACACACCAACAAGTGACATTTCACCGAATGTTTTCCAGCTGGTTAATATTATTGTGGACGTTCTACAGAACACTCCGTGCATATAGTCCATTGTTAACCAAACTGGGGTGCATTTCCAAAAAGCATCATTAGCCAACTATGGTCGCAAGTTTCATTGAATTGTGTTGGTAACGACGGAACTTGCTGCGACCATAATTGCCTTCGGGAAACGAACCCCAGAATATATATTATGGGCGTTGAGCCACTCACCTCTTGTATTCTTCTCTGTTAGACTTAGTGCAGTTGATCGTTTCTACAAATCCTGTTTGGCTGCAGGCTGGTATTGATTTCTGTAAAGAAGGTTTGCAAGGCAAGCAAATGTAACTTTTCAATTAATTCTCAAAAAAATAAAAAAAATGCACACAATCACAATTCACAATCTATCAACACATACATGCATAAACAGAAATAATACTTTTATCCAGCAAAGGATGCATTACATTTTATTATAATATTTCAGTGTTACTGTTTTTGCTGTATTTTTGATCAATTAAAAATTCAGCTTTAGTGAGCTGTTTCAAAAGCATTAAATAAATCTTACTGACCCTAAACTTCTTAATTTGTGCATGAGTGTACATATCCCAGAAACTCACTGAATGGAAACCTTCGCATGCACTGCACTCTTTAGCCACCACAAACTCCTCCAACTGCCAACATGGTGCTGACACTGCCTTAGTCACTGCAACTGCAAAAGAAAACACAAGTAGGATTATTACTATATGAACTTGGTACACTCTAGCAGATGTCTGTGATAAAATCCTGATTTTTGTACAAGTACCTGTTGCCTTCTCATCGCTAAGAAGAGCTGCTCCAAACACTCTAGAAAAAAAAAGTGGAATGAGTAAACGTGATCAAAGCTTTTGTTTTGCATTAGGAGAAAATGAACGTGAAACTTTTCTCACCTGAGAGACACTAAACCCCAGAATAAAGCATGCAGGGCCAGAATCCGGGGTCTCAGACACGACATGGGGATCCTACAGTCACTCTCCATCGCTCTGGAGCACATGCGCTTATAAAGTAACACGACTGACGTTCACTGATGGTTCATAGCTCAAAGTTGCTTTTCCTCAGAGCAGCTAAGTATCTACAAAGACACGTGAAAACACTGATAAAGACACACACTGACAGGCGTTTTGAAGATTGACAATCTCATTACCTGAGCTATCACGTGATGAATCAAGACAAAAGCGACGTGTTCAAGAAAACAGAGTAATATAAACAAGTGTAACACTTGTACTACAATGTTAGTAGAACAACTGAAAACCCTGAGGATGTTACTTTAAGCTACACATTATGTAAAACCGTTAAACTTAAGTGAAGCATAATGGTTGTTAGCTACACTACAGATAACTAAAAAAAGGTAGCAAGCTACTCTAAAGCTACTTAAAATGTCATTTTTTAAAATTATATAACTATTCAATTAAACAAGGTTTGTCAATCAAAGCAGTGTTTACATTATCTCGCCGGGTTTTGTCTTATCGCTGAAAAATACCCACCGTTAAACAAACATAAACTCAGTGTTCGATATAAAGACGAAGAAACAACAACTTCCGCCGCATAACAAGCTAACTCTCACTCTGAACACATAAAGACAGAAGTACGAGCGCTGATGAGCTCACGAGTTTCGTAAACAGAGAAAGTGTGTTAAAGCTCCAACAAAACACGGTCCACATCATCAGGGAACGCGCAGTTACTCACCCGACATCACATTACCCGAGCGGCGTCTTTCCCAACACTTCCATGAGAGGATCTCTGAAACACTTTACACTCATCGATCACTATATAAACACACACACGACTGTTAGCTCTGAATACACCGTATTAATACCTTTATTTACAGAGACTTCTAGATAAGGGCCTGCCTGCCATAGTGAAACAGAGAGGATTACGTCACACGAGAATGTGGGTTTCAAATCAGATTAAAGTGTATCGCCCTCTAGTGGAGCGGCTCTCAATTTTCATTAAATGGCGTCTGCAAACAAATGATGTTTGAATTTTTTTGTCTAATTCTTGAACATTCCACTTATTGTTTTATAAGCCACTTAGTTTGATATTTAGTTTCGTAATAAAATGACAGCCCAAATACTTTTTGGTGGCGACTGTACTTCAGTGATTTTATTGACACACCTAAACCCTTGCAGATTTGCGTATGGGTGATCATTAGAGCCCATTCATTGTTATAATAATAATTATAATATATTTTATCTTACCATACCATATAAGCGCAGTTTTTATTATAGGCTAAGACTTTTATATTGTTGCAGAAATTCTCTATTTCAAATAAATGCTGTTCTTTTGAACTGTTTTTAATATTGATAATAATCATAAATGTTTCTTGAGCAGCAGATCATCATATTAGAATGATTTCTGAAGGATCATGTGACACCGAAGACTGGAGTAATGATGCTGAAAAAATTCAGCTTTGATCACAGGAATAAATTACATTTTAAAATATATTAAAACAAAAAACAGTCATGCCAAAATATAATAATATTTTACAATATTAATGTTGTTTTGCTGTATTTTTGATCAAATGAACGCAGCCTTGGTGAGCACAAGAGACTTATTTGAAAAACATTAAAACTTTATATCAACCCCAAACTTTTTGTAATGTATTTACAGTTATTTATATAGTTAAGTTTATTCCAGTTTGACAGTACGGTCCATGTTTAAAGATAAACACTCTCACCAACTCAAAAAAATATCAAAATATATATAGAAGAGCATTAAATAACTAAATTATTTATAGGGATCTGTTACACCTGTTTTTCATAAACAAAATCTGGATTTATTCATTTTTTACAATCACGTCAGAGTTAAACATACATATTATAGATCAAGTTACCTCTCACATTAGCAGTTACCAATCATATCAATGAGGAAAAAAAGTATTACTTAATGCCTGAAAGGTTCAGTGTTCTGTTTAAAGGGACAGAAAAGTCAGAGAAAGTGTGTAGGAAACGAACTACTGAAAACAAGCGTTTTTTTTCTTCTTCAAATACATTCCAGTAGAAACAAACGTGGATAAAGGAGAATGAGATATGAAAAAAGCATATATTTGAATCTGTGAAGATGCAAGACAAAAGGAAATGTAGAAAATTCTGCTTAAATTGTGAACTCCAGTTCTGTCCATTAGAATGATGAATTAATGCTATGACAAGTGGCCTAAACAATCTCTTAGGTCCACCGTTGTACCGTAAACACATGGTCAGTGTGCTCTAGCTATGTCAGTAAGGCAGAGGAGTGCTGTATCCCCTACAACCCCCTCCATGCTGTCTGTTACCTGAACTGCATGTCATATAAAGCTAGATCCTGTCCCATAACTGCATGCATAGATACTAATGTCAAGATCATGCATCAATGCTCATCTCAATGACTTCTCCCAGTCTACTTAATTCTTCAAAATAGTGGCGAGTCTGTACATGGCTGAGGTTAAGGTCACGTGTGAGACGACACTGATCGAATGATCAGACGAGAAAAATAATGCATGATAAGTGTTTCATCGTGACAGAAGGACCTTTGACCTATTGATCTCTATGGGGTGATGTGAGGTCATAATATGGTGAAAGATCATAGCCTTAAAGGGATTGTTCACCCAAAAAAGACAATTCTGACATCATTTTCTCACCCTCACGTTATTTCAAACGTGTATGGCTTTAATAGGGTCCATGACTTTCATTGTATGGATCACTGAGAAATATCAATCATGTTCAACAGAAGAAAATTAGAGCAACAAAAATGACAGAATTTTAAAGGAGACCTATTATGCCCTTTTTCAAAGTCTTGATTTTGTTTTTGGGCTCTACTAGAATAGATTTTCATGCTTGAATGTTCAAAAAAACACATTATTTTTGATGTATTTGACATTGTTGCAGCTCCTCTCTTCCCAGTCTGTCAGTAACACTGTTTAGTTCCTGTCTCTATGAAGCCCCTCCTTCTGACAAGCGCAGTGTGCTCTGATTGGTTGGCTGGACCAGTGTGTTTTGATTGGTCAACTGCTTCGGGCTTGTTTGGAAAATGTCACGCACTTACCATAACTGCGAGTTTCAGCACACTACTAACTCACTCAACCAGGCCCCGCCCCTTTATTTTCCATATGCCTCGGCTGGGAATTATTTAAATTAGGAATATAGTGACATGTTCGTTCCTGGAAGAAAACTCAAGACTACAATGGAAGTGTTTCAGGGAGTTTTGCACTGATATAGAGAATAACTCCTGCTGGACTGACATGGTGCTTATTAAAGGGGTGGTTGATTATTTTTATACTTTTTTAACTTTAGTTAGGGTGTAATGTTGCTGTTAGGGCATAAACAACATCTGCAAAGTTGCAATATTTTCTTTTAAAGAATTCTCTGTTTAAGGACTACAACAAATGGATGGTAGGGACTACAACGAGCTTCTTCCCAGGTTAGTGACATCACAAACCCTAAAATTTACATAAACCCCGCCCCTGAGAACACGCAACAAAGGGGGTGAGGCCATGTTGGGCTGCTTTAGAGAAGAGGAAGAGTTGTTGTAGTAGAGTGTTGTTGTCATGCCGTCATTTTACCCCGGACTGCTTCACAAACGAGGGTCAATTCAACGCTGGATTTGCACAAAAGATTAACATGACGGCACATGCTCATCGATGAATTGAATCAACTCCACAGCAACTACATAAATTTATCCACTAACCATTCAGAAACGTCCAGTTTCATTCTAAAAGTTGTAACTTCTTCCTGAGTCTCTCCATCAGTGTCGACTCCGGTTTGAACAATGTAAGGCTGAACACCGTTACTGACAATCTTCATTTTGGCTGTGTGAGATTCTCCAGCTTTGTTGTTGTTGAGCAACCGAAGCGTGAGCGATTAAAGCTCCGCCCTCTTCTGGAAAGGGGGCCGGGAGCAGCAGCTCATTTGCATTTAAAGGGACACACACAAAAATGGCTTGTATTTGCTCACACCCAAATGGGGCAAATTTGACAAGCTATAATAAATGATCTGTGGGGTATTTTGAGCTGAAACTTCACAGACACATTCTGGGGACATGAGAGACATTTTTCATGCTCAAACAGCAACATTACACAGAAATTTTGAAATTACATTACAGAAATTTGAAAATGCATAATAGGTCCTCTTTAATTTTTGAGTGAATTATCCCTTTAAATCTCAACTAATCGAGAGTCATATTTGAGGAGAAGACAGACTTCTTTTGACCCACGTAATGAACTGATGCACATGCAGAATGAGGAGATGGGCTGCAAGGCAGAGAGGCTGAGGATCAGAGAGAAGGCAATAAGATCAGCCTCTATAACTAAACTTGCCTGAACTATTCAAACTATTAACATGCACTTTAATGCTGGCTATTTAATCAAAGAATATTTTTATTTATTTGATGTTCTTGGGGGTTTTTTTGCATGGTGGGCTTCTGAGAGATGATGCAGTGGCAGGGTGCTGTCGCAGAAGAAGAGAGAGGGCCTGACGGCCTCACATTTTTAAGTTCCTTCCTTCCTGAAATGCCAAGAGAAACCATGCAAGATAAAAATGACAGGAGATGATGCTTTGGTGGAAATACTGTCCGTCAGCCCATCATGCTGTTCTTTACAGCAATCTGTGACGCCGATTTCTCAGAGGATATGTCGATGATAAATAAAGGAAGAGTACTGGATGCAGTACATTCATTGTGGCACAAGGAGTCTATTGCATCGGGCCAAAATTTAAGGCCGAGAAAGAGAGTCCGAAAATCAAGTTCAGTTCACAATGCCCTGATTTCTTAGAAAAAAAGACAGAGAGAAAAATAGAACAGCTCTGGGGGCCTATTGATTATCAAAAACTCAACAAAACCAAGAAACAATATTGGCACAGAGACTTCCAAAAAGAAACACCATCAATGAAAGGTAAAAGGAGCAGTCAAGTGATTCGTCCCCTCCTATTTTGGAAGACTGATAAAAAGAGATGGTCTCAGCTAAAACTCTGCCATCGAGTCCAAATGTTCAACACAGAACCTCAATAATGTCTTCATCCATGTGAGGATGTTTCTCTAAAACGTTCCTGAATCAGTTGAAATAAAAAGAAGAAAGATTCTACAAGCACGTTAAAATAAAAACACTGCAGACATTGTGAAATATAAGAGCATAGTTTGCAAGGCGTAGTCTAGAAAAGTAGGCCAGAAGCCACCATCCACTGTGCAAAGGATGAACCCATGCAAGGATACAGCAGTTGTTTAGAGGAACTGTGCTAGGTTAGTGTAGGGAGGTATTTAGACTTTGGATGATTTGTCTGCTGCTGGCTGGGTCTCTGGGGGTCATTCCATGTTGCCACTGTCTGAGTTAGAGATATTAAGGGTGTTTGCTGAGGGGAACAGGTCACGTTGATCAGTTGGACTGTGGTAGTCAGAGGTCAAGTCCGGCTCCAGCAGGGACGACAGGGTGAAGTGAGACGAGCCCTTTTTCAGGCACTGGGAGTAGAAGTTTAGTAGCAGGTCCAGCTTGTTTTCGATGGACTGCACCTGAGGAGGGAAAAAGGGATTGTGGTCAACTTATAACAAGATCTAATGCTATTTTATGATGATTTAATAATGAGTCTGGAATATTGCTGCATATCAGCAGTTTTCAAAACCGCAATGGGCTACAGATAAGGAAGAAAAACACTTTGGCTATGTTCATACTGCAAGCCTTAGTGCTCAATTAGTGCTCAGATCTGATTGTTTTTTTTGTTTGGCTGTTCACATTATTTTTTAAAATGTGGACAATATCAGATTTGAGTGTGAACTGATCACGGTCTTGAACTGACGCGCATGTGCAATAACAAGATGGCACACAGCATGTCATACGGACATAAACATGGAGGACACTGAAATCAGTGTTTAATGCTTTCATTTATAAGCTGGTGTGCCGTGCGTAAGCTAGTGATGGGAGAAACTGAGATTTTGAAGCTTTCAATCAATTGAACCAATTGCTTTGCAAAATGATTCACTGTTTCGAAGTGTTTGAAACACCACACGCTGGTGACACCTGCTGGTCAAAACCGCATAAAAACAGCTTTTACAAACCCATTGCAAAGGTTTTATTGAAAGTATTGATCATATGTTGACAACATAAATAATAATAAGAAATGTTTCTTCAGCATATTAGAAAGATTTCTGAAAGACACTGAATAGTGGTGAAAATTCAGTTTTGCCATTACATGAATACATAACATTTTAGGATATATTAAATTAGAAAACAGCTTTTTTAAATTGTAATAAAAATTTTATTTTATTTAAAAAAAAATAGAAAATAGATAGATAGAAATTTTAGAAATATTAGAACAATAGATAAATAGAAAGAACACTGAACGATAGATAGAACGATAGAATGACAGATAGATAGATAGAGAGAGAGATAGAATGATTGATAGATAAGAAATGTTAGAATGATAGATAAATAAAAAGAACGATAGATAGATAGAACGATATAACAATAGAATGATAGATAGATAGAACGATAGAACAATACAAAGATAGATAGATAGATAGTTAGATAGAAAGATTAGAAATATTAGAACAATATATAAATTGAAAGAACATTGAATGATAGATAGAACGACAGAATGACAGATAGATAGATAGATAGAATGATTGATAGATAAGAAATATTAGAATGATAGATTAGAAATATTAGAATGATAGATAAATAAAAAGAACGATAGATAGATAGATAGAACGATAGAACAATATAACAATAGAATGATAGATAGATAGAACGATAGAACAATACAACGATAGACAGATAGATAGATAGATAGATAGATAGATAGAAAGATTAGAAATATTAGAACAATAGATAAATTGAAAGAACATTGAATGATAGATAGAACGATAGAATGACAGATAGATAGATAGATAGATAGATAGATAGATAGATAGATAGATAGAACGAGATAGATAGATAAGAAATATTAGAATGATAGATTAGAAATATTAGAACGATGGAATGATAGATAGATAGATAGATAGATAGATAGATAGATAGATAGATAGATAGATAGATAGATAGAACGTTAGATAGAATGATAGATAGAACGAAAGAACAATACAACGATAGATAGATAGATAGATAGATAGATAGATAAGAAATATTAGAACGATAAATTAGAAATATTAGAACGATAGATAAATAAAAAGAACGATAGATAGAACGATAGAACAACAGATAGAATGATAGATAGATAGAACGATAGATAGATAGATAGATAAAGTTTACCTGTTTCTCCACTTTCATCACTCGTCCCATCATGCTCAATTCATCCATCTGTTCCAGTTCTGGAGGAGTTTTCTCTCCTTTTTCAGGCCTCACCTTTTTATCTGATGGAATGGATCCACGGCCTATGATCTGATCCACCCTATAAAGAAAAAGAAATAAAAAAAATCAAATCAAATGTTTTCGTGTCAAGATTAAAAGCTGTTTGTGGGAATGATGGGAGTTGACTGATCACACCTCATCTGCAGGCTTTTGATTCTGCCCAGCATATCGAGGTGTCCTGCTGAATACTGCTCAATCACATCTTTCACATCGTACGGCCGCAGGGTTTCTTTAAACTTCCTCTTGGCCACCAGGAATTTCAGAATCCTGAAACACAGAAGCACATTAGAATGACCCAGAATGTAGGCAGAGTGACGTAGAAGCCTCCATATCATTACAGGGAAAGATAAAACAGGAATACTGCAAACAAAAGCAAACAGCTGTGAAACGAGTCACAAGATTAATAAGTGTAACAAGATTAATTACAGAAAGGAGCCTTATCAATTACATGAGTCATCCCCCTCCTCACGGCTGGTAATTATTCTGACGATGACTCCCTCTTTACACAGAGGGAAAGCGTGGGCACTACCTATTGTGTGATGTAACCTCTATAGGAACCAGGGAAAAGGGATTTTTCCCCCACATCATTATACTGTAACGTAAGCATAAGACAAATGACAATGTTAAAAACTAGATTTATGCCCTAATGTGTTTATGTGGCAGTAGACAACTATTTAAAAAATGAATAAAAAAAAAACATTCAGAAAAAACTATTGCATTTGTCCCCCACAAATTTTCAAATTATGTATTATTTCCAAATTATGCTTTTTTTTCACCCCACTTTAAGCTAACCTCTGAAACTCTGATATCATAAAAATCTCAGGTTTAAAATAAAATAAAAAATCGGCTTGGCACACTAATTTTCATTTGCATTTGGAGCGATTGCATTAAGTAGTAATTTATTTAAATAAGTGTTTTTAAGAAATATCACCTTTCACAATAAAAACGTTATGAAGGATATTTTTTTGTTTATATATAATTTATTTCCTGTTTTATTACACAATTTTAAAACGAGTGTTCCCAATCTGATATATACTTTCTAATTGTTTTTGAGGCAACTTGTAAAACAAAAAAGAGAGATTTTTTAAAAAATATTTTCCTTTAAAAGCCATTTTTAAGGTAAATCTCATATTTCAAAATAATTTTGTATTTTTTTTTTTTTTGCCATGTTCACCTCTAGTGTCTCACCAAAAGGCCAAAACACAAGCCGTGATGTCCCTAAAGAGGACATGCATACACTCAGTTGCACAGTTATACTCTTTGAAAAGTCACTGAAATTTTCCTAAAATAAAATACAGAACCCTTTAAGATTCTATTTAGAACCTTTTCTTCTAAGGGCCCTATTTTAACGATCTAAGCGCATGGTTTGAAGCTCATGGCGCAGGTGCACTTAGGGTGTGTCCGAATCCACTTTTGCTAGTTTAACAACGGAAGAAATGGTCGGTGCACTAGGCACATGGTCCAAAAGGGTTGTACCTAGTCTCTTAATGAGTCATGGGTGTGTTTTGAGCCTAAATAGCAACACGCCAACAATGCACCTGAACACACCTCGTTTTCAGATCAGCACGCCCATGGGCGAACAGATACAGTGCATTTGCTATTTAAACAACATGGCGCTGGATGTGAAAATGATAACTGCGTTGGGCGGAAACTTGCATCGCGCCTGCCATCGCATTGTGCCGGGTGTATGGCCCTAAGAGTGTGTGAAAATCTCTGTAAAAACCCAGTCAGAGATATTTATGCAACGGATATGATCAATTCTGGTCCTATTCAGACACTTCAGTGAATCTTTGACACTGTTTTTTATAAGCAGGATACCAGGTGAAAATACACTAGACATCACTGTATCCACTCGAGCATGAGTGGAGATGCCCTTGACCGCCACAGCGCTTCATTTTTCACCTAAAGTGTTTTTCCCTCAGTTGTTAGTCAGAGACAGGTTAACCCTCTCTAAATCAGCATTGATCCCTCTTATCATTGCCTCAGTGCACTGAGCCCTGCTGGCTCAACAGAAAATTGAACATGTGCAAACATGTCCACTCAAACTCCATCAAAGCGAAGAGGATATCCTGTCTTTAGCATATTTTAATAAGTTTCATGTTTAAAGCTTCCGTTACGGAGAGTATCCGCTCTCAGAATACAACTTTAGATTCATTATCAACCAGCAGGGGGGGGAACCGAGCTTGGACAAAAGTATTTTACTTGTGCAGGTAAATTCTACACACTGAGGAGGACTTTATTTTTTTATTTAATTTTTAAAAAAGAGCCATTGTTTTGCAGGAACAGCTTGCGTGTGCAACAGCAAATGTTGAGCTGTGCATCTCTGCCCGGGTGATGGTGCAGTTTCAGTCGGAGCTCAGAAGAAGTCCACAGCTGGTCCACAGCACACGTCAAGCTCCCCCACAGAACAAACAAGTTTCTTGATGACTCTAGAGTTTAGGCTTTTTGCTGTCTGTATGTATTTTTTCCCGTATTTTAATTTAGCAGGTAGCTGCATATTTTGTCAGGGCGGGTCTCAGGTGTGGATAAAAGATAGGGTAAGGAAATAGAGAAGGAGAGGGAAAGGAAAAAAAGAAATCCCATTTATTTCCAACCTCCAAGGGTTTCCTTAAAATGCTGACTCTCTCCCTCGATGGCAGTGCACAGTGTGGGTGTATCATCATTATATGGTCAGCTTTAGAATACCCCGGTCCATAGATGTATTTGAGATGGAATCTCTAAGAATAGCCGCATGTACAAATATCAGCCTTCATACGTTATCTGAGGTAGGGATTAATGCAAAAGAACATTCAAACATGCAGGAATCTTCAAATGAAATGTTTTGAGAATAGAAAATGTTTTTAGTGATCAAGCAGTCCTAGGTCAGGGCAGTCCTTTAAAGGCTTTGCAAGGTGTGCTTTCATAAACCAGGAATAGAATAGAATAGAATAGAATAGAATAGAATAGAATAAAATAAAATAAAATAAAATAAAATAAAATAAAATAAAATAAAATAAAATAATAAAATAAAATAAAATAAAATAAAATAAAATAAAATAAAATAAAATTACATTTTGAACTGTGCAGAAGGTAATTTGAGCTTTATTTGAGAGAAATCTGGTTTTAAAATCTTTTTAGTGATCAAGCAGATCTAGTTCAGGACAATCCTGGAGAAAAATAAAATAAAATAAAATAATAAAATAATAAAATAAAATAAAATAAAAAATAATAAACTAAAATAAACTAAAATAAATAAAAAATATATATAAACAAAATAAAAAAATAAAATAATAATAATAATAATAATAATATATATATTTACAAAATAATTACATTTTGAACTCTGCAGGAGATAATTTGAAGTTTATTTGAGGGAAATCTGGTTTTAGATTTCTGGTTTTAAAATCTTTTTAGTGATCAAACAGACCTAGTTAAGGGCAGTCCTTTAAAAGCTTTGCAAGGTGTGATCTCCCAAAACCAGAAGAAAAATAAAATAAAATAAAATAAAATAATTATTATATTTTAAACTGTGCAGGGTTTATTTGAGGGAAATCAGTTTTTTTAGAGCAGATTGTTCTGCTGAAGAAGCCTGAATAGCACACCCTACACAGCAGAACACTGATAAACTGTGGGCCTTCCACAAAAGTGAAACCTCAGCATTGTGGTGAAGCTAAAATTTGCCTGTTCCTTAAGGACATCAATCTTATCGAGGGGCTCTTATGTAAAACACAGAATCTTCTCGCCCAGATAACAGGAAATGATGCACCTGTGAGTATGTACACACCTGGAGCTCTGCCTTGAGAATCTGTTCGGCCAATGTGACCCAATCACCCATGCTGTACTGGTCAGGATGAAGGCTTGAAGATAAGAGTGTTCTCAGTACGGGTGACATTCACAGGTGCATAGTGCAAAAAAATGAGCTTTCATGCACATCTACATATGGGTGATTCTTCAAATAGATGCACTTTTTCTCTGTTTTCTTGAAATCCAGAAAAATGAAACCTCTGTTTGTATTATGCTAAATATAGTCAGCCGTTAACTATTTTGGCATAATGTGTGACTGTGTTTGTGATGCTGATGACAGTGGTTCAACCTTAATTTTATGAAGCGACGAGAATATTTTTTGTGCGCCAAAAAAACAAAATAACAACTTTATTCAACAATATCTAGTGAAGAATCACCCAATTCACATCCTTTACTGACTGAACAAGGTCACTCTGACCAATCAGAGAGAGGCCACTTGCTTCTCAGTAAGAACTTGACAATATTTTTAGAACATCTTGTATTACTTTCTGCTTATTTAAGCAAGAAGTAGGAACCACAACTGAAGGTTGCCCTGCCCTCTATGAGTCTAACCCCGCTTTGTCTCCATAACGGTCAACTGATGTAATTGCACCGTGAAAAGGTCATGGCTGACGGCGCAGATTCTATACTGAGGTCCCTTTTGCAAAAGACCAACCGTTCATTCAAACTGAACGGCATGCATGGTGACATTATCTGAGAGTACTTGGTCTTTAAGTGAACTATATCGTTTTGTAGAGCTGTGTGGTGGTGTATTCAACTCCAGACTCACCTAACGGCTCGAATTAGGGTCTTCACTGCTGGAATCACATCCTCCATAGCGACATCACAGTAAGATTTGTCCTCTGTGTGCTCTTCTCCTACTCCCTCCACTATGAGAGATCAATCCGTAATGAGAGGAGGAAAACGTACACTACCGTTCAATGGTTTGGGGGCAAAGGTTTTGTTTTTTTTAAGAAATTATTATGAAAGGATGCATTGGATTGATCAAAAGTGTCACTGAAGTGCCAGCAAAAACATTTATGATGTTACAAATTTCAATTAAATGCTGTTCTTTTGAACTTTCTAGTCATCAAAGAATCCTGAAAAATCACACTTTCACAAAAATATGAAGCAGCACAAATGTGTTCAATATTAATGATATTAATAATTAGAAATGTTTAAAATAAAAAGCCTGACAATGTCATCACTAAATACCTATAATACTGCCTTCACATGCTATCAGAATTATCATAAATACGACTTTTCTAAGTAAAAATTGGACATGAACGCCCTCTCAAGTCGTATTTACCACTGGGAAGCTCGGGATAATTTTGATAGCCAAGTTCCCGTGCTGGGCGGGCCATAAACTTTAAACTTTAAAACTGAACGGTATTCTTTATTCGTTTTTTCCACAACAGCTACATCGCCTTGTATTGTCTTTAAAGTAGTGCATATTTACACATATGAATGATCATTTTAAGCATTTTGTATGTTTTATACACAGCGAAAATAGCCTGTATTTGACCGAAATTCCAGAATTGTCAGAAAGCTGACTATAGATAGCATGTAAATACAATTTTGGTTTAAATAAGATTTTCCCCAATAAATAGACAATAATAAACCTGGTCTCCTCCATGATTCCTGTTCTTTCTGACAACAAAGCACTTGAATGCGACAAGCTCGTAATCACGACTTCAGAAGTGGGAAGTAGGACATTTCTGATAGCACATGAAGGCAGTAACTAACTAAAACCAAACTTAATACGAAAACGAACATTTAAACATGCGTTTGCATGATAAGAGCTACCTAAAATGACAGAAACCATCTTTGTGAAAAATTATTTGAAGTGTAATTGGATTTTTAGTTTGGATCCTGTGTCCCATTTGATTCTGTAAAAAGGGTCCATAAATGCAGCCTTGGTGAGCATTAGAGACTTCTTTCAAAAATCTTACCGACACCAAACTTTTGAACAGTGGATTATGTACATATATATGTGTCTGTATAAGGGTAAACATTTAGACTGAGATATCTACCATCTGCAGCAGGCCGTGGTTTTAGGCGGAGAGAGGTACGGAATCGAGTCCGATCATTGAAGCTCCAGCTTTTCTGGACCTTGCCTGGGCTGGTGGCTTCTGGAACGTTCTCCGTGCTGGGCGAGCACCGCACATTACCTGGGGGCAAAGGAGAAGCCTTGCTCCGGATAGCCTGAGAGGAGCGTGAATTGTTCATCCTAATGCGGTCACGGAAGCCCATCTTCCCACTGGCGAGAGAATTAGAGGAATGATCTGAGTTGGTGACAAACAAGGAAATTAATCAATCTCCTCATTAGCACTGCCTTGATTGTCTATATAAGACTTTTCCTACATGTTCCATAATGTAAAATTGTTTCAGAGACTGTGTTTGCTTATGTAAGAGGACAGAGACAAACAGACAAAAGGGTTAAGAAACGCACATCGATCTATCTACAGGTGGGTAGTTTAATTTACATGATAACGCTGACACCACAAAGAAGGAAAGTCATTAGCCAAAGACATATGTTGACCTTTGTGAGCATCACATAATTTCATAGACATTAGGATTAATATTCAAATAGTTAAGAAAGCATTAGCAGATACTGGGCATAATTTCTTAAGCTAAATGGGGCATGACAGCATATTAATCTGTAGCGTGCCATCAAAAGGTGTAGAAATGCAAGAGCACTTTTTGAATCCATGGAACCACGGACATGCATGCCAAAGTAGGTATTTTAGCCGAAACATTATGTGTAATCAAACAAAATCCATTTAACTTAATTCAACATGCAACAAAGTAAAATTCTTTACAGTCCTAATTGCAGTCATCACTGAAATACTGTTTCAATCATGCACATAGAGGTCACAAACCTCATGCACACTTTGTCAAAGAGCATAATTTTGTAACTCAATCTACATCCGATTACTTTTAGCATGCTAATACATGCTTAAACACACTAAAAGCTATGAAGATCTCAGTCTAAACATGACTTGTACATGCATACCTCCCCTACAAAATGTTTAACAGCTCTGACCCAAGAATTCTTGATATTCCTGCATTCAAATGCAACAACATGCCATAAGTGATTTAGCCTCTGAAAAATAACCATAAAGTAAAACTGACATGCATATCAGAATAAACCATGATGAAAAGTGATTGAGGTTTCAGTAACACCCGACTGCATGGTTTATCTTTGCCCTGTGCGCACATGCAGGCCTCATCTGTGTGCATTCAGCAGAGATATACAGTACTCTGTTCTCTGATCACAGACTAAGGCCATTGTCCACACTAATACGTTTTCGTTTGAAAATGCATCTTTTTCTCTCCGTCCACACTGAGACTGTTTTTGTTCTGTGAAAACTGAACTTTTTGAAAACGGATGACTGACACTAGCGGCTGCGGTCTTTAGCATCCTTGTTAGCGCCCGGCTCCCATGCTGGAGACCCGGGTTCGATTTCCACTTGGAAATGGTTACATTTGGTGCCGTGACCCGGATGGGAGTGAGGTTTAGGGGGGTGAGTGTAACGGACGTAGGCCAGTAAGAGCTGTGCGTATAAACCTCACTCCCCGGTCCTTAAGAAATGCACTAGTAGCTGTGGTCTTTAGAGTCCTTTTTAACACGCCTGCCTCCCATGCCAGCAACCCGGGTTTGAATCCCGCTCGGAGTGGGGCAGGTAGGAGTGGTTACATTAGGTGCCATGACCCAGATGGGAGTGAGGTTTAGGGGGGTGAGTGTAACGGACGTAAGCCAGTAAGAGCTGTGAGTGTAAACCTCACTACCCTAGCCTCAAGAGGTGCGCTAGCGGCTGCGGTATTTACAGTCCTTGTTAACACGCCCGCCTCCCATGCCAGCGACCCGGGTTCGAATCCCTCTCAGAGCAGGGCAGGTAGGAGTGGTTACATTTGGTGCCGTGACCCAGATGGGGGTGAGGTTAAGGAGGGTGAGTGTAACGGACGTAGGCCAGTAAGAGCTGAGCGTGTAAACCTCACACCCCAGTCCTCAAAAGAGGTACGCTAGCGGCTGCAGTATTTACAGTCCTTGTTAGCATGCCACAGACCCCAGTTCGAGTCCCGCTCGGAGCGGGTGCGAGTAGGACCGGTGACGTATATAATCAACATTTGTTCATGAGAAATGTTATATTTCTCCATTATTTTTAATTCAATTATGCTGTTCGCAATGCTTCATGGGACTGTAGTTCTTTCCCCTCACTAAAACCGTTAAGTACACAATCTTGAACCTTTGTCATTTTGTCTGATTTTCAAAAACTGGCTCGGTTCATGGCTTATAACTCCTTAACGAAGACTTTTTAAAAATCACTCTTCATATCACAGTCCTGCAAAGATGAAAATGTACTGTTTTTACTTTATGTTGGCTGTCCTGCGGCAAAACATGAGGGCAATCGCATTTTAGACCAAATAATGGTGATTGAGTGTGAACTGGACGCAACAGTGAATGGTGAGATATTCCTGTCTGTTCCATCTGTATCATCTCAGTGAGCTTTTATGAGGTTTAAACCTCATAAAACCTTATATGGCTTTCCTGTAGCTCAGTGGTTAGAGCATGGCACTACCAATGCCAAGGTCATGGGTTCAGTCCCAGGGATTGCACATACTCAGATACAAATGTACAGTATAATGCAATGTAAGTCGCTTTGGATAAAAGCGTCTGCCAAGTGCATAAATGTAAATGTTTAATGCATGCGCATTAAGGTGAACTTAACACTGAAACACTTTCCGATGTTTCAGTGTGGATGAGAAACTTTTAGAAAACATTTTGGAACGCTAGTGTGGACGGAGAGCGTTTTGAAACGAAAACACTTTTTTAAATGTATCTGGATTAATGCAGACGTAGCCTAAAGGGCAGCATATTACTGAGATTATTGAGCTAGTGCAGCCTCCATTTCAGGAATATACTGAATCCAGTCATGATGAATGCCTCGTCACATAAGGCATTTCCAAATCTCGCTGAATGGGTCGAGCTGCACTGGATCAGTAAGTCTCAGAGAGTTTCAGGCATCAGGGGCGGGACGGATCGTGCCCAGTGTGCACAGGCACATCACACATGGATACCTCTGCTTACTGCCAGTATGAATCCGGAAGAAACCCCTCTTTTTAGATACGAGCTGACTGAAGAGACACACAAGGCAGAGGGAGGGATTCGTGAAGGGTTGTGAGGGTTAGTCGGCTGTGCCAGGACAAACGTGTTACACTTGTTTTTAGTGTGCATTTTCGGGCAAACGTTAAAATTTCATATGCAAGTAGTATATAATACAATCCACATGGATGCTGTTGGCTCCAACTCTCTCAGTTTGTGTAACTTAAAGGTACACTAAGTAACTTTTGGGGCACTGGCGGTTAATCAACAAAACTGCATGTATCTTGCAGAAGAACAGTGTAGCTGGAGCTACTTCTCTCTGTTTATGTCTCGAGTCACGCAGGTACTGGGCTACTCCGCAGCGGTTATTGTCCCGCTTATTATAGGCATACCATAGTGATTCAGGATAAGACAAAAATAGGGCTTGAAAGACGGATTCATGATGTACTCGCTCATTATATAAATTCTTAACAAAATAAAAGTTACATAGTGTACCTTTAATGTAATATGCCTTACTTGAATGCAAATGTTCAATTTTAAAGGAATAGTTCATCCAAAAATGCAAATTTAATCCTCGTGTAATTAAACCAAGTATGACTTTCTATCTTCTGTGGAACACAAAAGGAGATGTTTTGAAGAATGTCCTGGCTGCTTTTTTCCATACCATAAAAGTCAAACGATCAAGCTCTAAAAATGAAAGTAGTAAAAATAAAAGTAGTCCATGCAGACATCTTTGCCATATTTCAAGCTTTAATACTGTGTATAGTTTTGTGTGAGGAACGGGCCAAAATTTAAGATGCTGTTTGCTTACTGCATTCACGCCATGTCGTAATTACCATAATTACGAGATGACAACAAGTAACATTCTACTTGGATCTGTGCAGATGTAGTACAAGTCGGAGCTCTTAGAAAATTTTAAGTTTACAAGTTATAATTACGAGTTCTATGATGACATGAACACTTTTTACAATTCGGAATCTCGTAATTACGGTATATTTTCGACATAACGTTAAAATCCCTTCGCCCATTGCTTTCAAATCACATAATGACTTACATTTTAGTCTATTTCTAAAATAAATCTATCGTAAGGCTCCAGAACAGTTTGAATATAGTATACAAGTTGTATGAACCACTGTTTTAGTGCTTTCTTTATGTTTTTTTTGGTCATTTTTAACAGCTCAAGTTTACTTTTATTGTAAATATTTCTAAATATCTCTTTTTGTGTTCCACTGATGAATGAAAATAATACAGGTTTAGCGCGACATCAGGCTCGCTATTCCTTTTGGGCAATAACGTGCACTTCAAAACAAAGTGTAACTTTGTAACAAGTGGAGAAATAAGTGTTTCTGAAGCAAGGGTCAGTGAGCTCACACACACATTAAGGATCAGCACTTGCAGCCTTTCAGCACATTTCTGATTTTTTTTTTTTTTTGCACTGAAATGAACTGCCTCAGGATCAGTTGAAAGGGATACAACATGTGCATCTTATAGGGGTGAACAGTCATTTAGAGAAAGTAGAGTGAGGCAGACAGGGACGGGGTGGCATGCGGATACTGGCATGTGAGGAGGTCACTAGAGGTCAATCGATTAGATTTCAATGCATCTGAATGCAGCCAAACCATAACCATTTTATCATCGTCACTCGAAACAAAAAGCACCTCAAACTGTAAACACAGCACGGCCAACGACAGTTCCCACTGGGCAAAATAGTCGTCTCAAAAGCCTACCACAAACCTGCATGGAACGTCAGTCCTCCTGAAAACGTGAATGGATGGAGTGATGGCAGGGAGGAGAGGAGGAGAATGGAGAAGTTGAATGAAGGGCTATGAAGATGGGGTGTGAGACACACTGAAATGTCAAAGGGTAAAGAGATAATGCTTGCACACAAATGTGCGCAGGCATTAACACACATAAAGGCCATTGAACCAAAGAACGACACCAGATATGTGATCAGTTATGGAGATTTTCTATTATATAGGCTACGTAAGCATAAACTACTAAAAGGCTATCCTCAAAATTCCAACTTATCTACCACAAATTAAAGAGTAGAACATCACATATCTGATCCATCTTTCAATGTCCTAGTATAGATGTGTAGTATTAGTATCAGCACAAAAAACAAGACAGAAAACACAAGCAAACACAGAAAGGCACACAGAAAACACAAACAAGTAAAACCGCTGCAACTGATTTAACTGCAGCTTATTGGAGTGTCAGATGTTGAACTTCCTGTAAACCATTTACATAATGATGAATGTATTAAGGTGCCCCTGTTATGCTTTTTTTGGATATTACCTTTCATGTAGTGTGTGATATAGCTGTTTGTGAATGTAAAAGTCTCCAAAGTTGCTCAATAAATGGAGTGTCTCTGATTCTGAACTGCCTGAAACGAGTCGTCAGTAATTCCAGTCTTACTTCCAGCATGAGCCTATAAGATTTGTAACAAATTTGCATAGTGGTCCTTATTGGCTGCCTGTGAACAATGTCTACTTTGCCCCGCCCTTAAACACTGTATTTGAAGCTGAGGCCTGGAAGAGTTTGGTTCGTGTTGATTGTTTTCTGCGATGCAAAAGCAAATGCACTTCCAAAGGATGAGGATTCAAGCTCAAAATTGATACAGTTAAAGAGACACCATCACTGTGTATGCAAGTGCTGAGGAAGAGATGAAATTCAGTTATGTAATGGGCCTTTCATCTCTGATACGTGCGGTAAGGGGTAGACCAATCACAACAGATTGGGCCATCTGACCAATCAGAGCAGAGTAGTCTCTCGGAAAGGCAGGGTTTAGAGAGACTAAATCCTTTATTGAACCGTTTCAGAAACTGTGAGAAAAGAGCTGATGCTGCAATTTATATTATGAGAAAATTAAAGTGTTGTTTTTGACCTTGGATGCATGTAAATATTTGGTATGAGATCTCCAAAACAAAATGAAGAGCTTTTAAAATAGCATAATAGGGGCAATTTAAGTAACGATCTGAAACTTTACTACACTACAGTATGCTATTGTATTATTGTTTATTATTGAAATTGCAGGGAAGAGTTAGTGTCCTTTAGGAAGATTAAACTGGACAGTGGCGTACCTGTCCCCCGACAGGTAGGGGGAGCTGTACGGCCGGAGCCCCGACAGCAGGGTGTGGTAGGAGTTGTGTAGAACCTTCTTGGTGCTACGCTGCCGTTGGAGGTGACTGAACAGTAATGTCAGTTCTCTGACCCACAAGCAAAAAATGAAAATAATCAAACATGATAAACGAAACAAAACAAAAAAGGAAAAAGAAGCAAACACAAAGCTAAAAACAAAATGGTAAATTAACCATCAAAATACTTTAAAAAGACAGGGATAATTCAGTTTATAAAACATCTACTGTTTAAAAATGCTATTTGTGTACTGAAATACACACTTCCCTGTCATTTTAAATGAATGATAATTAGTCAAATTAATTCACCCAAAGACGAATGCATGTGGGATAAATAATATTAAGGTAAAAATAGAAATATATCATTAAGAATCAAAAATGTGGCAAAATGTACTATATGGAAACTGAGAAACTTCATAAAAGGAATTAAATCATATATAGGAAATTGTGAAATTGTGAAAATATGTTTATAATTTATTTGTTGGTTTCAAGAATATTTATGGGATATGTCATATTACATCTTATTGAGTTTTTAATTAGTGGTATATTTACAAATATGTAGAATATTATGTTTAATATTTAATATAAGATATTAAAACTTGTTTTCAGGGAACTATTTTTGTAGCTAAGTTTTTCTTGTTTCAAGAATTTTTATTTCATTAATTTTTAAATACATTATCTAGCTTAAAACATGAGTCACATTAGGGTTTTTTAATAATAAATAATTTCTATTTCTCCACATTTTTCATCCCACATTAACTGGTACTAAAATTAAATCTTATGTAACTCATGAAAACTCATGTCATAATCTTTGCTTTCAGTACATGCAAAAATTAATGTTGCAGATGAATAAAGCAAAACAATAAAAGGAACTGCAAAACTATCAATTAAATCATGATTTCTGGGTCAAAGTACCATTTTTAATTAAAGTGAAATACATTTTGTGTGACTGTGTAGGGAGGATAATAAAATAAAACATCTTTTTTTTTAGAAACATGATTATAAATCTGACTAATGCTGAAGTATTTGGGATATTTTGAACCCCTTCTTTTTGAAATCATGATCTCAAAAGCCACCTGTCAGTCATATCAGTTACACACAAGGCCAGTTCAACTTGCACAGCACAGATAAGCATGTCCGCCGAAGGCGCCTTTACAGGTCATACTTACCTGAAGGACGGCAGCATACTGTCATAGAAATACCAGGTGGCTGTGAGATATGAGTGCTGAGCATCTGTAGAGTAGAGACGCCATGCAGCCTGGGGAGACAACACGATACAGCACGGCACAAGATGACACACCCAGACGTACATGCACACAACGCACACATATTTGGACGTGGAAATAGAAATCGTGACTGTATTTGCGGCAGGTGTGTTGTTCACCTGTATGAGGTTGGCAGCGGGAGTCCTCCTCTTCTCAAAGTGTTTCTGCCGGTGCTGCTCCTGCACTTTCAGAGCAAATCCCGAACCCAGGATGCCCTTACAGAAAGGACAGAGGGCCATTAGATGGTTTGGGATCGGTGGAAAATTAAATGTCAACGGCCTTAAAATCGACAGCAGTACTTACAGCGGGCAGGGCAAAGAAGGACACTCCCAGCAGGGCAAAGCAAGCCGCTAAAAGCCGACCTTGCCAGGTGCGTGGCGTCTTGTCGCCATAGCCGATCGTAGTGAGGGTTATCTGGGTGAAAACAGTGGAGGTAAGAATAACAAAATGGCCAGGGGAGTCGTGCACCTAATTTAAAAACCTGCCATTTCACAAATAGACCTTAATCAGGGTAGTGCCTATTTAAAGGATTAGTTCACTTCAGAATTCAAATTTCCTGATAATTTACTCACTCCCATGTCATCCAAGATGTTTATGTCTTTCTTTCTTCAGTCGAAAAGAAATTAAGGTTTTTGGGGAAAACATTCCAGGATTTTTCTCCATATAGTGGACCTCAATAGTTACCAACGGGTTGAAGGTCCAAATTGCAGTTTTAGAGCAGCTTCAAAGAGCTCTACATGATCCCAGCCGAGGAATAAGGGTTTTGATTAGTGAAACTATCAGTCGTTTTCTAAAAAAAGCTAAAAATTGATATACTTTTTAACCACAAATGCTCGTCTTGCACTGCTCTGTGATGCGCCACGCATTACGTAATCACGTTGGAAAGGTCACGTGTGACGTAGGTGGAAGTACCGAGCAATAAGTCAAACAACAATGTCGGACAATATTGAAGTTGGAGGAGAAAATGAGATGACTTTTTCGCACTACGGCAGTACTTTCCAACCTTGACCTTTCCAACGTGATTACGTAATGCGTAGCACATTGCAGAGCAGTGCAAGACGAGCATTTGTGGTTAAAAAGTATATAATTTTTATTTTTTTTAGAAAATAACCGATCGTTTCACTAGATAAGACCCTTTTCCTTGTCTGGGATCATGTAGAGCTCTTTGAAGCTGCACGGAAACATTTGGACCTTCAATCCGTTGGTCCCTGTTGAAGTCCACTAAAAATCCCAGAATGTTTTTCTCAAAAACCTTAATTTCTTTTTGACTGAAGAACGAAAGACATGAACATCTTGGATGACATGAGGGTGAGTAAATTATCAGGAAATTTTAATTCTGAAGTGAACTAATCCTTTAATTTTTGACAGGCTGTGAGGGATAGAATTATAATGGGTTATTCTGTTGTTTAACATCATACTGATTGTTCAGCTGACGAATCGTCTTTCCAAAAAGAAAAAAAAAAAACTTTCAGTTGAAAAAACCATTGAACAGTTTTAAAAGTTATGAATATTATGTGATCTCGGACCTTTATACAGTGTATGCCATTACAAAGACTGTACGTCTATCCCTCACAGCCTCATTTTTATCCGTGTTAACTTCAAAATGGCGTCTAATCTGACTACGGTCTACGGTTAACCAGTTTAGTCAGTGAAATGCATTTCAAGGTCAGGAAAAACAACAACAAAAAAAGGTTTACAGCTCAAAGCAGCGGTAGTTTCAAAAAACTAAAATAAACTAAATGAAAATATTTTCATCGACTGAAATAAAACAAAAATGAACAAAAATAAAACTTGAATAAGTAAAAACTAAAATAGGAACAGAAACAGAAACAAAAAAATACATTTAAAATTCATGACTCCAAACTAACAAAAATACAATAGAATGGACAAATTAATTTAAGTTTTCACTTTTTACACATAGTAGATTGTAAAACCTTTACAACCCACCCACACTAAACATAAAAATGCTACTAGATAGTAATTGTTACAACCGCTCCCAGGAACATGAAGACAAATGTAGAAATCCAACAAGGTTTATTAACAAGACTTAAAGGTAATCCAAAAACGTAACAGTGTGATACAACACGAGTCAACACAAGCAATACCAGACAACTAAAGAGTGAAAAGGCAGGAACTTAAATACACAGCAAATGAGGGGACTAATGATTGACACCTGTGATGATTAAATGAATTACCATGACAACTAAAAGGTGGAGGGAAAACAGAAGACATGTGACAAACTAAAAGTCCATGAAACTAGGAAGAACATAACCTAACTGTAACAGTAATAACATTAGACTGAGAACTTTAACGCTGGTAAACATATTTTTAAACCAGTTAACGCATTAACTTAAAATGCTACAATAAAAACTAAAACTGAAACAAAAAAGTCCTCTTAAATAATACACACACACGCTTTAAAATCAACTTTACTGTTTCTAACGCTGCAGTTTCAGTATATTATATTTAACAATCAATCTATTGGAGGCAGAATTATAAATGAAATGAAACTAAATTGCTGTAACATCAATTCCCACAAAAATGGGAACTGACAGAGGCACAGGACAGGTTATTATTAGTTCAGTCGAGAGCAGTACTTACTGTTCCCCACCAGAGGGAGTCAGCATAAGTGGAAAACTCCTGGTTATCTTCCTTCTCAGCCAAATAGACCAAGAAGGAGGCAAAGATCAGTACCAGGAAGCCAATGTACCAGGCTGTGATCAGCTCCTGAAACACAGAGAAAGGAAAGTTATTTCAATAATTAAAACGCTTAATTGGAGAAGTAATGAAGATGGTCAACCAAGTTTATTTATTTCTGTCCTATACTGTCTTAATATGCTAAGAGATATAAGTTTGTTGGTTGATTTTCCTAATAGGTGTAAACAGTGTGGCTCAGCATCACACCCAGCCTGACACATCAACATTGGCTTAAAGTCCACATGAAATCAAAATGGACAAGTCTTTTCTTTTTCTTTTTGTTTTAATGAAATATAGCAGTATTTATTATAAATGATTTTTTTATTTCATGTGCTCTAAAAATCTTTAATCAAAATACCTTCCCCTCCCTAGAGTTTGGAAGCATATTTGAAAATAATTGTTGATTATGCAGTACTTTTTTGGTTCTTCAGATTTAAGGGACACACAAAACAAAACTTAAAAGTTTGCATTATGTGTATGTTTCATAGGTTTTCATGAAGCATGTACAGTAACATAATATAGAAGCAAACGTCCTCTGATGGATAAGTGTATGTGCTGCTGTCACCTTGCTGTGAGCGTACACCACAGAGCCAAGCAGCTTCCAGGTTCCTCCCCGGCGGTCCATACGCACCATGCGCAAGATCTGCAGAAAACGCATGCTGCGCAGAGCAGATGTGGCGAATATGTTTCCCTGTGTGCCTGCTGCTATCACTGCCAGCGACGCCACGAAGACAATGAAGTCTACATAATGAGATGAACATGATGACAAGAACAGAAAACAGAAACAAAGAAAAGAGAAACAATCTTTTTAAATGGGGTGCCACATACCTTCATACGTGGGACACCACATTTTGAAATTTTTTTTTAGTAAGAAGTCCATTGATGTGATTTATGTTTATAGTCCAGTATTGAAATCTCAACCAGTTGTACATTGATATCCATACCGTTCAAAATTAAGTCAAGTTTCGAGTAACATGAGGGAGGGGAAACTTGAATGGATTGACATGTGAATGGTGTTTTGTGCCACAGATCTTTATACAAACACATTTGTGCCCCTCATGATGCTTCTGATCTCAGACTTCAAGTCTTTACCTATGACGCAGAAGGGCTTTCTGGCAAACCGTAGCCGACCCTGCCATCCTCTGTACCGGCAGCAGCATCCGGCTGCCCAGACCCTCACAAAGTACTCCAGCCCAAAAACCACGATCATCACAAACTCCTGCAAGTAAAACCACATGAAATTATTTTCAAAATCAATCCTCTTAATAATCCCTGCCTGGTAACTTGAATAAATATATCAAAATAACACTAAAAAAACTGATAACTGATGGTCTGCCAGTAATCTATATGTATCTGGCAGTAAAGGTTAAAGCACTAGACAGTCAATTTACCTTTAATTCATAAAAAAATTAAGATTGCTTTACTGTATACGATAGAGTGGTTCAGGGATGACATTCTTTTGTAGGCCAAAACTAGGAAACGAGTGCATTTAAGCACTTCTGATTCCATCATAATGAAGTCAATGAGGTTTTTGGTTAAATGCCTGAAATAAGGTCTGTGGTGAACACAAGATCAAGATATTTTCACGTTTTTTATTTTACGACATAAAATACATCAGTAATACCCTCTTGTGATTATTTTAAAGTCTCCCTGTGGTGAAAATCAAGTTTTTAATGTTGTTTATATGTCTATCTGCTGTTTTTAATATTCTTTAAGACAAACCATGTGCAAATTCATAAGTCAACACCATTGAGTATTTTCTCTTTAAAACTGCAGTGATCTAAAGACGTGGTTTGAAATCACTGGTGTTTCTGACGTCATAAACTACTTTTTAACCAATCATGTCAACGTGTGGGAGGGCTTTAGCATATCATTAACTATGACCGCTCTGAAGCAAGGGAGTCGTGTAACATTAGCAGCACATTATTAGCTGTTTGATAACATAGTCAAGCAAAAGGCTAATCATATTAATTACCGTTATGTGTCCGACGTTGTAAAAAGTGATACCATTGTGCAGCGTTTACTACAGTAAAGTTGACCGAGTGGATCTTGTCTGAGCTCGTGCGAGTGAGTGGAGGCGGGGCTAATTAGCATATTCATAGATCCACATATACTAAATGAAGCAAGGGTGTAGAGTTACATTCAAGCTATTTTAAGGCATGAAGATTTTTTTTTCACAGAAAAAAAATTTAAATATGTCATTTTGATGATCAAAGATGAGTTTTAAGGGATAGAAATATTTAAAGCTTTTACTTGTCTTGAAAAAGGAGGTTGCTAACAAGTGGCTAAATGGGACTACAGAGGTCGTCGGGGACATTAACACTTTCCCCGCAACTGATAGAATTTTCCGGCTTTCCATGTTTTCACTGTTATAAGGTATAGTACACATCTTCTGAAAGAGTAGAGAATCTCTGAATCAAAACACAGGAAAAAAAGACGCAGCAATAAGCGATAAAAGCATTGCTTATGCATGTTGTAGTCTTTGAAGAAAATGCAATTTTCTCAGCTTTCTGTTCAAAATGGTGCTTTTTTATGAAACGTACCCACATTCAGGTGTGATCAAGAATGCATAAAGCTTGAATAAAACGTTTTTTGTTTTTTTTTTGGTTGTTGTTTTTTGTTTTTTTAAAAAGAGGCTCTGTTCTTTCTTTTGATATATTGCATGTTCAGATATTCATACAACAAAATGTTCTGAGGGCCATGAATTTTTGTAAAAAAGATCAAAAACGTTGGAGGTGGCTGGCAACTTTTTAAGAAAACGCTGGCGGGGAAAGTGTTCGTCACATCGAACAGGTAAACTCATCTACTCACTAGTCCACTTTCACAGCCTCTTTGTGTCTATAATCAAGCTCTTGCAAACTATTCTAACTCAGTCTTTCAGGGAAAATGTTTTTACACAAAGACTGAAAGAGTTGTCAGAGGCTTAGTGATGGTGACGCTGAAGTCATGCGAACGTGATGGAGTTTGTTTACGCCTGCGTTTAGCTTTTGACTTCTGACGACTGTATTTAGGGTTCAGAAATCTTAAAAGTTGTGTTCAGATTATCATGACGAACAAAATGTAAGAATCATAAACTTTTCTTAGTCACAGAACTTATTTTCTGCAGTGGAAAAACCCTATTGCAGGGTACCAGGGTGATGCTAACTTCCGAGTTGGCCTAAAAAAATACATCATCACTGCAGCGCTCTATTGGGAAATTAATCTGCAAGTCCTCATTCAGACGGTCTGGATTCACAGAGGCCTGAGCTAAATGCTTGTATTGATTACAGCTCCTGTAGTGGCACCTGCGTTCTCAATGTGAACAAACACATTACAGACTGAGAGTACAGTCAATACCAGAACTTGCATGATAGACAACATAGTTCTTTCCTGCAGGAGACCATTAAATGCAAAAAAAGTGGGAAAGAAAGTCAGTGTGAGAGGGGAAGCACTTCATACTGAATGAGTGATTACAGAATTGCAGCTAAGATTATTGGATGGAGACGGCTACTTCTTGCATACTCGACAACACCTGAATCCTGCCGTGTGCTTACACTGCCATTTCCCAGAGCAAAGATCCCAGCGGAAAACAAAATGCACACTTAACGCAGCCACAGGGAGACATGAGACAGTACAAGACTGCTTACAGTGTGCCAATCAGATGAGAAACGAAGCTGGCCTGAGATGCTGCTAAGACGGTAATGAAAATTAGGCCTAATAATTTTCAAAATGTGTTTCATTGCAGTTATAAAGTGAGCAAACGCCCCCTTATGTGTTATATTGAAGCCTTATACTGAACGCTGACAATAAAGTTTGGATGCAGAAACATGCTTTAAAAAAAAGCCTTATTAATAATAATTTAGTTACAATCCTACAGCATAAATGTACATGCTTATGCTTACAAAATAATTCAGAACAATGCCTGCTGGACTAATAAGATAAACTGCTTGGTAACACAACAGACAGCAAAACAGGCTTGCATACACGGCACATTTGATCCATAATGCTGGCAAACAGAAAAAAATCACCCAATTGACCTTTTTTAAAGACACACCTCCAAAAACACCTGAAAAAACATATATAGAATGTGATTGGACGGACTAACGGCTGCAGAGAAAGCACTGTGTGATTAATTATTCAGATGATGGGCTATTATGAATGTATTTAGAGACGGCACAGACAAGGTGAATGCTGTTTAGTGAAGGTACTTAGATCAGACAGTCTGTGGCTGCCAACTTTCAACTACGTTTTTGGATATAAGACACAGGAAGGAAGTCAAAGCATTTGCTCTACAGGTAAGAGAGAGTGAGTGGACTCATTTCAATGCAATTTGATAGATAAAAAACTGCATACTGTGTTAGATTTAAAACTGTTTGGATATGAGGCTGTGATTTAGTCATTAAGAACTAACAAGAAACAATTCTCCATTTCTACTTTTGTGATATTTCAGTTTATCTTAAAAATATTTGTGGGACGCATACACAGCTAACTATAGGCGTATAGGAGTATAGGCCCTGCTTCTTCTTTAGTGCATTTTTAGTGAGTTTCAGTATTGGAAATATGGTAAAATGTCTTAAATGGAGTGGAATGTACTACACTTTTATTGGTAGCTGAGAGCATGATCAAATTTGCCAAAATATTAAATAAATAAACATGAGCAGCTGCATCTGTACTTTTAGTTTTAATAATTTGAAGGTTTTTGTCCCTGCTGGTTGATGTTGTAATTACACTATCTAGGCATAAAAAGCCTCTCTATTGACGGCTGTTCAATTATATTCTGAAAATAATATTTTTTACAAGAAACATATAAATTGCTAATATTTCTACCCAGCTAAGAGGGAACGTTCTCAGAATCGTTGCATGATTCTCTTAAAGTTATGAACAAACGTTCTTTGAGTAGCATTATTACAGCAGTTTTTTTTTCCAAGTTATCTGGTCTTTAAATGTTGGTTCTCAAAACCTTATTTATACATTGTTCCTTGAATGTTTTTTCTGAAACGTTTTAGTTGGGCATTTTTCTAACATTTTTTAATGTTACTACATGTTCCAGAATGTTTAGTAAACATTCAAAAGTAACATTCCCATAATGTTTCCAAAATGAAAGAATGGAATGTTCCCTTAACGATCGCATAACTAAAAAACATTTAAAAAACAACAATCAGAAGAACATTCAGAAATAATGTTTTCAAAACATAATGGGAACGTTAGCAAATCATTCTAAGAACATATTTTTGTTAGCTGGGTATACATTACAGTAGATGTTTTACCAGTGTCCGATGGGAGAGTCTTAAAAGCATGAAACAGTCTCCTGCCTGCTGCCTTTGACGCCACTGTTAAAGGATTAGTTCACTTCAGAATTAAAACTTCCTGATAATTTACTCACCCCCATGTCATCCAAGATGTTTATGTCTTTCTTTCTTCAGTCGAAAAAAAATTAAGGTGTTTGAGGAAAACATTCCAGGATTTTTCTCTATATAGTGGACTTCAACAGGGTTCAAAAGGTTGAAGGTCCAAATGTCAGTTTCAGTGCAGCTTCAAAGAGCTCTACAAGATCCCAGACGAAGAATAAGGGTCTTATCTAGAGAAACGATCGGCCATTTTCTAAAAAAAAATAAAAATTCTATACTTTTTAACTCTGTGATGCGCCACGCTTTGCGTTGGAAAGGTCACGTGTGACGTAGGCAGAGGTACCGAGCAAGTGTTTACAAAGCGAATGTGCAAAGGCTAAGTCAAACGGCACGTAGTAAAACGACAATGTCGGACGATTTTGAAGTTGGAGGAGTAAATGAAAATTTTTCATCCTACCGCAGTACTTCCACCTACGTCACGCGTGACCTTTCCAACGTGATTACGTAATGCGTGGCGCATCGCAGAGCAGTGCAAGACAAGCATTTGTGGTTAAAAAGTATATAAATTTTTACTTTTTCTAGAAAATTACCAATCGTTTCTCTAGATAAGACCCTTATTCCTCGTCTGGGATCATGTAGAGCTCTTTGAAGCTGCACTGAAACTGACATTTGGACCTTCAACCCGTTGAACACCAGTGAAGTCCACTATATAGAGAAAAATCATGGAATTTTCCTCAAAACATTTTTGAGACATGAACATCTTGGATGACATGGGGGTGAGTAAATTATCAGGAAATTTTAATTCTGAAGTGAACTAATCCTTTAAGGATAGTCGCTACTGAAGGGTTTGGGACGGTGCATGTTCTCATGGTGTCATTAACCAATCAGCATTATTATGACTTCATTCTCCTCCAGAGTGATTAGTACTGTTAGCCTGTTTAAGGTATAGTTTGTGTAATTTTAATCCCTTACCAGGATGAAGAGCGCCTCGTTGGCAAATTTATGATGGTCTGGAATGGTGGAGAAAACAGAAAGCACCAGACAGCTGAACACTAGGAGAAAACTGAAACACAAACAAACACACACAAACTAACAGATCAAAATATAAAACACAACTGGGGTGAGTGTTCTAGTCTTTATCAAGTAATATGTCATCATGTAAAACACTGTTAACCTAATGCAGATTTTATAATTTGATTTTTTTTTTGTTATCTATACCTCAGGAAACAATAGAAAAAACAACAACAACAAAAACATACACTACTTTTCAAAAGTTTGGGGTCAATAAGATTTTTTTTTTGAAAGAAATTATTTTATTCTGAGTAAGCATTAAATTGATCAAAAGTGACACTAAAAAGACATTAATAATTTTACAAAAGATTTCTATTTAAAATAAATGACGTTCTTCCGAACTTTATATTCATCAAAGAATCCTGAAAAAAAGTGCATTACAGATTCCACAAAAATATGAAGCAGCATAACTGTTTTCAACATTGATAATATATAATAAGAAATATTTCTTGACCACTAAATCATCATATTAGAATGATTTCTGAAGGATCATGTGACACTGAAGACTGGAGTAATGATGCTGAAAATTCAGCTTTGATCACAGGAATAAATTACATTTTAAAATATATTCACATAAAAAATTATTTTAAATATTACTGTTTTTAGACTTTCAAACACATTAAAAAATCTTAACCCCAAACTTTCAAACTGTAGTGTGTATTCACAGTGACACAGCAAAGACTGGCCAAAAACTCAACACAAACATGTGATCTACACAAACTGATGGATTTTGGCCTCTGGTGGACCGAGAAACTTGGGCGCCATGGCACTGACACCCCATAATTCAAGTTGGCACTTATCTCATACACACAGATGCTCTTAATCACTGCTGTCACAGACCCCGCTCGGAAAGACCAGCATGCCCACTCAAAATGGAGTGGATAAAAGCTGAGATTACAGCCCTACTTCCTGACATTTCTTGGGAGCACTCAGACTCTTTGGGAAAAGGGGCCCTTTCGCAAGAACTGGGGCACCCGGATGACTCCAGGTGCTCCCAGCTGAAGCGCAGAAAACAAAAGCTGGATTCGCCCCACGGTTCTCAGAGAAGCTGGAGTCCGATCAGCTCCGTGCAAGCAGCTGCTGCTGGGGAAGATGCCAAATCCCACAAGGACCCAAACCCGACACATCTGGCCCGCTGGCTCGTACCGTCCCTTGCTGCGTTACTTCTCAGTTTTGCAATCTAACTGCAGGAGGAGAGAGTGAAATTGTTCAGCTGTGCGTAATGAGACGGTTAAGAGCAACAGTGTCCTTCTGTAGCGCTGTGAGGAAATGTGAAATGATTCAAATAGTCACAACAACAGAACCTTGTTGCTTAATGAGGCCCTTAAGGACATTTGAAATACAACTCCTGAGGCTTTCTCAGAGGTCAGTTATTGATATAAACTTTATTTTACATGACTGACAGATCGTAATGAGCGGCTGTACACTGATCCACTCAGAAAAGAGGAAGGAGACAAAGATAGGCAGACAACCAGTTAACGTCTTTCTCAAAATACAGTACTGTTAGAGGGTTATCACTTGACATCAGAAGAGGCTGGACACACCTAGAAAAGGCCAAGGATAATAATAAACTTCCCAAAGTTTACTGTGTCCCAAAGAATGTGTCAGGAAAAAAAGCCATGGATAAACCTGTAATTCATGCCTTCGTGTGTTGGATGGGAAAAAGAAGCAGAAAACAAATCTATTTTACAAATCATGGGTGAGTGGAAACACCTGTTGTTTAAAGTAAACAAACAGGATTAATAATACATGGATTTCAGTGCTAATTTAACATGCACAAACACTTTTCGAACGCATTTAATGGACTTGGTTTCTGGAGGCATTTTCCAAAGTTTTATGTTTAAACAGTTTCTGAAAGGTTGAGATTTTCCCAATTGCAGTATCTGGTACACAAGGATTTAATGGAGTCCAGAGTGCAAAAAAGTATGTATATATATATATATATATATATATATATATATATATATATATATATGTATATATATATATATATATATACACTACCAGTCAAAAGTTTGGACACGGTAAGATTTTTTTATATTTTTAAAAGAAGTTTCATCTGCTCACCAAGGCTGCATTTATTTAATTAAAAATACAGTAAAAACAGTAATATTGTGAAATATTATTACAATTTAAAATAACTGTTTTCCGTTTGAATATATTTTATAAAGTAATTTATTCCTGTGATCAAAGCTGAATTTTCAGCATCATTACTCCAGTCTTCAGTGTCACAGAAATCATTCTAAGATGATGATCTGCTGCTCAAGAAACATTTATGATTATTATCAATGTTGAAAACAGTTGTGTACTTTTTTTTTCAGGATTACTTGATGAATAGAAAGTTCAAAAGAACAGCATTTATCTGAAATACAAAGCTTTTGTAACATTATACGCTACCGTTCAAATGTTTGGGGTCAGTAAGAATTTTTATTTTTTTTAAAAGAAATTAAAGAAATTAATACTTTTATTCAGCAAGGATGCATTAAATCGATCAAAAGTGAGAGTAAAGATATTTATAATGTTACAAAAGATTATATTTTAAATAAATGCTGTTCTTTTGAACTTTCTATTCATCAAAGAATCCTGAAAAAAAATATTGTACACAATAAATGTTTCTTGAGCAGCAGATCATCATATTAGAATGATTTCTGAAGGATCATGTGACACTGAAGACTGGAGTAATGATGCTGAAAATTCAGCTTTGATCACAGGAATAAATTACTTTATAAAATATATTCAAACAGAAAACAGTTATTTTAAATTGTAATAATATTTCACAATATTACTGTTTTTACTGTATTTTTAATTAAATATGCAATATTAAAAATGCAGCCTTGGTGAGCGGACGAAACTTCTTTTAAAAACATTAAAAATCTTACCGTGTCCAAACTTTTGACTGGTAGTGTGTGTATATATATATATACATACATACATATATATATATATATATATATATATATATATGCAATTAATCTGGATTATGGGAACTATTAGGGCATTGATCTGAAGATGTCAGTTAATTAGTTTTAAACGTGCTCCTCAAATATTCTTTATGCATAAATAATATTTTGGAAAACATCAGAAGACTAAAAGGTCATTTCATCCCTGAACCGTTTCTGCTGAGTATGACTCATTAGAGTCAGACTAATGTACTGTAGGTAAAATGATCCCTCATAAAACAAACTAAAAAAAAGGCAAAAGCACTGAAAGCTAAGGCCCAGTTTCCCAGTCCTGAATCATCAACAATCTGACTGGCTGGACAGAGGAAGAAAATGCCCTGAAACTGCTTAGCTGCCCCCAATAGGTTTCCATCAAAAAATGATGAACGCAGTAAAAAAAAGATACATTAGAGCATGCAAAGACCATGTGCGGCTAGCATTTCAGCTGAGAAGCAAGTTTTGAACCCAACCTCCAAGCCTAAAGTCAATCTGCCAAAAGCAGAAATCAAATCCTCAAATCAGCAAAAATGACAGTCTCATGAGGTAAAAACAATGCAGTGCCACGAGCGTTTGTATTTCCCGGTAAGCACATGATTTGGCTGTAAGTCATGTCAATACCACTCTCTGATGGAATGCCTGTGATGACAAAAGGTCCAGGTTGAATTTTGGAGAAAAAAAGAAAACAAAAAAAGAAGCGTGTATCATATATAACCTTGTGAAATCAACAAATCCACAGAAAACAAATGGACCTTGTAAATGCAAGAAAAAGAAAGCAGTTAGAAAATAACCAACATTTTTTTATTTCCAGTTCAAACCAAAGAAAACAAGAACTCTGCAAACTATGAAAGCTTGTGTCCGCCATGGAATATATATATATACATATATATATATATATATAAAGGATAATTGTGACTTTGTTTCCTCACAATTCTGACTTTTTTCTCAGAATTTCGTGATATAAAGTTGCAATTTCAAGTTATAAAGTCAGAATTGTGATAAATTCGCAACTGAGAGTTATAAAGTCAGAATTGTGTGATATAAAGTCGTAATTGCATTATAAAGTCAGAATTGTGAGATGTAAACTCGCGATTGCGAGTTATAAAGTCCAATTCTGACTTAATAACTTGCAACTGCATGAACATAAGTCTGAATTGCAAGATATAAACAATTCTGAGAAAAAAAAGTCAGAATTGCGGGATTATATCTCGCAATTCTGACTTTATATCTCACAATTCTGACTTAATAACTCGCAATTCTGACTTTATATCTCACAATTCTGACTTTATATCTCGCAATTCTGACTTTATAACTCGCAATTCTGACTTTATATCTCGCAATTCTGACTTTATAACTCGCAATTCTGACTTTATAACTCGCAATTGCATGAACATAAGTCAGAATTGAGATATTAACTTACAATACTGAGAAAAAAAAACAACTCTCTGAATAGTTTTAGCATGTTATTGAATATGGTGTTAATGTATTTGGTCTTGGAGGACTAGATCTGCTACACTGCTGATGATTATTGCTGCTGCTGCAGAGCAAGTATGGACTTGCTACTGCTGATAGATACACAGACACACTGCTGTGAGCATCTAAGATATGCTGCTGCTGCATAAATAGACATACATAAATCCCGTAGCAGATCTAGGCAGGTGGAGCTGGGGAGGTGGAGGGGTTCTGAGGAACTCTGATAGCACGCTGCAGAACTAGCTTACAACCAACAATGAACCATATTATTTAAATGTTGAGGAAGCAATCTCATTGGCTGCAGGATCAGCAGAGGCCAATCAGCTTGTGCAGTGCAGTAATGTAATTATTTGCAGATTGCATGTAAAGGACCATCAGCCTGCGCCCTTTAGAGTTTCATGACTGAATTAGATATTTATATGGAATGGAATTCATGCTATACAGTATGCAATACAACATGTTTAATTAAATAATTAAGATTAGAAGAAAAATTCAACATCAGACCAAGATATACAGTAGTGTTATTATTACTATTATTAATATTAGTTGACTATGTAATGAATTTTTCATTTATTGAAGAAAAAAGGTTCATACACAATATTCGGATGAGTAAATTATGACAGAATTGTAATTTTTTTTATGAACTATCTTTTAAATTCTAGAGCTGCCCATAGACATTTCATACAGAATCCAAACAATCCATCCATCCAGGTTTGGCAAAAGGAAATATAAGACACAAGTAAATCTTAGAAGGGTTTATGTCTTTTAAGTACCATATTTTCTTTTACAAAATTGAATGTGGGTTATGAAATGAACTTTGCAATAACGACACATGACCCGCTTCGTTCTTCTCATTCTCTAGTACAATACATTAAGATGAAGTATGCTGTAATGGAGCCTGCTGTGGTCCTCATTAGACTAAATCTTCACTTATTCATCACTTGGATTGTTACTATGCCATAAAAGTCACAGCGAGATGAAAGCATGAGGACATAGATATGGGCCATGTGGGTAAACAGAAGGGATGATGAATAGTGAGGGCTTTACACATTGCTGAGCTGGACTCTGTAGACTGTACACCACAAAACATCTGCACATAATGCCAGAGTCTCTGACCCTAATTCAATCACGGCAGGCTGATGGACCAGGTATCAGTTACGCACAGAGAGAGAGATAAACATTAACCTACACAAAGGGTGGAAGAAGGATAAATGCTTAAAAAAAATGGAAAAGTGGAAGGTGGCGTGATTTACTAGAGCTGATTCTGGACAAATTGAGAATCATTATTTTTTGTTTAAAATAGAGATCATGATTCTCCCATGAATTAGACAACTAAATAGAAAAAAAAAAAAAACGTAATAGAAAACAAAATAACAATTTACTAGAGGATCTGACAAAATGTTAATTGCTGCAGTCTATTTAAAAAAAATTAAATGAATTTAAATTAAACACTTTAAAAAAAAAATCAGTTTGAATGAATCACTCATAAAGGCTTAACTTTTATTATTGCATAAATCAGGATTTTAAACAAATTTCTTGAATGAATGATTCAACAACACATTTTTTAACAGTCACTTGTCGCCACCTACTGGTGTAACGATGTAGTTGATAAAATCTTTATTTGAAGCGTCAAGTTACTAGTTCAAAAAGTGATCTAATCTATTCAAAAGTGGATTTACTTTATTTTGATCTCTACAGTAGACATCAGTGTTTATATCTGAACTATAAACTTTTACACCAGTACTTCTGTGATAATTTGAGTGCTGAAAACGTACGGATGAGATTTTGGTTATAGAATGTGGTTGTCGCTCCAGTAAATAACCGAACTGTGTGTGAACGTAACCAGATTAAGGACTCAAACACAGGAATAATATTTCTTTATGGAAATACACACAAATTAGTATGTAGATGGGTTAAAAAGCTAGAAAACAAACAGTACAGTAAATCAGAGAAAGACGAGAAAAAGATTGTACCTCTAAGCAGAGGACAAAGGTGGCAGCAGTGGAACGCTCTATAAATATCCACGTGCCTTGAATTGTGACAGGCTGCAAATTTATCCATGTACACACAACCACATTGTTAATGCTGCGAGGTGTCTGTGGGGAATATAAGAAAAGGAAAGAAAGGCTGAAAACGCAAAAAAGATGAATGCCTTGATACTGCACAAGGCTTTATATAGTACAATTACGTGTGTATGGTAACCTCAACAAACGAGAGAACAGCTTAACATCTGCTCACAATATACTGATAACAATTATTCTTACATTAAGCAAATAATACTGATAAAATACCAATAATTTCCTTGATTATTGAGGTTGTTTTGTGTTACTTATTCATGTGAAGTTCTAACAATGTACAGCTTTCATCTTAATGCAGCTTTTCTATTAAGATAAACTGTGATTTTAAATGGATTTTTCACATTTATAGGCCTACTCTGAAAAACTGATTTTGCAGTTCACTCCTATTCACCCCTTCCCAGCATACACTGGGGCATAAATAATTAATACATTTGCATTGTTTGACCATTTCTCATGACCCTACATAGGACAGATTGTTTATAAAATGGATAGATGTTTTATTTAGGCTACTTTTGTGTGTGTGTGTGTGTGTATTGTGTATTTATTGGTGATTTTGTAATGCATTTGACTGCATACAATCAAACCAAAAATTGTTTAGAGATTTTTGATATATATTACTAGTGGGTGCAGGACACTATAGTCCATTCATGTAAGTGAGGATAGCAAAATAAACTGTGACATATTATACCCAAAAATTATTCATACAGTGGACTACCAGCAAAATTGATAAAAATATTGAACCAAAAATTATTCAGACACTTTGACCTGACCATGTTTTGCTTTAGTGTTATTTGACATAATTAAGATTACTTTTTTCTGACACAGTTTAACTCTGAGATCTTGTCATATTTCTTTACTATTTTTTTAAACTATAGTGAATAAACTGTAATAATGACTAAAATGTTCAAGGTGTCTGAATAACTGTATTGACTGTATAACACTTTGCATTAAATATCAATTAAATATATTTAATGTACTTAACATTATTAAACTTAATGTAATTATGTAAAATTAAAATGACTTCATCTATGCTGTTACAATGATGGCAGATTCATGTCAAGGAAATTTAACATATTAAGTTCAGTCATTTAAAGTCGACTGAAACAGATTCTCAAAAAAAAAAAAAAATGTAGGATGGGACTCGATTTTGTTCGTGGGGAATTGATTGGATGGTTGTGGTTTGCTATTGGTGGATCTCATGTGAGTGACAGGTTGCCCCGCCCCCACGCCAGTAAACACGATATCAGAGAAGATATGTCGCTGGAAGAGGGAGGGAGTTATTTTGATTAAAGATTATGAGAGCACATTAATTAAAAAAAAATAATGTGCAAGGATAAATCATATTTATTTATAATAAATACTGCAATATTCCATAAAAAAACAAGAATTGAGCATTTTGATTTCATGGTAAAAGTCAACGAATTAAACTTAAAAAAAGCCATGCAAACTGTTGCCTTCATTTTTTAAATACAAACACCACTGCTGAAAAAAAGAATGGTATAACAGCAAAAATATGGTGGGTTAAGGGGTCGTCTTCACATTCCAAGAACTGAAAATTGGAAATACAACTTGTCTAATGAGGGAAAACATCTTGCCGAAGCCTAACAAGAAAAGACACTGTTTGGCAATACAAGCACTGCTGGGAAACACTGCAAAACCAAACAATCCATCCATAACACAAATCTGTTAGCCACAGTCTACAGAGCTGCCTGGACAGTTCAGTATTTATTTAATTGTAAAGTGTAATTGGAAGTCAATGTTTAATACACTGTACACAGTTGTGAAAGACAGTTGTGAAGCAGTAGCAGACAACACAGGAGTGGGAAGTAAAACGCTTCCATTGCAGTAACCAGTCTGGAAAGCATAAATCCTTAATGTCAGCGAAACAGGGTTAACACGGATACCTATCTTACAAATAGAAATACTATCAGTGAAAATGAACAGACACTTCCCAGAAGAAAGCACAGACTCCAGCTACTGAATCATTAAAAAATCTGCCTGCATGTGGAATGAGGTTATTATGAGGTCATTTAAATATTGTTAAAAGGACACTTCAGATCTGGAAAGGAAATGCTAGTTATTGCTCAAGTTCTCAAAGTTGTTTGGTTTAATTTTATGTTTTGTTGGCTTAAAGCAATAATTGGATCCTCATGACGTTCCAAAACTGTATGCTATTATTTTATCAGAGGAACACAGATGTCAAATTCTTTGAATCATTATGTATTGCCACACATTGACAGTTCACAGTGACCATAGGATGTCAAACTACAAAAAGGAAGAAGAACACTAAAAAACACAAGACAGCTTTAAGGAACAACCCAGAAAAAATGTTATTTACCTTTGCTGATGCTCACATCTAGAAACATGCCATACAGACTACTATTATGACATTTTTATGTTGTTGTAGTGTTTTTAGTGCAAATTCAGCTGTGAGAATAGCATTTGTATGTAACTGAGAGATAATAAATTACTTAATTTTAATCAGATCACTGATATACTGTTGCACCGACTGCAAATGGCACCTATTCACTATTCATTCAAGTCACCAACACAACACACACAAGCATACAGTCACCCTGTGACCTTCTGAACACACTCAGATATCTGGAGACTCTCATTCACGCTGTAGTTTGAAAGGGCACAATCACAGGCCACTGAGTCGCTGTATTGTGAGTGGGATATATGCTGAGCTTGCTGAGTGGAAAGGCAGAAGAGCAGTGAGAGATGTTAATTGGACAGCTGAAGGATGATGAGAGGCTTGACATTTACAGACAATACTGTTACCATGAGCAGACAATCAGAGAATCCTCTCCATATCCTGAACGAACAGGATATCATATACAAAGACTTCGATCCTTCCATGTTTCCAGATCTGCAATTTTACATTGGAACATCTATCTACCTATCTATCTGTCTATACATACATATAAACAATGTCATAAATGATACATAGATAGATGTCATAAATGTCACTTATTCCTGTGATGCAAAGCTGAATTTTCAGCATCATTTCTCCAGTCTTCAGTGTCACATGATCCTTCAGATCAGCTTAAAGCTGCTTAATATTTGTGAAAACATTCAACAGAATTTATTTGAAAAAACAGGATTTATTTGAGATACATTTTTTTCTAACAATATAAAAATCATTACTGTTATATTTAATCAATTTAATGCATTCTTGCTGAATAAAAGCATAACAACTTAAAAAAAATCGTACTGAATGCAATATTTTGAACAATAGTGTGTAGATAAATAGATAATCTAACAGTAAAGATAAACGGTAAAATATTAAATCAATCATAAAAATTGTTAATTAATATTTAAAATAAATCTTTAATAAAAAAAGCAAAGTATTTCAATATTTATTTTATGAAAATATCACATTTTTACTGAAATTTTGTTTTAAAAACTCCACACCAAAAAGATTTTGGCCAGCCAAAAGTGCCCAACACACCAAATTCAATTTCACTTAACTAGACACAAATATACACAATTGCACAGTCGCAAAAGATTTGAAGCAGTACTTTCAAAACACACACACATGCACACACACATACCACTTGCACTCTTTCAGGCGCACAGTTCATTGCCCAGATTTACAGTATTTATGTGCTGACATTTCACTGCTCAATGCACTGCTTACGTCACTCCTAAAAGCCCAAACCATTGCAAAATATAATGCCTTTATTTACACATGAGGTGAAGAGAAGCCAGTGCATGTGGGCGGCCGACAGCTCTGTAAAAGAAGCTTTGATTTAAATCAGACTTGTTTCTAAACGTGTACTCTTTTTCTCCATGTCATTATTGCAGTGCTGGGCAATATTGACAATATTTCAGCAACATCCACTTACCTGCACACTTTCATGTTCTGTGAATGAATCTAAAACAGCCTCACAACTTTGCAGACCCTTTTCATGCCCAAACAGCAACATTACACGCTGAAAATGTAAAAAAGCATAATAGGTCCTATTTAAGAAAACAGAGTCAGATAATTACATGTCTTATCAGTCTTGTTCTTTTGGAAAAGGTTAAAAAAGGAATCAAACCACTCTCTTTTACAATCATGAGATGTGGTTGGATTCAATTAAAACATACAATTCATACTTTACCTCTAAAAGACTGAATATGAAGGTCAATAATCTCAAAAATGGATTGCATAATGCATTATTTATACATTTAAAAATATTATTTCACTATGTTCTGTGGGAGAGACAAATATTTCCATTTATTTCTGAGCATTTTTTCATCACTCTAATCCACTTTGTATGGATAAGAACCACCAAATTTCTTTTTATTAAGAGAAACACATTTGTCACGGAGCATGGATGATTGTTTAATACGTGCGCGGTCAAGTCGAGGTCTTTCTTCAGTTAGAGAAGTGAAACTGCAACTAAATTGAAAGTGACAGAACTTCTGTTCATTTACTGAGAATTTCCTTTAGTGGATTATGAGATTAACGGAAACTGGCCAGTGGATTGAACAACAACAAAAGAAAGAAGTGGCTTTAACATTTAACCTGTGACTGACTGGATTAAGATGCTAAGGAATTCCAGGGTGTGAGAAAAAGGAAAAGGTTACACATCTTTGGTGGTCAGCGGCAAAGCCTTAATGTGGCTAGTGGGAAATAACTTTAACCCATTTGATGCATAAATGTATTCAATTAAAAAATTCTCTTTAATTCAAGACAAGAATATGGCTCAAAATTATGCAGTATGAGAGGGTTATATGGTGTTCCCAGGGCTCCGTCTTGGGCCCTCTCTTATTTATCTGAAATTTGGCATTCAATTTCATTCAATTTTCTACACCCATACTCATACTTTAAGTTCACTTAGTAGACACTTGGAAGATACTTGGTGTATTACTTTCAAAGTGGCTGATAAAAGTATACCATTCAAAGGTTTAAGGTTTATTTTTGTTTGTTTGTTTTAAGAAATTAATACTTTTATTCAGTTGCCGATGCAGAAAGTGGATGATGGGTGTGCCTCTAAAAGTGTGGGTGGGCCGGAATAATTCGAATCACCTCATGTTTTTCAATCGGCTTAATTTGAGAGACCTGACCAGTCGCTGCGTGGCACTATAAACTCCCATGACTTTAGCACTGTAAGGGACCTAGCGACAAATTCAAATCAACAATGCTTTATTAATCAACTCAAACAGTCGGGTGCCAATTCCCGAGCCAGATCCACCAACAGGGCTGAGGCTTAGTTGATGTGTAGTTGCAAAATTACTTAAAATCCTAGAAATAAGTGCCCCTTGAATCATACAAAACGATTTATCTGATCAAAGTTGCACAAGCTTGATCATAAGAGGAGAGTCAATATCTCTGTTCAGCTGAGATGCCACAGATCCGCCCCTCTGACCCTCTGGTGGGAACTTTCTTTTGAAGACAGCCTTATTAACAGACAAGTGATGGGAGCATCTGGCAGCGATGAAGAGACGTTTATAGAGCACGCCAAATGCTATCTCACCATTACGCTTATCATCCGCAGTACTATTTACAAGATCAGCAGGCTACCATCTTTGACCAAGACTTCAAACATGGAGCTTCTGGTTCATCTAAAGACTGCTGTGGCACGCGAGAGTGTAATCAAGGGTGCAGCACCTTGTCAACACTGCTGAAACTGACACAAAACACAGTACAGAGACTCGAGCACTGATGAGGTTTAACCTGCATGAGCCTCTCATACAGTTACAGTTTAGACAGCAAACATGTTAGGCCAAAAAGGTTCCCCCATCTAATCTAACCGAGATGTCTGAAGTTTGTGCTGAGAATTTTTTTTTTTTTTTAAAGAAATTAATACTTTTATTCCGCAAGGATGCATTAAACTGACAGTAAATTGACAATAAATACTTTTAAATTGTTAGAAAAGAATTCTAATTGAAATAAATGCTGTTCTTTCGAACATTCTCTTCATTAAAGACTCATGAAAAAAATGTATCATGGTTTCCACAATAATATTAAGCAACAGTTTTCAACATTGATAATAATCAGAAATGTTTCTTGAGCTGCAGATCATCATATTAGAATGATTTCTGAAGGATCATGTGACACTGAAGACTGGAGTAATGATGTTTTGATCACAGAAATAAATTACATTTTATAATATATTAAAATAGAAAACAGTTATTTCAAATTGCAATAATATTTCACAATAATGCTGTTTTTACTGTATTTGTGATCAAATAAATGCAGCCTTTATGAGCATGAGACTCTTCAAAAACATTTTAAAAACTTAAAATGTCAAGGGTTTGCAAACTCTCAGCACGCATTGTAGCATGAATAAATGATGCGTTAGTGCCATAGGATGATTACTTTGCTCTTCGCAAAGATTGAAAAGTTTATGTGATGTTAATTTGTTAGAACAAAAATATTGTAGTTGTCCTGACAAGAATTTATTTTGTTTAGTGAGTGAATAAATGAAATGAATGAATACAGTATTGGTCTAGGAAAACTGACATCTTCACCCTTTATTCAAATATAATTAAAAATATGTTAAAGATTTTGAAAGCATATTGCTAGTTGTGCTTGAAGTCAATAGTTTTATTTGTGATAACGCAATGCCAAATTGTGCGACATAAATTTTGGCCAGGCTGTCATACAAAGAAATTATGAACATGCAAAAACAAGAGAGATCCAAATAAATATTAATAATTGATTATGTTGTAGTCAATGCACGCTTTTTCCTGTGAGCTTTTTGTTTTTCTCTGCATTTATTTTTGCATAGTAAAATAAAACCTGTAGCTGTAGTCTACCTTTTTCGCCAAATAATTTTGTCAGATAAATACCTTAGTCAAGTTTAGTGTTTTGTTCTTCCCTCATATTTAAAATATTTAAAAATTATAAAACATTTCCTCAAATTTTGATGGTTTAAATCAAACTTGTAGTGTCATTAAAGACAAACATGTCCTCCACTTTTGGCCACTACTGTACATACATACACAAATACATACATATTAGTTTTACTAGAGACAACAGTCTTTTTTATATAATGCACAATGTTTCTGAAGGTTCTGAATTAAAAAAAAAAAAAACTTCCTGTTTTGTAAAAGCATTATCAATTAACAGTTTAATAAAATATATAAAGAGGAAGCAAGGTTATGGAGAAAGCGTGAGGCTGAACTCTAATGCTGCTCTGAATCATCTGCCTGTCTTATAGTAAAACTACTGAGCACTGAGAGAAACACAAGAAGACACACTAAGATCATCTGTGAATTCTTCTCATTCGTCATTTGACATCTTGTTGGAAACAGAGCCAAGATAAGACCATCCAGGCCAGCAGAGTGCTAGGAAGCTTTTGTAGATTCACAAAGAAAAACATGCACATGTGCACAGTATCACACATACACAGATAAACACACACACATACACACGTACTGTACACACACCTGCTTGGATATGTCAAGCCTTATAAATAACTTGTAAAAATGTTATGTCATTGTTACGTATCCAAGTATACTGAGTGCAGCAGTATCCATATCTAGCACAGGGAAAATATATGAGTAATATTTCAAAACAAAAACTGATCTGTGATTTAAATAAAAAACACTAATAATCATAATAATATTGCAATGCATTGAATACACTGATTTAATATATAAACGCCTGTGAATAAACCCATAAATATATACACACTCATTGCCTCATATTAGCAACATATAAGTTAATCTTATTTTGCAATTTACTAGAATTAATGTGAGCGTCTTTAGCTGCAACTCATAGATAATGTGCACGAGTGCAAAGATACAGTCAATATGACCAAAAAGTTGGAGGTTAATGGGGGCAGACTGTCAGTATTCAGAAATTCAATAAAAACATCACTGACTCTTTCACTAAAAGCATTTTTAGTATTTTTTAATGGATGTTGGTACTAGCAACAAAGTTTGTGGTTATTAGTTCACTATGTTCATTCACAACAAATACATTTCACTTTGTGAGAGTCGCCGGGACGCTAGCCCTTATAAATACCTTTCTATATTATGAATTTGTTTTAGTACTGTTGCTATGGTGAGGTTTCCCGACATGTTTATAGAACCTGACATTATAAATTAAAGAGCCTTAACAACACTTAAGTGGACTTACAGAAGACATCAGCTGCCGACCGGCAACCAGCAGGGAGGCGGAGGTGGAAGTGGGATGTGAGCTGTGTTGTTCACAGGGGTTCCCTATTTACTGAAATCTCCATTTATAACCATTATATGCAAATATATTACACAGCATAACAGCACCACAGAATTGAGCAATTAATTAAGAATTATAAGAGCAGATATAACACTATATTGTTGTAGAAGAACAAATCTGAGAGATTGTCACATATAGGGAAGTTTTCACTTGGCCAATATCTCATTAAAAACAATTAAACATTTGTTTTCTCCAGCAGTGATTTTGTATGTTGATTTTGAACACTGAGTTCCTCCAAAATTCACCGCAATTGAAGCATGTTTTCACAAAAGGTCAAAGTGTGTTCAATGCACTATATCTTATTCCTGGACAATAGACCTTTGCCAAGCTAGACTAAAATTAAAATGGATAAAAACAAGAATGTGAGGGATAGACGTACAGTCTTTACAATTGCACGCACTGTATAAAGATCACTAGATCATGTAATTTTCAACTCACAACTATTAAAAACTCTTTTTTTCCACACAAACACGTTTCATCAGCTGAACATTTTACTTCTATCTCTCACAGCCTCGCTTTCATTGAACGTGAAAATCAGTGTCAGTGTCTCTTTCAATTTGAACTACAACTTCATTTTCTACTAAAAGCGGCTTTCCGGTGTGTTCATGTTTTTACTTGTGGATATCTGACCTCGAGGGACTGAACAAAAGAAATGAACCAGAGAAGATTTACACGTCAAAGAAGGCAGCGCTTCAGAACCACACCTACCTATTACATCATCACCATCGGACCAATGGTAGGTCGATGATGTTTACCAGCCAGAGTGCCGACTTTTCTGACACACACTCTAAGCAGTAGACCAATCACAACAGACTCAGGACGGCTGACCAATCAGAGCAATCTGCTCTTTTCAGAAGGCAGGTTTTAAAGAAACAGAAATTAAATTAACCTATTCTAGTGGACCTCCTGAACAAAATTATGAAACTGCAAATGAGCATAATAAGGGCCCTTTAACATTAATATTTAATATAATTAGGGATGCACCAATATGAAAGTTTTGGCAAATACCGATAACCGATATATTGGCCGATAAATCAAAATTAAGCGCCTGATTAAAAAAAAAAGAAGTCTCACCATTAAAAGCCATGTCTCAAGCACACAATTATAATGTTCTCATTATAATATTACGTAGCCTATACGACAGACTTGCGCTGTACATCGCTGTATTTTCCTTTTTGAAGTGATTTCAATCATATTTCAAAGAATTCAAAACCATCATGGCGGACAGTGTGCATCTGAAGGAAATAATCCATTATTTATCGGCTTTAATATATCAGCCAAATTTGAATGATAACATTAAAAATGAACATATATCGGCCAATACTGATATGGTGGCCGATATATCATGCATCCCTAAATATAAATATATTTTTAATATTAATACTTACATTGGTTAACATTTTAATATTTATATTAGCAATAAATATTACATTTTAATTTAAATACATTGCTACTTGTGAGTGTTCACTTGAAAAACACGCTTTTATACCCCGATGGTGTAGTTACAACATCTACCAGAAGGAGCTAAACCTCAAACCCTTGTGATGTTTTTAACTTTTGGTTTGGATGGCAGAAAATGACATGAATAATTCATGATGCCAGTGCAAAAGAGGAGTGGCTAAAGTTATTTCAACCGCCAAAGTAAATTCAGGACCATAACATAAACCTCTCAACAATGAAAACTTCAAGCGACTGACACACACTTTTAAGGTGTTTATGCAAGCAGGATCAAATGCCAGAAATGTCCCTCGGCCATACTTTCAAAAGACAATGTTCTAAAGGCTGAAGCATTTGAAGCATCCCTATCATGCTTCAATCTCTGGTGATGAACTATAGCTCTGAATATGTTGTCACTTCACACTTTCATGTCTGTGTTTGTAAAAACCGCCTGAGTGCTATAAGATGGTTACGTCCACTTAAAATAAGCCTCGAACAAAGGCCTGCACCAGAAATGTCAGACTCCGAGTCTAGCCTGGCAAAAATAACATTATATAAACACAGCAGATTACAGCAGATTATCAACACTGGTGTGGATCACGTTACACGCTATGCACTTTTGGGCCTTTGGCCTTCCCGTGTCTCGCTGCTTTTAAACGCAGGTCATCGTCTGATCTCTACGGGAGGGGATGTTGTGACTCACAGTATCAGATGGATATTACGTCAATAAATCTAAAGTGTTACTGCATTCCTCACTTGATAAACATGACGAAGGTTGCAAAGATTTTTGAGAGTTTTCACACATGGTTGCTTTACTATTTACTCGCTCCAGGAAATCTGTTATGCAAGGCCGACTTTGCGAAAGCAGTGATTTGGCATTTATTCACTTGCTAGATTAACATGGTAATTAATCACTGTGATTCATTGGGAAAACGAACACTAACAAAGCACAGAATGCACACAATCTTAACCCTGAGTCAGCGTTTGTACAGTGCGAACACTAGGCTATCAGCTGAAGAACCGTACAAGCTCCTGTTCGTCATTATCCTGGAAACTTAAAACCCGCTGCACCACATCCTGGGAGAGACAGGTCGTCCCGCGGGAAACATTTCTGCCCCGAAAGGAGAAATGAATACACAGCATCAGGACTTCTTCTCCAGCGCTCTGTCACAAGGACGAACCACCGCATCACAATACCTTTTACTGCAACGGCTCTTGCACCTATTTAACTGATTTTCATCTTTATTTCACTTGAAAATGCACATTAAAATTTGCATCACAATACAAGAAAGACCAATGACGTTTTCCAGCACAGATGTAAATGTTTGATCCAACTTGCTGGGCAGTTTTATTTAACTAAACTATTGTTTGAAATGACTATATGGCTGGCATAAAATGAACCTAAAATAGGATGGAAATTAAAAATCACACACATAATTACTAGAGGCAACAGTAATCAAAAGGTGAACATTTATTGTGATTTAATAAATGTTTATTTATTTATTATTGATTAAACTTATTAATAAATATTTAATTTATAAAACATACGATAAATGTTAATTTCCAACCTATTTTGGGTTCATTTTAAGCAAGCAATACAGTAATTTTTAAACAATAGTTGAGTTAAATAAAACTACCCAGCAGGTTGGCTCAAACATTTAACCCAACTGCTGGGTTTAAACAACACAATCGCTGTGTTTGTCCTTTTTTAACCCAACTTGGGTTATTTGTCACCCAGCATTTTTTGAGATGCTGAAAATTCAGCTTTGCATCACAGGAATAAATTACATTTTAAAATATATTTAAATAGAAAACAGTTGTTTTAAATTGTAATAACATTGTACAATATTACTGTTTTTGCTGCTATTTTTTATTTTTATATTTGGTTATGCTTAATTTCGATAGTCAACTTTAGACATTCTACTAACTGTAGTAAGTATAATACAGTAAGTAACTTTACAACTACATGTCAACTAGCAGTCATTAGAGTATTAGTAAACTGTCTACTTAATATCTGCTAACACTTTATTTTGATGCTCCTAACAGACATTCGTCTGACTATAAGTAACTTTTCAAGTACATGTCAACTCTAACCCTAACCTAACAGTTTACTAATACTCTAATGAGAGTTAGTTGACAGAATAGTTAGTAGAATGTCTGAAGAGGACTATAGAAATTATATTTTTAATTGAATAAATGCAGACTTGGTGAGTATAAGAGACTACTTTCAAAAACTTTTGAATGGTATTTTATGTATAAATTAACATAAACTATATTTGTATTATATTTTATTATGAAAACAAGTAATTGTTCATTGTTATTGTGTGTTAACTGATGTTACTATATATAATCTTACTGATTGAGATTCTGAGGTCAAATGATTTTGGTCTGTTAGTCACTCTTAAAAACTGGGTGTTGTCAGCTGCCATAGCATGGATACACAAAATGAAAAAAACATCTCTCTCTCTCTCTCTCCACACACGTACATCACATTAGCAATGAATAACCTTCCCCTGGTATAAATTTATCAGAAATCTGAATAAAGCCGGTAGTGCCAACTGGACGCGTCGCCATGTACAGAATGTGGCAGGGTACTGAAAGAGAGATCAGTTTAGTGCCAGCTTCCCATCATGCAAGCATTCCCAAAGATGTGAGGAGTGACTGGGGAAGGATCATGCAACATTGACTGGACAAATAATTCAAAACAAAACCCATTTTGGTCTTGAGTGGAAAAGGCAAACTTACTCTCACATTTGTGCACACAGACATCTAAAGGCTGTGAGAGTGATTCCTGCACAATCACCTCCTCCGTTCTAATAAAATCTAATTAGTGTGATGATAATCTCATTTTTGCTGGAAAAAAATAAAACTGAGAAATAAGCACATCTTTCATAGGAGCAGTAATCTCCAGCCTCCTCTGGATGTAGTTCCTCTGAGGATGAGACATAATGAAGTCACTCAAAGCCTTAATATACAGTGTGAACTAATGCAGATAAAGAGAGCATTCCCTGCACACACCTCATTTAACTCAATTTGCTGAGCAACAGCCTTCGGTCCTTGAAGGAGAAAATAACGACACCATCGTAAAGAGCCTTGGAGTCAAATGTTTTGTAAGAAGATGAAATGGAACTAACATAAAACTTTTTTGTAAAAAGACGAAATTAAACAAAAATAAAACTTAAGAAACAATTAAACATAAAACATGACAAAACCAAACATTTAAATGCAACTGATTGAAACAAACAAAATAATTTAACTAGGAAAAATGAAAACAAAACTAAAGAAATCAAAGCAAAATAACCAATTCAACGAAACAAACAACAAAAATCTAATGCACTTAAGTGAAACAAACCAAAACAAAAAAAATTAAACTAGATGAAACTTGAAAAAACAAAAAAATTAAACAAAACTGAAAGAAACCGAAACAAACAATTAAATGAAATAAAACATGACAAAACAAAAACTTTAACTAATCAAGAATAAAATAAAAACAATTTAACAAAACGTGACAAAATAAAAGGCACTTAATTGAAACAAACCAAAACAACAAAATTTTACTAGACGAAACATGACAAAACAAAAAACTGAAAAACTAACTAAAAGAAATCAAAACAAACAATTAAATGAAACAAAACATGACAAAACAAAAAATGAAACTAATCAAAAACAAAACAATTCAAAACATGATAAAAAATGAAAAAAAAAACAAAAAAACTAAATGAAAACAATTCAACAAAACAGGACAAAACAAAAAATGAAATTAATAAAGAAATAAAAACAATTCAACATGACAAAACAGAAAATGAAACGAAACAAAAACAAAGTGAAAACAATTCAACAAAACAGGACAAAACAAAAAATGAAACGAAACAAAATCAAAACATTTCAACAAAGCATGACAAAACAAAAACAAACAAACAAGTCATTGTGAAACACCTAACCAAAACCACAGAACAAACGGCAATACAAAACTGGAAATTTTATTCAAAACCAAACAGACACATCTCTGTTTCTTCCTGGAAGGATTGGACTGTCCGAAGTATTGAGACTTAAGTGAGGGCAAAGGCCTGAAGCCATAGTCCACTCACAAGCACTTCATAATCAATCATAAATGTGCCCTCAACTAGCACTTGGCAGAAAGACTCAAAAAGCATTTCCTCTTCTTCCACCTAATTCACCTTATTAGCGCTAGTCAAATGAGTGGATAGCACTGCGATGGAGTAGTATGGGCATGAGAGGGAGTGCCGTAGCTTGAGCGTAAATTAAAGGTGGTGTGAGAAAAAGAGATAATACACTGCTGAAGCATATTATGGAATGAAGAGTGATAAATAAATATTGGGTATTACTAATGAGGCAGAATTTACACTCCACTGACGCTAACCAATAAAGCGGGCTAATGCGAAACAAGCAACACTGAAGTCATGAGCAGGTTAAATGAATATGCTGAGCAGAAAGTTATATTCAATAAACAATTCTGGTACAGTGATGGATCACCACATGATTTAACCCTATGAAATATGAGTCCTGAAGAAACACTAGCATTCATTCTAATAGCCAAACTTCCAGTCTGGACAACATTCATCTCAGGCAGATTATAGTTCATCTGATTTGTATAAAGGAACTGTACTGTGAAAGCTGCATCCATCTCAATCCTTCATCTATAAATAATGAGGATTTAAACGTATATGCTCTCATAAGCCCATGCTGTAAAAGTCTGAAAGATGACTGATATTTATTTTCTGGAATCAGGACACATGTACAGTCTAATAAATGCTGGGTTAAAAACAACCCAAGTTGGATAAAAAAAAAAAAGGCACTTTAAAAAATCTTGGGTTATTTTAGCCTTTTGGGTCATTTTTGGGGTTATTTTTCCAGTGTTTGGGTAGTTTTTGTGTTACCTAGCTCCTGGGTGAGTTATTTATTAAGGGCTTTTTGCGAGCTCTTCAGGAGAGAGCAGTGCAGCTCTGTCGAATTTGTGCATATCTTTGGTAAAATACAGGTTTGTGTACATTTTATTTTATCTAAAATTCATATTGTTCTGTATATCATTTAATTTTATGCAAAGCAACATACAGGGGATTGTGAGTCACGTAAACGAGTGTCGCGTCGGCCTTTTCGCGTGACGGAAATGCCTGCTGCCTTGCATACAATTTTATGATTTTATTCAAAAAGATACAGAATATAAATACTTAGGATGTTAAAATATTTTCTTAGAATTGTACACTGATTATTTATGGACAGGTTATGGAGTCAGTCACAGAATTTTTCGGCTACGAGTGAAACGCAGCAGGCGGCGGTCTGAAGTTAGCAGTTCCTCAGCCAAACTCGAGTCATCTCCGGCACGAGATCCAGCGCCGTTACGGTGGAAACAGGACAACAGAGACTGGTCGGTTACACTTGAATTACTTCTAAATGTTTCATTTTTACTTCATACTTCTAATATTTGTTAAATGAGCTTAAATGTAGGTAATACGTATTAAAAAAGATATAAAATATGCTATACTATAAAATATGATCAAAAATATCAAAAATTATCCTGCAAACCTGCAAAAAAGCTAGTATTATAGTTAAAATGAATCAACCCATTATGTTGAGTTAAATAAACAGCCCAAATTTTTGCTTGGTAAAATTAACCCAACATGTGTTTTGTCCTGTATTTATCCAGCCACTGTTTTTTTAGAGTGTTGACAAACCCAGCGATTGGGTTGTTTTAACCCAACAGTTTGGGTTAAATGTTTGCCTAACCTGCTGGGAAGTTTTATTTAACTCAACTATTGTTTAAAAATGACTGAATTGCTTGCTTAAAATGAGACCAAAATATGATGGAAATTAACATTATTTAATAAGTTTAATGAATAATAATTAAACAATAAACATTTAATAAATGTTCACTTATTGTTGCTTCTAGTAATTATGTGTCTGATTTTTAATTTTAGAGTGTAGAAACTAAAAAGCCACGGTGAGGAAATACGAATCTATAGAAAACTATTAAATCACTAAAAAAGAAAACACTAAAAAAACTCAAACTCGAAACTAAAAATACAATGCAAGGTATCACTCAGCACACTTTATCATATCCACCCTGTTCTCTGGAAAAGTGTCTGCCATCATTCTGTTTAAAAGCCTGCTAACGTATGTGTATTAAATCATCGCCTTGTCATCCAGAGTTGGGCAGAACAAACTATCTGTAGCTTGTCTGTGGCCTTTTACGACAAATCCGGCATTCTTAATGCTGCGTATCCCAAAAATCTTGGTGGCCCCTCTGGTCAGCAGCTAGACTTGACAAGGTCACGGCCACCACAGAAAAAAAATCAACGACCTTCCCAGGAGAGGAGGGTCTTATCCCCATTGGATTTATGATTGCTGCGTAATTTCTTTAAAAGCACAAAAATGCATTATTGAACACCATAACAGCACTACGAGCACAAAAGCATTTCTTACACACGCAATTCCACTGTGCGAGGCTATGCGTTTGTGCCGAGGGAGCGCAATTTTTATTATATATTTACTTACTCAAACTCAAGCGTGCAGCACTTTGAGAGACCGAGCACCACTTCTGGACAAGCTGTTATTTCTGGCTGACTACTTAAAGTTAAAGAATAGGTAAAACTGCAAAACATACTGAATCCTAAAAATGCAGGCCTGTTCACTTTTCCCTCTGGTTCTCTCAGCTTCATATTTTCCTTCTCTTTTGGCTACGTACATTTTTGTACTGAAACAGCCAACACCGTTGCATCCTTATTATATTAAACTGCAAAGCTGTTTCCATTAATCCACATGAAAAACACAAAACAAAATCAAGACAGAAAGAAAGCCAGTGATATAAAAAGGGAAGACATCTAACAAAATGAGAGCTCAATTATTGCCTAATTTCTAAGGTGAGGTTGAAGTGTGACTCGGGGGCTGTTGGAGGTATGAAGATGTTTTTGTCTGTAACCACTGCTGTTCACCTCTTCAGTTCAAGACTGTTTAACAACTCCTGGCACCGCTGCCCTGATTTACAGTCCAAGACTCTGAAAAGCCCTTGTGTTTGTTCGGGGCATGTTGAAAACAGCATGTGATTTTCTATATGTGGTGCTATGGAAAACGGATGCAACCAAAGGTCAGCTTTGACCTGCTAAAACTCCAGCTGCATCCCAGGCATCCGCCCATGTACATTATGTACGTTCACCTCTGACCCCCATCTCTAACACTCTGACAGCTTGTAAGTTTAACCTCTGACAAGACATCTTAATTTGGGGCGAGTGCGAGAGTGATAAAAAAAGAAGCCTTTCCCATGCATAAACATTTTACAGGCTACCAGCCATTCATGTAGGACTAACAGTGTTCCTCTCGTGTCCTAGCAATGGCTCGGTGTCACAAGAGGAATTTGTTTCAGCAACAGCAGCAGGTGTCCTCTCTGTCTGATTTGTGTGTAATAGCTCCATTTTCACAGACAGAACAATGCATTTTTGTCCCTCAGTATTCCCTGAGGAAAGCTAGGTAAATTTGTTCTCCACTGATGTAATTTGTGATTTTAGTCCTGACTGAATCTTTGTTTTTCTCAGGAAATCTTAGTAAAAGTTACAGAGTAAATTAACTATATTTTTTCCAACTAATCTCATCCCATTTTTGATAGAAATGTTTAACATGTTTATGGCCGGTTTCAGACTAAAATACATGTTTGAGCTGTTTTCACTGAAAGCAGCTTGCACTGACTTCTCTTAAAATATATCAGTGTAATTGTTTTGTCTCAAGATGCACACCAGAAATGTTTTTTTTGCATGTTTTAAAAAGCTACTTAAATGTCCTAATTTGTTCTAAGGCCTAATCCTGGCTTAATCTAAGCCCTGTCTGTGAAACCAGGCCCTAGTTAGAAAACTTTTCAAATATTTTGAGCTTTAAATACATCAAATATTGTATTTGAAGCTTTACTTTTTGTTGTGTTGTCTGGCGAACCTTCAACTTTCTGTGTAAAATAAGAGTTGGTGGTTCAAGTAGAAAAAAACAAAACAACAACAGATGCTCACAAATGTCAGTGTAGTAATATTAATCTTAATTCATTATTAAATAATGTTGTTATATTATCTGATAATAGTGTAGTATAATATAATATAATGCAATATAATATAATATAATATAATGTTGGGCAGAAAGCTTTTATGTCCAAAACCGCTATTTTTCAGGAATTTAAAAAATATGTTGATATTGTGGCTTTTTATATGGTTGGACACTTGCATGTATCATTATTATTAACATTTCACCAAAATCAAGCTTAAATGGAGTTACAAGGTTTTTGACCAGCGAGTGTCGGACATTCACGTTTTATCCGTCATTAGAACGGCTGCATCTGATGCAGTAAGTGCATTGCATTACCTTTTCATTAACTTGCGGGTTATAAAGTTTTTTTGTAGCTATGTAGAAGCTCAGTTTTTTTCTGTCATTTGGCCAAAATCTCATGCTATAAAAGATGAAGTGCTTCGCACAGGCTATTTAAGACAGTATTGGCTGTGACCCGACGACAAATGCTAGACTAAAACACTCTGCTCCCCAAATACACAAATCAACATCAGCCAGAACATCATTCAAACAAACAGATCTTTATTTACTCTCGCAAACAAGTAGAGACACTCCAAAATTAGAGTTATGAGGTTTGAAGATCCAATAAAGTTTTATGGATCCAATGGAGATTTAGTCACAAGTTCTTACTTGCTTTTCATTGGTGTAATATTTGCAAAACCTACAGACAGATGTTAAGGGTGACCAATAGTAATGATTTATGAAAAAAATTAAAATGACGAAATATGGAGACACAAGGTTTCCGCTCGACAGCAACGATATAATATAATTACTGTAATATAATATCTTGTTTATTTTTATTCACACATTAACTTTCCATAATGGCCACTTTAAGATAAAAGACACTCCCAAGTCAAATGTCAGTTAGAAAGACAATGGTCTTTATCGTCCTTGTTAGAGCACCCGCCTCCCATGCCGGACTGGTTACATTTGGTGCCGTGACCCGGATGGGAATGAGGTTTAGTGTAACAGAGGCCAGCTAGTAAGAGCTGTGCATGTGAACCTCACTCCCCTGATCTCAAGAGGCGTGCTAGCGACTGACGCTAGAGGCTGCGCTCTTTATCGTCCTTGTTAGAGCGCCCGCCTCCCATGCCAGAGACGCCGGTTCGAATCCCGCTCGGAGCAGGTTGAGTAGGACAAGTTACATTTGCTGCTGTGACCCGGATGGGAGTGAGGTTTGGGGGGTGAGTGTAACGGAGGCAAACTAATAAGAGCTGTGCATGTAAACCTCACTCCCCTGGCCTCAAGAGGCGTGCTACCGACTGACGCTAGAGGCTGTGGTCTTTAGCGTCCTTATTAGCATGCCCGCCTCCCATACCGGAGACACCGGTTTAAATCCCGCTCGGAACGGGTCGAGTAGGACCAGTTACATATAGACTGTATAATTACTCAGATTTGTCTTTTAAAATTTTGTTGATCACATCTGGTCTGACAACATCTAGTTAACATACGAGTTAAATCGAGAAACTAAAGCTATACATTGGCAGAATTTACATCATCCACATGCCACATGCCCAGACTCTAATAGAAACTGCTCAGAGAATCAGACACTAGGTGTCTGAAACATGAGAGTCGTAACCTTGACACGTCAGGTACTGTTAATAGCTCCTCACTGTATTTCACTCATTGGAAAGAGAGACAAATATTATTATAAGAATGCACATCTACGTTTTTACCGTGACACAAAGTATTCAGTTTCAAGATATCTTATATGCAGATGACCTCTGAGTGCTACAATCTTTTCCTAAACCTAGAAATTCACACAATAATCATTTGTTTGTCAACTAATCTGGCCTATAAGCAAATGCAGTAACTATGGCAAAACTGAAAATGAGATGAAAAAAGTATGAATTTATCCATTTTCACTCTCAATTTTCTCTGAAACTAAGCATAGTTGAGCCAAACATGTGTGTGTCAGGATAGATCATAGTATAAGGAAGTTTTTTGCAATATTTTGGTTTCCACTGACCCCCAACTGTCCCCCTGAAATATAAAGGCTGCTATATATTTTCATTTATAAACAACTATTTATACAGAGAAAAATTGTAAATTGACACCCTATAGAAAGTAAACACCCAACATTAAGAGTAGTATTTGATGTATAAACCTGAAGAAAAACAAAAAATATGGCCATCAAAAATAATTGGGATTAATCCCATGATTCCTGACCAGCATTATGAACAGGCAAAAATGTCAAATTTGGTCAATTTACCTTACTGTAAATACTGTATATTAAAGTAGACCTATTATGCCGTTTTACAAAGTCTTGATTGTGTTTTTGGGCTCTACTAGAATAGGCTTTCATGCTTAAATGTTCAAAAAACACATTTTTCACATTGTTGCAGCTCCTCTCTTCTTAGTCTGTCAGTAACACTCTGTTTAGTTCCTGTCTTTATGAAGCCCCTCTTTCTGAAAAGCACATTGTGCTCTGATTGGTCGGCTGGACCAGTGTGTTGTGATTGGTTAACCACTTTGAGTGTGTTTGGGAAATGTCCTGCACCTTTACCATAATTGTGAGTTTCAACACACTACTAACTAACTCAAGCAGGCCTTGTACCTTTTTTTTTTTTTTTGCATATGCCTTGGGTGGGAATTATTTAAATGAAGAATATTGTGACGTGTTCGTTCCCGGAAAGAAAACTCAAGACTACAATGGAGGCGTTTCAGGGAGTTCAGAAATGCGCACTGATATAGAGAATAACTCCCGCTGGAGGGACTTTGTGCTTTGTAACTTTACAGACCTTTTTCATGCTTAAACAGCAACATTACACACTAAAGAAAGATGAATATGTAAAAAAGTGTAATAGGACCCCTTTAAAATTAAATTACCCTATATATTTGCCCTTTGTGTGAGTGTGAGAGAGACAGAGATAGAGTGCTCAGCATAGATGGTGTAAACAAATGGTGGCAGTGGCTTAGAGACAGCTATACTTGTTTAAAGTACACTGGGGTGAAACACGCCAGACCAGACTGCTTCTCTACATGGGGAAAAGGTCTTCTATCAGGTTGACCAAAACAGGGACTCGACACATTTAAAGGCTATGATATGAATAGGTATAAAGGTACTTGATGTAACTCTTACAGAAGCAGTTGTTGAAGCTAGACTTAGTAGGGGAACTTTAGTGACCTTTGAACTTTCAAACCAAAATCTGCATCAATTAAACTCAACATGAAATTAGACATTGAACATATTTATGTACTTAAAACATTCCTGGGGCTGGATTCAAGAAACATTCTTAAGAATAAAATCATTCTTAACTGCTATTTCTTCTTATTTTAGAACTTTAATAAAAAAGTGTTCACAAAAATTTTGTGTTCACAAAAATAAATAAAATGATCTGTTTTAAATATTAAGCTTTACAAAAGATCACTAGTCACATATAAGACATTACTACCACAAGATTTTCCTTTCATCATCTAGCATGCAAATTCTCCTATGGAAGTTAATGTCATTTCACTATCACACGTCACATACATGTCACTAAAAAACGATTGTCAGGTATTTCCTACTTCCTAAAAAAGGGGTTAATAAATAGTTAAATGTGCTAAGATTTGCAAGTGTAAAGTTAAGTGGTGATTTTGTTGTATTATACAAGTGAGCCTCATGAGTAGGATTATATACAATCATACACTGTAAAAAATGAATGTGATTTTAACGGTAAAATATTGTAAAAACGCTCTTACCAGACACTTTATGTGATTTTCACAGTAAAATGCTGTAAATTTTACAATTTTTAGAAGTAAAATAGAACAAATCAATGTATAATTTACAGTCAAAGACTGTAAACTGATATTCCCACAATTCCCTGTGTGACACTCCACATTTGAAAGTATTTTGTTTAAATAATCATGTTTCTTAATAGTTTTTGTTATCAGTTGTGTACATTAGGGTTTTATGTTACATCTTCTGTTGTTTAATGAATGTTTATTGCATTAAGTAAGGGTTGTGGGTTACCATGATGGTGTTTTGCGTTTGCATGAATGACTCTGCATCTTCTGTATATTAGTATATACTTCAGCTCGTGGAAAAGCTACTTGTGATTCTTCATGTGGCTCTCTTTTACCATCTGCATTATAATATGGTTGTCATTATGTTAAAGGTACAAAACAGATTTTAGTAGTAGTGTTCATTGTTGAATTTACTGGTTTACATTCAAATTTTCTTGTTTGTAAATTACAGTTTTATACTGTAAAATTTACAGTTTGTTCTGTAAATGTGTTTACAGTTTTTCTGTATTTTTTACAAAATTATTCTGGCAATCACAGCTGCCAAAATTATTTTGTAAAAACTACGGATTTTTTTTTTACAGTGTACAACACTGAAGTCTTTCATTTTGTTCTTAAGAAAAAGATGTTCTTGAGAAAATATTCAAGAACTTTTTTAAGAACTGCACCTAGGAATATTCTTATGAACTTCTCACAATTTATCTTATAAACTTTTCGACCAAACTGTACTGTAATAACTTCTTCTGAAATAAGTTTCCTTTTCTTCTGACCTCACTTAGGACGCAGTATTTATTCATTAAGCATTGTTTTAGGAAAATCACATTCTATCTGGTTGATTTTCAACGCCCACTTTCCACGTGCTAATCACGGTGGATAAAATCAAGTCCCACCCTACCTTTTTTCTTACTGAATATCCTGTTTCATTTGGAAATGCGTCATGTTTTAATAGTAAATGTGAGGGGAAAAAAGGGTAACACTTTATTTTAGGGTCTTTTAACTAGTTGCTTATTAGCATGCATATTACTAGGATATTAGCTGTTTATTAGTACTTATAAAGCACATATTAATGCCTGATTCTGCATGACCTTATTCTACATTCTTAATCCTACCCAATACCTAAACTACCTTACTAACTATTAATAAGCAGTAATTAGGAGTTTATTAAGGAAAAAGTCATAGTTAATAGTGAAGATGTGCTCCCCAAAAAAGTAGCAAATCACGTTGTCTTTAAAGGGATGGTTTACACAAAAATGAAAATTCTGTCATCATTTACTCACCCTCAAGTTGTTTTAATCCAAACCTGTATTAATTTCTTTCTTGTGCTGAACACAGAAGAAGATATTTTGAAGAATACTGAGTAACCAAACAGTTGATGGACCCCACTGACTTCCATAGTATTTTCTTCCATACTATGGAAGTCAATGGTTACCATCAACTTTTTGTTTACCGACATTCTTCAAAATATCTTCTTCTGTGAGTAAATGATGACAGAATTTTCATTTTTGGGTGAAGTATCCCCTTAAAGTGTATTAATAAGTATATATATATATATATATTTTGAATTTTTGGAATTTCCAATTATATTTGGGCTTGAATACAAAAAGCTCTCATTAGGAGATCAGTGAATTAATTGTGATTTGGCCTGTGTTGTGCTTTTGAGTGAGGGAGAGTGAGGAGAAACAGGCGAAGGTATGAGAGACTCTGATAAGCTCCCTTCTGCTCTCAAACTGTAGAGAATAAAGCTGATGTCTATCTCTCTGCTTTCATTTAATAATCATTGAGAGGATAAAAAAACAATGTACTGTAGTGGTCAAAAACGCCTTCTTAAAAAGGACTCACACTACAGGAAAGAAATAGATCTGAATGTCAATATAATCAGATACACACTAGACATCACACACCTGTCTTTTTTTGCAACAGGCTAAAATTAATACAGTCATAGTCACAGACATCCATAAACAACCTATCTGACATGCAGTGAACAGCTTCTGACCATTCAAATACAATGATATAGCTGATTATTTCAGGATAGGGACCAGCCAGGACCCTCAACCAAAGAGAAGTGGGATAATAACTAACTCTGAATACACAAATGTCAAAGTTAGTATGGTTGAGCACTTGCTTTATACACTCGGCCCTTTAAGTTGGCAACACAATCAGCAACAATGAATAAAACATTTAATAATGTGCTGTATTAGAGCATCCCAAGGCATTTTACGGCTTCAACCAAGTTGAAGCCATATACAACGCATTTGTAAATGTCAAACTTGATTTGTTGAAAGAACGCAGCATGGGAATTTAATCCAATTGTGAGAGATGAAAATCAATCTTGGCTGATGCTGAAATGATATGGTCTATTGGAAGGGTCACCTAATAGGAAAATATCCAGACTCAGCTTGTTCAGAATTAGAGACCGATCGTCACTGGCTCCAGGTGAGCGCGTGGCAGGTGGGCCGTTTGTGTGAGTAAATTACCATCATTAATGCTCATTTATCAACATGCTTCCTGCTTAGCTTAAGACTTTGTACAACAAAAAGTGGATACAGTTGACTTACATGAAGGCGTGATAGATGAATGCCCATCCTCTGGGTCTCTCGAGCACGTTGTACAGGCAGTTCTGTAACTTTCTGTAGCGTTTGCTGGAGGCAGAAGGGGTCGCCCTCGGGCCCGGTGGCACCGGCAGCGGCGTGCCCAGTAAGCCGGTGCGGTGAGACGGGTGTCCTCGTTCTGGGGTGGACGGCTCGCTTCTTTCAGTATGAACAGCCGTGAGAGCCACAAACTCGACCCGCCTATCATCATTGGGTGCAGGGGGCGCCAGCATCCTAATGCCTCCGTTATTTGAAGGGCTACCCAACATTATTGTGTTTATACAAGCAAACTAGTGCACCATCTACCGATACAGTTTGTTTTTACGACCGATAATGATTATAAGTATTACGTTTCCTACAGCTGATATGCAGAACCAATTTTTTGATGTTTTATTTCTGATTTATAACACAATGATAGCTAAATAATTATCATACAACAATAATAAAAACGCTTGTTTATTATTGAGAATATAATCAAAATTAATGCATTATTAGCCTAATAATATTCCATACTGTGAATTAAATAATAATAATGTTTCTTAAATAACCTGTTTAGTTGCATTAATCTCTCTAATTCTTCGCTAATCTTGACAAACGTTAATTATAAACATCGCACTTAAGAATTAATGTCTATTACATACAAATTTTTTAAATAATTTATGTAAATAACAATAAAAAAATGTAATTAATTTACCTGTGTACACTTTTGTTTCCTGTTCCTGGTAATGTCGCTGTTGGACGCTATTTTTAGAAGTTATCGCGAGACCCGATGCTAAACAACCGATAACCGATTAAGCAGAAAAGCGTTTAAAAATATATTAAACAAACCAAACTACACAGCAAAACTTACTCTATCAAATATTTTTCTGAACAAAAGTGATTATTGTAATCAGAAAAAAATAATACAATACTAATAAATTAGTATTAGGGTATGTAACACAATTACTAATTAAACGTAAAAACATGTCATCCCTTTAAAAGACAGCAAGCTCATTCTTACAACCTGCGAGTGAACAAAAGTGGCTTGTTTCAGGTGATACAGTCGAAAAGCCTCATTACCGCTATCACTAATCACAAAGATACGTCCATACAGCCCTGACTCCACATTGATATGAATATTTAAGCTGAATTTTCATCTTAAATCGTAACTGGACAATGAGCACTTCATGGTGAGACACTAACGTGCGCATTAATTACTCAAAAGTTTTGAGAAACAGCCTGCGGCACACAAAAAAGCCAAACGCATCCCATAACTCAAGTTTTCCTGACAAATACTGTCTAAGCACACAGCAGAAACGTTTAGAAGTACACGACATGCCCGGTTTTCCCCCTCCGGCGCGCGACGCTTATTTCGGTTCTTTAGGGAGGAGCGGAGCGGGTCCGTGTGAGATGAATTCAAAGTCGTGACTGTAGTTCGGTCATTTCAAGATTGTCCCAAAAGTCCGTGACATATTATAGAGTCCAAGACGCTCAACGGTGTGGACTGAGAGAGTGCGTAACCGGCACGTGCTGCGCGGAGAGCGATGATGATGAAAGTGAGAGCGGGATAGACGCGAGGAGAGGGAGGGATGGCTGGCACCGCCACCAAATTCAGTTTTCTGTTTTACCTCAACAAACCTAAACAAATTTCACCCTTAAAATAATAACAACAGAAAGTCCCTGAAGTTGTGTCGCACATTATGGAATCATTAAACATTTATATACAACTTCATATTGGATCAATGTACTTCATGCACTCAGTCATATCAAAAGAATCAATCAAAAGGCCATCTTGTTGATGTCAAGGCCAAGATTAACCCTCTTGAACAGGTGCTGGGGATGTGCTGTACAGTATTCTAAGCTCTGGACATGTGCCTCACTAAATGCCAATATTGTCTGCATGTGTCACCTACCCATTAGGACAATATAAAATAAGAATAGTAATAGTCTCACAACACTCTCTTATATTGCACGAAATTTTGCATACAAAAGTTTGAGAATTAATGAGTAAGTTATGTGATGTTGATGGTTGATGATGGAGGGACATCAATCAATACCTTGCATTTAGTTTATGTGATTTTATGCAGACCGTCCTAATGGCTTCGGCTGCTGCTATATGCAATGCTTTAGAGCAACCGTGGAATGCATTAGTCCTTCGCCTCTTAAGCCCTTTATTCCCTGCATGCCCTCTTGTGCAACTTTGCAACATTCTTTCGCAGTGAAACCCTTGTTTTAATGACATTTCAATGGACGTTCATTAAACGCTTGTTTTTAAAGCTGTGGGATGAATAGGGAAAATGTTGTGTGCAAATGAGCGAGGATAAAAGAACAAAACGAAGATAAACAAATTAATTATTTTGTTTACATTATCCATCCATTTTGTTTGGAAAGAAGCTGAGTAATATGATACTTAGGGCTCAGGCATTTCTCAGAATTTCATAAGATGGTACTTTCGACATCAGATGAAAAAAGCACTTAAAGGGTTAGTTCACCCAAAAATGAAAATTGTCATTTATTACTCACCCGCATGTCGTTCTATACCTGCACGACCTTCGTTCATCTTCAGAACACAAATTAAGATATTTTTGATGAAATCCGATGACTCAGTGAGGCATCTATTGTCAGGAATGTCACCAAACCTCTCAAGATCCAGAAAGGAACTCAAAACATATTTAAAACAGTTCATGTGAGTTCAGCGATTCTACCTTAATGTTATAAAGCGACGAGAATACTTTTTGTGTGCCAAAAAAATTAAATAACGACTTTTCAACAATATCTAGTATCTGATTTCAAAACACTGCTTCAAAGCTTTACGAATCTTTTGTTTCGAATCAGTTGTTCGGAGCGCCAAAGTCACGTGATATGCGATCCGAATCACTGATTCGAAACAAAAGATTCGTAAAGCTTGGAAGCAGTAGCTGCGTTTCCATTACAGATTTGCGCAAAACTTTTGCGCTATTTTCTAAATGTCGATAAAAAACTATTGCGAAATGATGGCGTTTCCATTAACCGATGTTATGCGGTTAAAACTCTCGCGATGAGTCATTTTCCTCTTGTGATAAGTCATTTTCTAAAAGATATTTCTTTCTTGGAGCGTAGCCTAATATTTGCCCTTCTCCCTGCTTCCCTGGGTGCTTTTCAATACTCCAACAGATGCTTCCTCATTTCTTCGCTCCTCTATCCTCCAGCCTGTGATCTGGAAACCGTTTAAAAAAAAAAAAAAAAAAAAATCGTTAGGCCTAAATGCCATTTCAATTCTATAAATGCACCGCGAAGAGGTACGAAGAGTGAGAAAACTTCCTGAGGAGCTATGTGCGAGGATGCACATCTAATACTAGCCTATTAGTTTCTAGAATGTTAATTATTAATTGTTAATAGATTAACACTATTAGTATTAGATGTCAAACTTTATAATAATGGTTCCCAGATCCCTCAATGCTCGAGCGCAGCTGATGTCGTTCTGAAGTGATGCTCGAGTCGAGGCATCAACAATATTCTAATAGCCTATACAAATCAGTTTTCCTTCTATTAGCCTACCCCGTCTTCGTTTTCTTTTCTTGTATCCTCCCGTTGCATCTATTGGGTGAAGCTGAGGCGCGAGAGATGCAAAAATAAGAAAAGAAAAGCACTCGTCTTCTACATAACGCGCTATCTTTAAAGAATGATGATGTGACTGCGTCAGGTGACCTGTAAATGCATTGCAGTTTTGCAAAATATTCCTTTTTCGAATTGCCTGAAAAACCACCTCATGTGAGCGTAAAAACTTTTTTGCGATATTTGGGAGTTTTTTGCGTGTTTCCATTGAGCGCATTTTCAATTCGCAATTTCAATTTGCGCAATAGAGGCCTCACTGAGCCATCGGATTTCATCAAAAATATCTTAATTTATGTTCCGAAGATAAACAAAGGTGTGGAACGACATGAGGGTGAGTAATAAATTACAGAATTTTCAATTTTTGGGTGAATTAACCCTTTAAACATACAGCATCCCTGCAGCTCAAACAGTACAGCATCGCTAAGGTCATGGGTTTGATTCTAGAAAATATATGATCTGATAACATCTGATAACCTTGAATGCAATGTAAGGTGCTTCTGATAAAAGCATCTACCAAATCCATTAATGTAAATGCAATCATATTACCATAAATAAATAAATAAATAACAGCAATGAAAATGAAATGAATATCAAGAGTGCATGTTCATCCATAATTTTAAAGCCCTTACTGATTAACTCTTTCCACGCTTCCCTGCCACTCACAAGTTTTTCCGGCAATTCGTGTTTTCACTATTATACAGTAGGTGGCGGTGTTACGGATCTTCTGAAATAGTACAACATCTCAGTATCCAAAAACAAGCAAAGAAGAAGATCTGTGTAAATCAGAAGAAGTGGATATAAGTAGTTTACACACAAGTAGGCTAACATGATCGCCAAATATTTTTTGTTTCAAGCCTCAGAAAGGTGGTAAAGTAATCCATGTGGTAAAGTGGAAATAAATCAGACTACAAGTTGCTACCTGACCATTCATCGTGTGCCGTCTTTAACCGCGTGCATGCTGTCATCGAGAAGGCAGAGCTATTGACTGACAGAAGGTGCTAGCAGCCATTGTTTTGCTCTGTTTTGTCGTCAGAAAAGCCCAAAAGTGGACACATATCTGGATTGCATGGATATTTGGATTTCCTCCAAAGAGAACTGAGGAAACATGTTTTATTTACCTTTTTTCAGTCTGTCACGGTAGAAACATCATAAATGCAGAAATATTGTTGCCATAGTTGTTCCACCTAGCAGGAATGATACCACTCTCTCTTTCGTTTCGGCATGTTTGAAAGCATGTAGGAAGGAGCTTCTGTGCTTCTATTGGCCGGTGTCACACATGTGACGGAACTCGTTGTGGACGACCGGAAAAAAAAATTAACATATGCTAGTCTTTCTGTCGTGAAGCATCACAGATGCGGCATCGGTTGTCGTCCACTATGACACACTACACGAGCTGAAGCGATCGAATCTTGTGTCCCGACGCCCATTGTCGTTTACAAATCCCCACGACACCCTACGTCCAGCAGATCGTGGCAAAATTGGGCTAAAATTGTGTTGTCTGAAACGGGAATTAAGCTTGGTTCAGACTACATGATTTTAGCCCGGCTTTGCCACGATTTGCTTGACGTAGGGTGTCGTGGGTATTCGTAAGCGGGACGCAAGATTCAAATATTTCAGTTTGTGTAGTGTGTCATAGTGGACGACAACCGATGCCGCGTCTGTGAAGCTTCACGACGTCACGACAGAAAGACTGGCATGTTTAATTTTTTTTCCCAGTCGTCCTCGACGAGTTCCGTCACGTGTGACACTGGCCAATAGAAGCACAGAAGCGCCTTCCTACATGCTTTCGAACATGCTGAAACGAAAGAGAGACAGTGGTATCGTTCCTGCTAGGTAGAATTTTACAATGGAGGAAATGTTTGTGGAGCTATGGCAATACTCCTGATGTTTCCTCGAGGGACTACCGCGACATATAAAACATACGTTGCCTCAGTTCTCTTTGGAGGAAATCTAAATATCCATGCAATCCAGATATGTGTCCACTTTTGGGCTTTTCTAATGACAAAACAGAGCAAAACACACTTTTATCCATTGTTTGTTTACGCTCACGGCACCTTCTGTCAGTCGATAGTCACGCCTTCTCCATGACAGCTCAAACATGGTTAAAGACAGCAAGCCTGACATGTTTCTTGTCCACAACACGACAAGATTTTAGGAGTCAAAATCGTATAATCTGACACAGTGACTATCGTAACCGAAAAAAATATCATGTAGTTTGAACCCGACATTACCCACACAGCAGGAGACTCCTAGGCGGATCCGCATTCAAGTCGCCAAACCCGCATGACTGTCACATTCGTTTTGGCGCCGCCCAGAGGATCAGCTCCGCCTCCGGGCGGCGCCGTAAATTCTACTGTCAATCAGTGGATCCTGAGTGGACCAATGTCGGATCCACAGAGGCGCACGCGCCTTTACTGTAATGGTTGTATCAATTTGCAGGTCCCAAACGGACCCGCCGCGGAGGTAAGGTTTTAATCGCGGATGCGGAGCGGATGCAGCACGGAGCCACGGCGGGTCCGCGATCCGCCTTTGTTGCGGATCCGTCACTGCGCGCAAGTGGACGCCGATATGGGTCCGTTCGCGCATACGTTCCGGAAGCCGCAATCTGCCGCGGAGTCCTTTTGCTGTGTGGGTAATGATGTCTTTACTACCTTTCTGAGGCTTGAAAGTGGTAGTTGTGTAGGCTGTCAGCTCTCAGATTTCATTAAAAAGATCTTAATTTGTGTTCCAAAGATGAATGAAAGTCTTATGGGTGTATAACAACATGAGGGTAAGTGATTAATGACGGAATTTTCATTTTCGGGTGAACTAACCCTTTAAAGAAGCCAGTATGGAGATCTGAATGTGACATGACAAGACCAAGCTCGGTTTTACTTAATCACATATAATTTCTTAAATTATAATCCGTTTAGTCCTTATGTAAGTGCAGGTGACCCACAGCAAACTCACAGGATTAACTTCAAACATTTCACAGGAGAGAATTGATCATTCAGGATCCACCTACACATAAACAAACAGAGTCCCCTCCTAACACCAGCAATTAACACGAAAACAGACTGATACATAAGCATCCCAAACCACCAGCCCTGAATTCTGATGACACACGGCAGCTGGGCAAGGTCACTGGACTCAGAGGAGAAACAGCCGTTTCTTTGAGGGCCAAATGTCACTGCTGAGACAAATCTACTGAAAGACATAAACACCTTCTCGTCTTCCGTTTGTGCATGGGTGCAAATACACAACAAATGTTGTGAAGTGATATGGGAAAACTTACAGCTCTTTACACATAAATACACACACTCACAGGACACATTCACTCACGTCCCAAAAAGCACTGTGTTATCCAAGACTGAACGCCCACTGAGGGACATTAGGAGAATTTAAAAATACACACACATCAGCAGGACTGGTAGGACCTCAGGCCCTCACTTCCGCTCCGCTCTGTAGAACACGACTGCTCAGCAATGTTTCCCACACCAAAAATATTGTTTGGCTTATTAAATTGTTTCTTTTTTCATGTTCATTCACCAATACTTCCTTTTTGTTTTTTAAAATGGCGCTCAGTCAACAAAAAACATGTTAATTCTAAGGTGAGTTGTGAATTACGGCTTTGTTCAGACTGCAGGCAAATCGGATTTTGTCTCAAATCAGACATACCATTTGAACACCATATGAATACTTCCTTCAACAGTTTTGATGTTATCGTTGTGTGTCACATTAAGAGTGATGCAAGAGACAGTTTGAAATCCGATTTGAGCAGCCAGAGAATCCAGACTGAGACAAAAATCTGATTGGAATCGCATTTCAAACCACTTCCAGAAGTGGTTTGAATCAGATTTGGAAAAATCTGCGTTTTTTTTTGCTGTCAAGACTTTCAAAAACCCATCTGGATAAGATATGGATATGCAAAAATCTGATTTTTGCTGGCAGTCTGAACATGAATCCTACAGTTTTGTTCAGACTGTCAGTCCAAATCCGACTTTTGTGCATATCTGACTGAAATCCAATCATATTTAGCAAGTGTGAACGGCAAAAACGGCAAAAAAAAAAAAATCGCATGAAATCCTTGATAGGTGTTTTATCAGGATCGGGTTGTCAAAACATTTACAAAGCTTTTTAACATTTCAAATCAATCACATCTACACTTTAATCATTTTGCCAAGTTTCGAGAGTTTCAAAATCATGGTAACACTTTACAATAAGATCTCATTTGTTAACATTAGTTAATGCATTAACTAACATAAACCAACAATGATCAAAACAATTTTACAGCATTTTGTAATGTTAGTTCACAGTGCATTAACTAATGTTAAAGGATTAGTTCACTTTCAAATGAAAATGACCCCAAGCTTTACTCACCCTCAAGCCATCCTATGAGTGTATATGACTTTCTTCTTTCTGATGAACATAATCAGAGTTATATTAATAAATATCCTGACGCATCCAAGCTTTATAATGGCAGTGAGCTGAAGAAAGTGTCTCCATCCATCATAAACATATTCCACACGCCTCCGGGTAAAATATTGAGCTTCAACCAGACCGCCTTCCGTATTCAAGTTACGAAAAAAGTGTAAACTGGCGTCGCGTCAATTACACTTTTTCCATAAGTTGAATAAGGAAGGCGTAGGACGTAGTGTAAGCTTTTTGAACTGCAAGAGTTTTAGCCTACACTTTCTCCGTAAGTTGAATACAGAAGGCGGTCTGGTGAAAGCTAGATATTTTACTTCATAACTTTTTACACAAACGCATCGCTTCGCTTCAGAAGGACTTTATTAACCCCCCGGAGCCGTGTGGAGTACGTTTATGATGGATGGATGTGGATGGAGACACTTTCTTCAGCTCATACTCATTGATCACGCTCACTGCCATTATAAAGCTCGGATGCGTCAGGATATTTATTAAAATTTCTCCAATTGTGTTCATCAGAAAGAAGAAAGTCATATACACTCATAGGATGGCTTGAGGGTGAGTAAAGATTGGGCTAATTTTCATTTGAAAGTGAACTAATCCTTTAACAGATACAACTTTTGATCTTGTACATTGTTACCGAAATCATTTTGCGAAGCAATTGGTTCTAATGATTTGAAGTTTAGAAAAACCTCATTTCTCGCCCCACTAGTGAACCCCAATGCAGTTTAAGAAGAGGAATCCAAAAATAATCACATGAAGTTCAAGATAAGATCTTCAAGAATAAGGCAAAAAAAAAAAAAAATTGACATGAACCAAGCACAGCCAAAACTCACAAACAAAAGAGCTAAGCTACTTTAAAACAACATTAGACAAAAGATAAGAGTAAGACATGAGAAGAATTTATGCAAACATGTGGAAACAAGCTCACAAGACACATCTACCACAACCACTGACTAAACAAGAACAATGAACAACAACCAATGACAAGACATCAGCCATCCTGAATCGTATACTCTCATATTAAGGGAAATATGATATACTTAATTCAGCTAATGACATGAAAAAGGATGTAAAAGAATGTAACAAAGACCTAACACCTTCTTTACAGAACTATGTGGAACTTGAGGTCATTTAGACTATGACTAGACAAATACTTTCACAGAACTTAAATTATACTCTATGGGCAGTGCAGTCTGTGGCTAGTCTCAAACCTGCCTCTCCTAAACTAACTTTCAAATCCAGTACTTCGTTTTCCAAAATGATGTCATGACTGTAGTGCAGGCCAGAGGCTGGAACAGTGGCACGGTTGTATGTATCTTCTGCTGAGCAGGACAAGCTGGTGTGTTTCCAGTACCTTGAATGAAAGAGACCTTTTGAAAGACCTGTGAGGGCTGAGACACCTTTTCCTTAGCCAAATACAAGGCCTTTTGTGTCTAAACTCCTTAACCTACCAAAGACAACATCCTTGTGCCATCCTTATGTTTAAAACATTGATCACATGTGCAGTACAGAAAGTAACAAGAGGAACACTTTGTTCTCCAGTTCATGCCCTCTTGTGTCACTTTGTGCAACCTCAACCTCAGTCCTCCAGACACTACGGCTTTAAAAAGCACAGGCCCATAAACCCACACCACGAGGACTGTGGCACTGCAGCCGAACAGCTCCGGACTCGGGCCGGTCTGCAAATTTTAGACAAGGATTCTGCAGATACAGACTCTGAAATACGTTTTTGCCTTTTCAGACATGGGTGCAACCTGTAAAGAGCCAGATTGCTAAAGCTTTGTCTCAAAACAAATGGGTCAGTCATTCACAGATTCCAGAACTGAACGGAGGGAAAACACAGGATTATCCTCGAGATAATTCAGCACTACTGAGATTCCGGTTCAGAGTCCAACTGCTTATTCCAACAGCTTTTTACTTTAAAGAGGACTTATTATGCTGGTTTACATTTTCAACTTTCATTAGTGTGTAATGTTGCTGTTTGAGTATGAAAGTTAGAGAGCACTCGATTGTAGTCGAGTTTTCTTCTGGGAACGTCACATTATTCCTCATTTAAGTAATTCCCACCCAAGGCACATGCTAAATAAAGGGGTGATGCCTGGTTGAGTTAGTTAGTAGTGTGTTGAAACTCGCGGTTATGGTAAGGGGCGTGCATTTCCCAAACACGCTTGAAGCGGCTGACCAATCACAACACACTGGTCCAGCCGACCAATCAGAGCACAATATACTTTTCAGAAGGAGGGGCTTCATAGAGACAGGAACTAAACAGAGCGTTACTGACAGACTGGGAAGAGAGGAGCTGCAACAATGGAAAATATGGGAAAAATAAGGTGTTTTTAAACATTCAAGCATGAAAACCTATTCTAGTAGACTTTGTAAAATGGCATAATAAGTCCCCTTTAATTTACTAAAAATAAGTATACTATGGCTCCTCATGAACTAACACCTCTCCCATCATAATGTAATGAAAATAGATAAAGTCATGTTTTGTGCATACATAGAATGAGAAAACCAGAATCTACCATATTTAAAGCATGATATATCATTATTATACATCAGCATTATATATATATATATATATATATATATATATATATATATACTGTTTATATATCAGTATTATTATTGGATGATTTTCGGATTTTATCAGTATGGTCGATATTAGATATTTAATATTTAATATTTAATTTTGCATGCTCACATCCTTATTTTTACATTTAGATTGATACCTTTGCCATCATAACGCTCATTTAAAGTTTATTTTTAAAAACACTAATAATTGTTATTTTTTGTAAAAAATTCTTCAAATTGTTACAAAATAAAAAATAAAATGTAATCATTCGAAAATCTAAAAAGTAATATCCATTTTTTCCTGTACAATATGTTTTGCCTAAATTTAAAGGTGCAGTAAGCGATTTCTGAAATGCGCTGTTATTTGAAATCACAAAAACAAACACACCACTACCCAAAAGAAACACACCCCTATCTTGATAGCTCCGCCCCCAAAATCACAAACATGCTATGCAACATAGGCACCTCCCCCATCATGAATGTATACGCCCCTTACTGCTGATTGGCTACAAGTGTGTTTTGGCGCTCGGGGTCCGATCCACTTTCAACAGTGTTTCTCAGAAATCACTTACTGCACCTTTAAGTAGCACTTAAATCAACTGATTTTAGTTTTTTATTTAAAATTGTATAGTCATCAATAATTAATCAGTTATATATAGTCTAGATTATATGAAATACCAATTGGATGGTTTAATAACTTTTGCGTATGTATGCATATAAATATGCCTTTAAAAATGCCAATACTGTTTTGAGAAAAATGTTATACAAATAAAGTGAACTGAAAAAGAATTAAATAAAGGCTGTTATACATCTATAAGGTCCAGCAGTAATAAATCAGCATAAGAGATCAGTAACTGAAGGTCATGTGATGGAATTTAGAACCACGTCCAAAGTGAAAGCCTGATCCGCTGGGTTTCCCCTTTGGTATGATGAGGTGTCTGAACTATCAACACAATGGCTCTGCCAAGCAAACAGCTAGAAGTGCTTTCCTGATGACAACAATAGGCTGGCATAAGGTGTCAGGCTACAATAAAAAATCATGTAACACTCATTACAATGTCTTACATCAGATGAGTTATTGTACATGATTTTGAGAGTGCTGTTGGATTAAAAAATCTCTCATGGTCTCTCATGACCAGTCTTTGCTAATCTTTTGGATGATTCCTTGACCTGAGGAAACTCAACAGCCAAGACAAACAGAGTTAATAAATCCAAGTCATACCAGGATTAGGTTCAGATATTCACCGGGCCTCATATCTCAAATATTAAGAACCAATCCTCACCCATTAATGCAGTAATTGTTCACCGCATAAGACGATTAGGCCTGTCCACAAGTGAAACCCTGGCCTGACACCACTGTTTGTGTGCTATAGACTTTTGAAAAATCAAGAGTTTATTTTTATAAAATGAAAGAATCACAAAACCACCACCAGTCCTTTTCATTTAAATATTCTGGGAGTTCATAAAAATATTACAGCCTACCTTATATATCAGGAAAACATATATATTCTCAAATTCTAAAACGTTTAGGATGTTTATAGGCATTGCTGAACTGAAAGTATGGGATTACTGCACATCCTTATTTTTCCACTTCTTTTTCCATAATCACGCCTTCCTTTCAAGATTAGGCCGGAAAAGGAATGCAGCCTGACCTCTCAAAGCTTAGCGCTCATTGACAGACCCGTGACTCAACCGTTTAATTTTTCCATAAACGAAAAAGATGGAAAATTTTAAGTTTGTTCATGTGATTTTGCACGATATGATGTGACAAAAGCAAACACTCAAGCACCTGACAGATCCACGTGCTGTAGCGTTGTCCGATTCGTTAATGAATCGGCTTTATCTGTGTTTAGAGGTTGTTGTTTTTTAAACGAACCACTTGAAAGATTCGAATCGCGGAAATGAGTCGGAGTTCTAACAGCTGACCGACTTGAACCGAAGAATGAGCTTATAGTACGAGCATTTGAGAATATCAACAAGAAATTTCGTTTCCGAGTCGCAGAATTATTATTAATGATGTATTGTTTGACTAATTTATGTTTTCATGAGCTGAGTCAACAAACTGAGACAAAATGACAATAAAAACCTTTATTATTAAAACATTAATAAGCAAATATAGTGCCTACGGCTTTATTGGAGCTTTCAGTGCATGTAATATGCCAAGCTGGGATCTTCAGAATGGCTTTATCTGTGTTTAGAGGTTGTTTTTTTTAAGCGAATTAACCGTTTGAAAGATTCGAATCGCAGAAATGAGTCGGAGTTCTAACTAAACTTACAGCTGACCGATTTTTTTCCGCCGAAGATGAGCCGAAAACCGAAGAATGAGCTGATAGTACGAGCATCTGAGTATATCAACAAGAAATTTTGTGTCCGAGTCGCAGAATTATTATTAATAATGTATTGACTAATTTACGTTTTCATGAGCTGAGTCAACAAACTGAGACAAATGACAATAAAAACCTTTATTATTAAAACATTAATAAGGAATTAGTGCCTACGGCTTTATTGGAGCTTTTAGTGCATGTAATATGCCATGCTGGGATCTCCAGAACGGCTTTACTATGTTTAGAGGTTGTTTTTTTTTAAACGAATCGTTTGAAAGATTCGAATCGCGGAAATGAGTCGGAGTTCTAACAAAATTCGAAGTGGTTCTACAGCTGACCGGTTTTTTTCACCGAAGATCAGCAGAAAACCGAGGAATAAGCTTATAGTACGAGCATCTGAGAATATCAACAAGAGTCGCAGAATTATTATTAATAATGTATTGTTTGACTAATTTACGTTTTCATGAGCTGAATCAACAAACTGAGACAAATGACAATAAAAACCTTTATTATTAAAACATTAATAAGCAAATAGTGCCAATGGCTTTTTTTTCTTTTTTTGAGCTTTTAGTGCATGTAATACGCCAAGCTGGGATCTCCAGAACGGCTTTATCTGTGTTTAGAAGTTGTTTTTTGAAACGAACCGTTTGAAAGATTCGAATCACAGAAATGAGTCGGAGTTCTAACAAGGACTAAATTCGAAGTGGTTCTACAGCTGACCGACTTTTTCCCGAAAATGAGCCGAAAACCGAAGAAATTAAGAATGAGCTGATAGTACGAGCACCTGAGAATATCAACAATAAATTTTATTTCCGAGTTGCAGAATTATTATTAATAATGTATTGTTTGACTAATTTACGTTTTCATGAGCTCCCTGCTGAAAAATCCAGCTAAAACCAGCCTAGGCTGGTCAGGCTGGTTTTAGCTGGTCTCCCAGCCTGGTCATAGCTGGTTTTAGAGGGGTTTTGGTTAGCTAGGAGACTGGGAGTCCAGCGTAAACCAGCTGAACACCAGCTAAACCAGGCTGGGAGACCAGCTACTTCCAGTTTAAACCAGCTAAGACCAGCCAACCAGTTTAGGCTGGTTTTAGCTGGATTTTTAAGCAGGGCTGCCCTGCTGAAAAAACCAGAATATGCTGGTTAAGGTAGGTTTTGGAGCTGGTATGCTGGTTTGAGCTGGTTTATGCTGGTCCTAAGCTGGTCCAGGACCAGCATGGACCAGCATAGGACCAGCACTTGACCAGCATAGGACCAGAAACCAGCTCAAACCAGCATACCAGCTCCAAAACCTACCTTAACCAGCATATGCTGGTTTTTTCAGCAGGCTGAGTCAACAAACTGGGACAAATGACAACAAAAAACTTTATTATTAAAACATTAATAAGCAAATAGTGCCTGCGGCTTTATTGGAGCTTTCAGTGCATGTAATATGCCAAGCTGGAATCTCCTTTATCTGTATTTGGAAGTTGTTGTTTTTTTTTTAAACGAACCGTTTGAAAGATTCGAATCACGGAAATAAGTCGGAGTTCAAATCACAAATGTGCTGCCTACAGTGATTGAGCACTCGTCAGGTTGAAATGTCGCCACCGTGTGGTGGAAATAAACACATTCAAAGAGCTCAGGAACAGAAAGTTCAACTGTGACGTCAAAGACAGAGGCAAATCGAATGTACTCATTGTAAAAATAAATGTTCTCAAAGTTAACAACCTAATAAAGCATTTTTTAAAATAGTTAAGGGCCTTTATTTGGTTGGCAACTGGGACATGACACAGGCCAGAGTCAAACCTGCATCTCATAAAAAAACCTGATATATTGTGGGAAAACAAATCACAATTTCCATCTTTTTTTGGGAGTTTTTATTTTCTCACAAACCAAGGTCTGTTTACAAAAAAAAAGGACATAAATAAAATATGTACCTAGGTATTGCATTTCATGCTGGCAGTCATAACTACATGCTAAACAACATGACCAACAATTATAAAATAAAAAACAAACAAGAGGGCAAAAAAAAAAAAAAAAGTTGGTATTAAAACAGTTTATATAAAAGGGTTTTTATTTAATTAAGCTGCTGTTTTTACAAGTAGGTAACAGTGAAGTTCAATTGCAAGGGGCAGAAGAAGTCTCTTTAAATCTGGTCCAGAAAGACACGCAAGGAAAGCACATCAATTACCTGCACACTTTCACACACATTCACACAAGGAGGACCATTCGCATGTAGAAAACCCAACAATAAGAAGCCCTTTAACAAATACAATGTTATCAAATTTCAAAACTATACAAGATACTACAACTGATCTAATAACATTTACTAGAGTTAAACTACAGAGATACAGAATGTGTAGATTATGGCTTTTTATCATCAAGTTTCAAACTCTACACATCATGAGATGGCATGATCTGTCAAAATGAATGAGGGCTTAAAAAAAAACAAACAAAAAAGGTTGATATTTTTCACAAAAGACCACTGTACATGCCCCACAGCTGAGAAGTGCCCTCCAGCTGCAGTTTCACGAGCTTCACTCTAATGTCACAATCACTGAACACATCTGAAAGCATAATCTCTACCTACATCCACATTAAACTATGAAACAAGGACATATTCTACCGATACTGAAAGGAAGACAGTGGGTTCATACTTTTGCCATATTGCAGAAGACATATAGTTGAAATTAATATGGCAGGAAGCAAATCTCTGCCACTACACATTGATCCTTCCATTACTCAGTACTGTATTAAAGAGACCCACACTTTAACAAAACAGCAAAACATGTCATTTGGACGGTAAATTATGAAGCTTAAATCTAAAGTTTATTATTTCATTGCTGAATTAAACCGAGAACTTGATCAGAATATGGCGTGAGATGAAGGGAAAGTGGAAGGATGTTGGTGTGTGGCGGCTCGGTGGTGGTCGGGGGTGTCGGGACGATGGGCCTCAGTCCGCGCTGACCTGCGTGGTGACCTGGCCGTCGGCCGTCTGGCCGGTGGACTGAATGAACATGGGCTGGGTCAACTCCTGTCCTGCCGGCATCGTCACCTGCTGGATCTGATACAGCTGCTGTAGAGTCACAGAAAGAGAGGGAGGGATGCATGTTACTGAACTCGACAACTGTGGTAACTGTGCTAATAAGGCAAAATAAAAGGATACATAGAACATAACAGAATAATATAATATAATATTAGAATAAAAATGATTGTATTTTGTATATATATATATATATATATATATATATATATATATAGTATCCTAAATAAGTTATTTATTGAAATATATAAATGTATTTTTTAAATTTGAATGCTGAGAATATATGCATTAAATAGATCAAAAGTGACAGTAAAGACATTTATAATGTTACAAAAGATTTCCATTTTAAATAAATGCTGTTCTTTTGAACTTTCTATTCATCAAAGAATCCTGAAAAAAAAAAAATATTGTAAACAAATATTTTGTACAATTGTACACAATAAATGTTTCTTGAGCAGCAGATCATCATATTAGAATGATCTCTGAAGGATCATGTGACACTGAAGACTGGAGTAATGATGCTGAAAATTCAGCTTTGATCACAGGAATAAATTATATTTATAATATATTACAATAGAAAACAGTTATTTGAAATTGTAATATTTCACAATATTACTGTTTTTTAAAAATAGGATTTTAATCAAATAAATGCATATATATAAAGCCTTAAAACTGAAAAAAAAAAAAAAAAAAAAAAAAAAAAAAGTTATTACCTGCCCATCAGTAAACTGGTTGAACTGTTGCTGACCCTGTTGTACTTCCGTCTGTGAAATCTAAACAAGATTACAACCATCATTTTAATTACATTCATCAAATAAAGGACATTATATTAAATACACTGTATTATATGAAATACACAACTGCTTAAAGGTGAAGTGTGTAACTTCTGTGCCATTAGTGTCACCAAAAAACAATGGCTCTCATTCACTAAGCATGCATACGCACAAATTTGTGAGTGAAATCTGTGTAACATTTCCACAAACAAATCATGATTCATCAATAACTTTTGTTCTAACATGTATTCTAAATTTATGAAAAAATGTAGGAGCAACTGAAACTATTCATACACAAAAATCACATACTTTTCAATTTTAAACATAGATATAGATCTTAAATACATTTCATCAAATAGATAGATAGATGCTTGTTTCTGCCATGAAATAAAAAAGGTAATTGCGTCTTTTTATCTCACAATTCTTACTTTTTTCCTCAGAATTGTAAGATATAAACTCGCAATTGCGTGTTATAATGTCCAATTGTGAGGGAAAAAAAGACTGACCTCTCTCACAATTCTGAATTTATAACTCACAAGTATGAGTTATATCTCGCAATTCTGAGAAAAAAAGTCAGAATTGTGAGATAAAAACTCACAATATATGCTTGTTTCCATATGCGTGTGTATTTTAATATTTTAGTGCTAAGAATATATGCATTAAATTGATCAAAAGTGACAGTAAGGACATTTATAATGTTATGGAACAAGCATTTCATCAGCTGAAGAGGAGGCTAAAGGCATAAACTCCCCAAAACAAGCATGTAAAATGGCTGTATTAAAGGCCTGGAAAAGCATTTCAAAGTGTGAAACCAAGAGTCTGGTGATGTCTATGGGTCACAGACTCGCTCCTGTGATTGCAAGGGATTTACTACTAAATATTAGCTTTTACACATTTACATTTGCTTTAAGTTAAACCATCCCAATACTTATGCTCACATTAGGCAGAGGGATGAAACTCTAAAAGTGCTGTACTTATTAGGTGGTAAAACATTTTGTGTTGTGTTTTGTGTTGTGACAGCTAACAGAGCAATTTTGTCTTTACTGTATATACTTTTAGTGTGTGTATATATATATATATATATATATATATATATATATATATATATATATATATATATATATATATATATATATATATATATATATATATATATATAATGCATAAAGACACAGATAAGCATATGTACAGCTGGCTAATCAGAGGTCTGTAATGTCTGTATAAAAGGTGTTTACTGCATTTGAACTTGTTTTGAGGATGGCACTCTTGGCATTCCTGCATGTGCTCTCAGGTGAGAACGTGACTTTAGAGAGCGTCAAGTTTGCTGAGAGTGATGAAAGAAAAGAGGATGCCCTTATATGGACATGGATTGGGTGTGTTTTATGTAAATTACTTACCTCAGGCACGAGGTCGCTCATTTAGAAGACTCCAAATTCATCACATGCGCACATGTTGTGAATTAAGTCAAAAGTTTTCGTGAGAGGTAATAAAAATGAATAGTGTACGCAATTATTAGTGAATGAGACCCAATGACTTTTTTAAAAAGCTTTGTGAACACTCCTTCCACGTGCCAATTGGTTGAGTTGATATCTTTAACCATCTTTAAGGTCTGTATGTGCTTATTTAAATGTTTCATGCTTTACCTGCTGAGTGTTTGTTGCAAGCGTCTGTATTTGTCCTTGAACAACCTGTGTTCCTGAGACAGGCTGAGCCAAGCGAATATACTGCAGCTGGCCGGTGTTGAGCTGCACCTGCAGGACACCACAAGGGGGCACTGATGAGCACACATCATTACCTTCAACTAAAGGTGTGTTGTTTGTCTGGTCTGTATTTAGAACGGTTATGCTGCAATCCCTATAACCAATCTATAATCTCTAAATGACAAAAAGGTAAACGTCTTCTCTCTCAGTTCTTACTGGAATCTGCTGGATCTCTCCTGTGTTGGTGATGATCTGCTGCATGACCTGCATAGTCTGTCCGGCCGGCTGTGCTGCCTGTGCCTGAGCCTGTCCCTGTGCAGCCGCCTGCACGATCTGCACCTGCTGGCCCTCGCCCACCTGCATGGTCACAGGAGCACTCTGAAAGAGGAAGGATGAAAGCCATGAGGGTGGGACTGCGGCTTTAAACGTACATACAAGTTGCGTTTCATCCTGTCATGTGCCTTACAAGTATGCTGGAACAGACGAGCTAGCATTAGCATTACAGCTCACACCTAACACTGCCGTGTGGGCTGGGAAGGCCTCCAAAAGAAAGTGAAATTGAAGACGTGTTGAGGAAAGGGGAGAGACGCAAGACTGACCCCGGGCCTCTTGCATGGAGTGGAGAAACTGCGGAGGTGTGACAGATGATCTCTCCTCTTCAGGAACTGACACCCGATAGGCGAGAGTAATTTACTAAGCAGCACAACTTTATCTGGCCCGAGACGTGCAGTGACCTCATGTAGCATCAAATAGAGGGCATATGAATTGCAGATTTGGCCGTATGAATAACATCTGCTTCTCTCTTTGGTTCTCATGGTGACTTTAACCTTCAATTATCCACTTAGCTAATCTATTATATCAGATACACTACCATTCAACAGTTTGGGTTTAAGATTTTTTATTGTTTTGAAATAAGTCTATTCTGCTCACCAAAGCTGCATTTATTTGATCAAACAAACAAAAAAACAGTATGAACATTAATACTGGGAAATATTATTACAATATAAAGAACGCTTTTCTATTTTAATACATTGTAAAATGTAATTTATTCCTGTGATGTCAAAGCTGAATTTTCAGCATAATTTCTCCAGTCTTCAGTGTCACATGATCCTTCAGAAATCATTCTAATATGCTGATTTGCTGCTCAGAAACATTTCTTATCATCATCAAGATACTGTATGTGCTGCTTAATATTTTTGTGGAAACTTACTTTTTGAGTTTATTTCAGCTTTTATTTGAAATAGAAATATTTCGTAACATTATAAATGTGTTTACTGACACTTTTCATCAATTTAATGCATCCTTGTTGAATAAAAGAATTTCTTAAAAAAAAAAAAAAATCTTACTGACCCCAAACTTTTGAACAGTAGTGTACATAAGTGTAAAACAAACAAACAAAAAAAAAAACAGAAGACATTGTTGCACTGCAGTTTTTAGCAAAGGGAAAGATGTTTGAAGTTTACAATGTCATGTCATGGCCGAACACTTAACGTCCGTAATGTTTTCATTTATAATGACAGTCTTCTCATTGCAAAATGGTATACGGCTCCTTTTGAAGCCTCACTTTCAGTAACCACAAGAGTGAAGCTCAAATCAATAAACACTACAACATAAATTACACCCATTTTGAAAAATGTGAATTTTGAAGCTGAAAAAAAAAAAAAAAAGCTTGTTTCCACCACTAAATAAAAAATAAAAAAGGTAATTGCGACTTCTCACATTTCTGACTTTTTTCTCAGAACTGTGAGATTTAAACTTGCAATTGTGAGAAAAAAATTCAGAATTGTGAGATAAAAAGTCGCAATTACCTTTTTTATTTTTTATTTAGTGGCGAGTTACACTGTCAGAATTGTGAGATATAAACTGACAATTCCAAGAAATAAAGTCAGAATTGCGAGTTAAACTCAAAATTCTGACTTTTTTTCCTTGCAATTCTGACCTCTTTTCTCAGAATTGTGAGATATAAACTCACAATGCCAAGTTATAAAGTCCAATTCTGAAGAAAAAAAAAAAAGACTGACTTCTCATAATTGGGGGTTTATATCTCACAATTCTGACTAAATAGCTTTGCATTTGTGAGTTTATATCACGCAATTCTGAGATAAAAAGACGCAATTATACCTTTTTATTTTTTATTCAGTGGTGCAAACAAGCTTCATATGTTTCTAGTAAGTAACTAGATTGGAATGTTTGGGCTGTGAGTGTGTGCAGTTTACACTGTTGAACAAAACGTTCTAGTATTGTCAACGCATGTCAACCACACACCTTGTTTTACTCCTAAATTGAAAACCCTCATTATAAAACCCCATAGGAAAATCTCAAGGAAACCAGTGGAGAATTAGTCTTCCGGGTTTTGATGTCATCCCTGCACCACTCTATTATATGATATAAACTATAAACTAACCGTCAGGCAGGAGCAATGTATTACCATACATCTGCTTCCATTTACTGCATTGTTTAATATATAGTACGAGATATAGTACCCAAACTGAGATATTTTTACTATTGTATTGTGCTTTGAAATGCAGTTCTTATTCAATTGTCATGATAAAAAGCCCTAAAAAAGCTCCTTTGTACTCCAAAGAAAGACTTTTGGGGGAAGAATAGGAGCCATTTTGAGGGGTTTGAGGTGTTTACCGTGATAGGGGTCGCCTGTGATTGAGCAACCTGCACCTGCTGCAGCTGCTGCATGGTGGTTCCCTGCAATACCTGAGGAAGAGGAGGAATAATGCCAGAAAAAGAGAGTGAACTTAACAACACAAGCAAGCACATGCAAAGCGCATACTCAAACATCACATACAAAAGCAACAAAAAAGGCAGTGCACCGAGAAGCCACAAAATAGTGTAAAGAAATGAAAGCGTGATGCGTCATGTAGTATGAACAGACTTCAAAGTCATATTCACAGCATATCCACATATTTGGGTAGACATAAATACATGCATAAAGCTTTTTTTAATGAAATAAAAATAACTCTGAATTCACACTAAGCCTGAAATGTCACACTGCAATATATTTTTTAAATAAATAATTATATGCATTATTGACTATTTAAATTTAAATTATGCATTGGTTTTAGTGTGAATAATTTAAGTGTGAAAAATTACAGTGAAAATAGGAAACTGTGTCATTCTATAGTTTCAGATTTGGTGTGAACAGGCATTAACTAAAGCAGATTGAAGATGAAGCCGTCTGTTACAGCAGATGAGTGTAAAATTTGAAAACAAGGACAATTTATGGAAGATCTGCATTAGGGGAAATGACTGCATAAAGCGGCACAAAGCAGTGAGCAGACAGTGAAAGAGATGAAGCTAAACTGACTCTCTGTCCTCAGGTATGAAGGTAAAACCCCACTAACAATCAATTTTTCTTAAAGGGTAAACAGAAGTGAGCTTGAACAGAAGAGGTCACAGTCTGACAAATGTTTTGTCAGTTTTTCAATAAACGTGGTTGCCTTTTTCATGTACATACATTCTCTACACCACTGTTTTTGCATCGCCTCATTTCTTTCTTTTCTATGTAGATATACCTCCATTCAAATGTTTGGGGTTAAAAGTTTACTAATGTTTTTGAAAGAAGTTTCATCTGCTCACCAAGACTGCATTTATTTGATCAAAAATACAGTAAAAAACACTAATATTGTTAAATATTATTACAATTTAAAAGAACTGCTTTTTATTTCAATATAGTTTAAAATGTAATTTATTCCTGTGATGTAAAGCTGAATTTTCAGCACCATCATCTTTCAGAAATAATGTTCCCACAAAAATGCGTAATACTTTTCAGGATTTGAGGACTATAAAGTTTAGAAATCTTATGTAATATTATAAACGTCTTTACTGTCACTTTTGATCAATTTAACGCACCCTTGCTGAGTAAAAGTATATACGTACAGTATATAAGTATATCACAAATTTACTATTTGATTAGTGACCTAGAAATTGTCCACAAACTTAAGCATTTTGAATCTCATTTTCAGTGTGGTCTGAACATTTTTGAACCCCACAGTATATATTTGTCCCGAGTGCTCTCTAAGGTGACTGCAGCACAACTTTGCCCAAATCTGACAGGTCAGCAAACTACGGCTTGCTGAAGCAGCACTGATCGGTCCACCACAGACAAAAAGAGCGAGAAAGTGAGAAAGAGCACCCTCACACCGGTGAAATTAAACCAGTAAAAATGAACAAAAAAGTTAATTAAATAAAAAAAACAACAAAACAGGTGTGGAGAGGGCTGCTGATATCACATGAGACACTGACTGGACTCTCTACTGTTCACCTGATAGCAACGTGTGAATGACACCTCTGGGCTTTCAACCTTCACCAATCATGTTGCAAATGATCCTGTAATGAGCTGATCGAAGTAATCGGCTCTCAAGTGTTGTGCGAGAGTGTAGGTACGATAAAGTTTCAGGCTTTTGTCCACCAGACCATAGTATAATATACACCAAGGTAATTACAAGGGCAAACAACGTTCACCATGCCTCCAGATGACAGTTCTCTTTACTGCGTTGAAATATTTCCTTTTGAAACAGGAAATTTGGGTGGGACATGGCGAAAGAGTAGTGTGTATTAATTAAATGAATTATTAAATAATATATTATTTAATAGTCAAAAGGTTTTAGTTGCAACATAGCCATAAATCATGATTTGCTATATGCTGTGTCATGCAAGATGAGTCATCATTGTGTTAAATGCATATATATATATGCAAAATGTTACTTAAAAGACTGTGGCCGAAAACGCACACCCACATTTGAATAAGTATTTACTTTGTGATTGCTACAAAAAGTATGTTCTATATAGTATGAATGTAATCCGAACATACTATATTCACCATGTTGTCATTGTCATGTGATCTACCAGCGTTGGTTGCGTCACTTCACTGCCATGGCCTCTCCCGTGGCCTCATGGGATAGTAAAGTGTCCATCATATGCGCACTTCAGAATCTCACTGGAAATAGTAATTCATCTGGGTATTTTTTGCCTATTGTTTTATGAATACTGTAAATTCGGAGGTACTATTCTTTTCACATACTGTTTTTTGCTATATAGTAGCGAAGTATGCCTTTCCGATGCAGCCTTAAAGGGATATTCCAATAAAACCTACAAACATTGATTAACAATAAAAACACTGAGTTTAAAGAGCTCACACATTTAAAGGTGCAGTATGTAATATGGATAGCTAGCACTCAAAATGGGTACTACAGTCCAAATTCAAAATATTGGAGAGAGTTGTTTTCCCTGCATCCTCCTCCTTAGACGGGACACTTACTCACACGGGTTGCCAGATTGAGGACAAGCAACAGGAACGAGAGCACTTGACAATGGGAAGACTTGGGGTTCGTTCACACAGAATGCGTTTTTCTATTCCAATGCGCTACTTTTCCATTGTTTTTATATGTAAATGTGCTAGAAGAACATGCTTGACTGTTACGCTTGTGTCTTTTACAGCGGCTCATCAATGTCAGTTCCAGTGGACCAAGACGTCAGAGGCGGGGCAAGCATTTTGAGCTTCCGTTTACAGTAGCAAGTTGGCGTGGCAACTGTTTAATTTGTTTGTTATTGCCGTCTCAAAAGTGCGTCTCGAGACCCTCACGTTCCGCGCTTTTTTTAAAAGCATTCCTGAGGACTGCGTCTCGCATTTTTAGACACAAAGGCGCGTTCTGTGTGAACGAGCCCTTACACTTTGAGTTGATCAGCTAATGAATAAGTTTGCAATGTTTTTATTGCAGAGGTTTTTTAGCTTGGGTAGAATCTGTGATCTCTGACCCAGTTAGTTTGTTGGCTTCCATGGCTGCAATGGCTTAGTTATTATTATATTTATCTTTATAGTTATCGTTCTTGGTGTGAACGGGCCTTTACTCTCAAAGCTCATTGTTTTGACGCTAGAATCCATTTACGCACTACGTCCTTGAGTTTGTGGCAAGCGAGTGGGGATTACCTGGCCCTGCTGGGGTTGAGCGATGATAATCTGCCCGGGCTGTAGTGTGGTGGCGGTGGGAGCAGCCACCTGCTGGCCTTGCTGCTGACCTTGGACCTGCACAGCGCTGGGCTGCTGCGCCAGAGTGAAGTAATATTGGACCGGCTCAGTCGGGGCGACAGACTGACGCACTTCCTCCTACACACACAGGCACAATTATAGAGAAATATATACCTTATATTGCAGAACACTTCAGCAGAATCGTCACAAATGCAAGAGAAAATTCACAAATCCCATAAACACACACATGAAATCAAGAGTTCATAAGGCCTATCTGCCGGTTACATCTCCATAAATTATTTTAGCTCTGTAACACTAGAGGCAGGAGGAAGATAAATAACTTATAGGCAAAGCAAGAGCGAGTAATGCAATCTTCTAGCTGGACAGAAACGAGACCTTTAGCTGCAGTCTGTGGCATGAACTCCCACACTCAACCGCAGCATAATGGCAGGTAATCAGCTGTGCTATTCTTACACACAAACAGTAGGAATACCCAATGTTTGCACTAAGTATCTTTATATTTTCTCCCCATGCATTCCTGAAGATCTATTTGTGACAAAGAGAGTAAACATCCCTCTCCCAGCTTGGTGATGTCACAGCTGAGAGTGTAGGATGTTTACACACCTGGTCACACACACAAAAACACAGCAGGACCTTTGTGGCCCTCAGTTCGAACAAAGATTGTGGTTTCGCTGAGCTAGGAGGGCTTGGATCATTGGATATATTGGGTAAATTCCTTCCTTCTACATGTGCTGACTTTCAGGAGTTTTGGGGTGTGACGAGATCTTGTGAGATTAAAATGTGACAAGATTTCTTGTTGAGGTGTAAAGCGGTCTCGCAGTTTTGCCATGATGGTGCGCGAGGGTGAAATTAGGATAGAATACGCCACCGCTACCTTTAAATTGTGTTTACATTACGCCTCCACTGTCGTTTTGTTTTTATAGAAATAAAATTCATTTCATTCATTTGGATAACGGTCGCTTCAATTCCATCCAGCGAGATGACTGACAAGACCATGGCGGAGGATTCGATGCACAAAAGAGCCTAAGCATCTGACAAATGTCTTATCTTGTAGAATGCGCGTTCAGCACCGCCACTCCCTATTCACTGAGTAAGCACAATCACAAAATCTAAAGCCAAAGTAAAACGCGAGCGTGCATGCAGATCTCTCCCCATATGAAAGCTATCTTACGCTGGGCTGTGTTAGTAGTCTCTTAGCTCTGTATCATGCTTAAAGAAAAATGTGGTCTCTATTTGCACTTTGAGTATTGAAAGAGTACTTTGATTATGGTTACACTTTTTGTTTACACTTAATAAGACCAAGAGAAAACTGTTATTCATTTTTATTTATACTTTTTTATTTCTATGATCAATTTGTGGAAAGAATTTCAGTTAATAGGTCAAAAGCTGTAGAAGCTCATAAATCATGAGGTTCTAAGGTCTGAAAAGACTTCATACAGGACAGAAGCCAGTCAGTTAAGTTTGTGGCAAAACCTTTTACAGTGCTTGCCTTGAGTGTTGTTGTCTTTTACTTCATGGCATTCATTACAAGATGATTAGTTAAAACATTTCAAATGCACCTACAGACCATTTTTCAAGTCATGTATTTCATCATTTAGGATTTCTTAAAAATACTGTGTAAAAATCTTGTCTCGTCTCGTTCGTGTGAACTCAATCTCGTGTCTCCTCTCGTCAGCCAACGGTCTTGTCACACCCCTGTAATGAGTTATTTCAACTGAAAGAATGAAAAGGGTTGGCAAAGCACTGGTAAAATCTGTGACTGGTGGGCAAAAAGATGAATTTCTCACCCTCCCAATCATTGCTCTACTGCCAGTGCTGTGCACATAACCACATATGGATGTTTTTGGAGTCAGGCACATGGTGCTATGGCCACATTCATAAAATAAACATAGAAGAAATTAATAAATATGATGTCTGATTGTGCAGAGATAGGGGAAGCAGAGCGCTGCAAACATCCGACTGAAAGCCTTCACAAACCCTACACCCAGCTTCCAGTCAAGGATGTTTACAGCGCCCCCAGGCTGCCAAACACAACACAGCACCCTCTTCTCTTCAAAGATGCTGAAGAATCTTGATCTTGTAGACGCAGATCAATTTTGACAGCTTGAAGCTCCTCTCTTTTCCGCACCTGTCGTTTTGGAGGCTTGAGGTCATCCCGGGGGACGATATCAATGAGGAAGTCAAACTGGTCAAACTTAGTGATGGCCATGGCAATGTCATTCCTCTGGAAAACAGAAAATAAGCCCAGAGAGTCAAAACGAAAGACTAAAACCACATGTAACAAAAGCTCACAGGAATGGAGGCATCACAAAAAGGATGATGCTCCTTGATTTGTATATAATAGAATATAATATAATATATACACTGGCTGCATCAAGCGTTCTTGTGAACAGTGACACCATCTCACCCCACTGACAGTCTACTAGTGGTATTTTCCACAGGATATTGGTTGCAAAGACCACCCATTGTCACCCCCCAGATCAGCAGCTATTTTTAGCACCATGATTAATATCTGGTGGTGAAGGGTCACATCCATGCAGTTGTTCCATTGACGACTGTTGTCGTGGTGACACAGATTGGCGTGATGCCTTCACAATGGAACTGTGGGCCAGCTGCAAGCTCACAGGCTGAGCGCTAATACAATCTACATATTAAAGAGACGGTCTAACAGTCATAACAGCTTTGTTCAGCACCAAAACCTGTTGCTGTACACCACATCGGAAAAAGGCTATATTGACATGGGCTGCAATGTTGCAGACTATTAACTTTATTCAACTGTTTCCATGGAAATTATTCCATTCACATTCATGTTTACTTGATGTGTAACCTTCTGTTTAATAGCTAACTTGAATCGGTTTCCTTCACAGTTGAACATATATGCATATATAATATTTTTATAGATATCATTAGGACATAATTTTTTTTATTATTATTATGAACCCAACCAAGGGTTCAGGACACTGTTTAAAAGCCAAGAGAGGCAAAATCAGTAAAAAAAAAAAAAAAAAAAGGAAGTGGGTCATGGGAGAAGTACTTTTAGACTCTACGCTACAGTGGAAGAGAGATAAGCCCTGGGGTGCCTGTGTGGGGGGCTCTTCCCATAAACTGACAAGCTGTGTCACGGCTCCAGCACATGCAGCATTAGGAGGACCCTTTTATTTTTAAATCTTTGGCTTTTTAGACCTATTCATGCGAAGAAAATACCAGGAACAATGGCTAAAGGTGCGGTCACATTAGCGAAATTTAAGCAAGATTTCATGCCAAAAAAAAAAAAAAAAAAAAGGTCCATTGTAAATAGTGTAGCGATGTATGAAGCACAGCTCACACAGAAGTCACTTCCAAACCAATCAGCTTTCTGTTGGTGAATTTGAATGAGCAACTTGAACAAGCAAAATCTGAGTGGGGAACTTTTTTGCTCTCACTCGAAACTCCTGATCGCACATATTACTGTTGAAATGACTGGATTTTGCCATTGAAATTTCGCTTAGCAGTAAATGTGAGCACACCTTAAAATTACACTTTATATATTTATTTATGCATTTTAATGACTGCAAGTACTGACATATAACTCCATTTGAAAGAACTAAACATGAGAAAAGTGATTGACGGATGTCACTGACTTTTTACCATCAGATGCACTGAATATAGTAATATTTTTTGGACAGAGATGGTGTAGACAGGAAACAATAGGGAGGAAATGGTGGGTGGGATCAGGAAATAACCCAAGCTAGTCTTAAAGAGGACCTGTTATGCCCTTTAACAAAGTCTTGATTTTGTTTTTAGGCTCTACTAGAATAGGTTTTCATGCTTGAATGTACAAAAAACGCATTGTTTTTCACATATTTTACATTGTTGCAGCACCTCTCTTCCCAGTCTGTCAGTAAGCCTAAGTTGGTCGTAGATCAATTGCCACCAATGGTCCCAACTTAGGCTTACGATGCTTTTGGGAAATGCAGCTCTGTTTAGTTCCTGTCTCTATGAAGCCCCTCCTTCTGAAAAGCACAATGTGCTCTGATTGGTTGAATCAGCGTATTGTGATTGGTCAACCGCTTCAAGTGTGTTTTGTAAATGTCACGCCGCTTACCATAACCTAGTTAGATACAGGGTGGAGAAAACAGCGTCTCTTGGACATGGCGGCAACAAACTAGTAATGCAACTCAATCAGGCCTTGTTTGCGAGTTTCAGGGATTTCAGAAACTGATATACAGGATAACTTCCTTTGGAGTGACTTTGTGTTTTGGAACTTTGCAGACATTTTTCATGCTTAAACAGCAAAATTACACACTAAAGAAAGTTGAAAATGTAAAAGAGCATAATAGGTGCTCTTTAAATTGAAACTGAGCTTGATACATAACGGACATTGGAAACATGGCTTAGCAATTAGTGGTCTGAAATACAGAGTGGCACTTTTGCAGAGGTGACCCGTTCGAAGCAAGTTCAGGGTCATTTCCTGATCCCACCCACAGTCTTCTCTCTATCATTTCCAAAAAAACAGGAACATACAGAGAAAACAGATCATTTTGTCATAGAAAAGACTGGTTTATCTCAGCTGGCTATGGTAAGGGGTGAAAAAGAAGTCGTGAATGGACATGACTGACCTGTAGTGTGCGCCGTTTGTTGTCCTCAGTGTGGATCCAGGCTCTGAGAGTGAGCTCTGTGATGAAGATCTGTGCCGCTTTGGCAAACAGCACCGGTGCCTCAGCACTGATCATCTACGGAAGGTTACCAAAGCAAATCAATAGAGGGGAGATAAAAGGACGACACATACAATTCTTTCCAGACACTACTCCATGTTTCAGCCTGGCGTAAGACAAAGTGGACACACAGTGTCCACTAAAAAGGCTACGTCAAGACCTGACCCAGGGTCTTGCCCATGTCACTGCTCCTGAGCTCTTAATTGCCTTGGCTTTTCTCTCTTCCCACTCTTAAGCTGCAGGTTATTTTAAGCGTCTGGACACCACCCTGACCTGATGCCTGCTTCCCACGCGGCTAAGGCTGTGTGGGAAGATCATGTCCTGTGGCCTCTCCAACATCACTCACAATATCTTTGTACTGAACAACTGACAGAGATGTCTGTCTGCTTTAGGGTTAAACCAGCTCATTACACACATCAAGGGTTAAACTTTCAAGCAAATACACCAACCTTTATGTCTAATCGTTCTTATGTCTCCCACTCTATGAAACTGCACTAAAAGGGCATCAGTGTTTTTTACCACCACTTAATACTTGGCTCACATCACTCTTGATATGACCTTGCTCTTTCAGCGGAACTGATGCCATGTTCTTATTCGTACTTGAAGGTTTGTTTATGTGCATGTTGCTTTGTTAAAGCATCTGGCAAGAAAAGTAAATATTGGTGACACATGGAACAGAGGTTATTATGAAAGAAGTTCTTCCTTTTTAGTTCTTGGAAAATGTCTATTCAGTGTTTACACAATACCCAATATCAGGCTGATTCACAGTAAATGGCCAGATGGCTCAGTTGGATCAAATATTTTCTCTTCTCACAATGAAGTGCTCTGAAAATAGGAGATTATCGTTTTTGTAGTGGTTCAAATTGGGCCACACTGCAGCCGAAGCCACTGAAAATATTAACTTTGCTTTTGGAGAGGACCACAAAAACATTCAGTTTTTATTTGAAGCCTCATAAATCAAACAAGAAACCCAAACTTTATATGCATACAGTCATTAAAGTGTAGATGAAATCCAAGGTTTTTTATTATTAATATTGTTTTGTTGCACAAAAAGTATTCTTGTCACTTCATAACATTAAGTTTGAACCACTGCAGTCACGTTGACTATTTTAACGATGTCTTTAGTGCTTTTCTGGACCTTGAATGACGGTAATTATGTTGCTTTCTATGGGGGATAAAAAAAAAAACTTGGATTTCATCAAAAATATCTTAGTATGTGCTCCGAAGATGAACGAAGGTCTTATGGGTTTGGAACGACACGAGGGTGAGTATTTTTGGGTGAATTAACCATTTAATGGTGGTTTGTAAATTAAATTGATCATATTTGGATTATTTAATTTGTATGTGATGAAAAAAACCCATCTTTGCTAGGTTGATGTGGAAGGTTGCCAGGGCATTGTTAAGCAGTGGCTAGCATATTGATAGATATATGGTTGCTAGCATCTTCTGATGGTTTCTAGGTGACTGCTGGGTCATTCTAAGTGGACTAAGCAAAAAGATCCCAAACTAGTGATGCACCGAAACGATTTTTACCCTATCACAGAAATTGAAATTAAAGAATTAATTTAGCTAAAAAATGAAATTAAATAAAGTTTTAGTAATTAATTTTGGGTAATTGAACTCTGTATGCCATTCATGGTATTGTGTTCACAAGTGACACGTAATCGGAGAAGCGCTAAATGTTTCTGTCAATGAATTCAACCCTCCAAAACCAAAAATTCTGTAATATTTATTACTTTATCCCAAAGAAATGGCTCAAAGCTCTCCATCAAAGTCTCGGGGATTTTTTTGTGGCTGTCTTATTTTGGCAGGCAAGTCAGATCTCTTAAGACACAACATACATGATTTGATGTATCATTCATGTCTGTAAAACATGCAGAACATCAATACTCACGGCTAAGAATTTGAACAAACCTCAAACTCTAATTAGGAGCGATAGTAATAGTGAAGCTTGCCATAGCAAACTCCACTACTTATTGACACAACTGGCCAACTGATGTACAGCCGACAAACGCTAGGCTGCTGCTTTCTCAAGAATCAAAGACAGGAAGTGTGCTGTCATCAGCTCAGATTGTGGTGATTCAGCTCGCCTGCTCTTACCTTCACATCCTCATCCAGTTTCATAATTTTCTTGATGCGAGCAAGAGGAAGCTCTTGCACACGGAAATCCTTCTGAAACAGTGCGAGAGTGCATTAGAGGAGAACTCGCAAAAACATTAATAATTCCTATTAATGAACAGTGATAGAGTCATGTTGAGGTACTACATAGTTGGCTAACTTGGCTGCAATTTTTTTTTTGAGAATAAAGCGGATTAAAAAAAAAAGCTAGGAGAAACCCATACCACAGTAAGATTCCTGATCTCTTCCATCACTCTGGCCCAAAAGGTCTGTAGGCTCTGCTGGGCATCGCTGTTGCTCGCTCCAAATGAGTCCGCCGACATCTCCAGATCTGCTAGGAGATAAAGAAGGAGAGAAAACAAGACAAGTAAGGGTTAATGTTCACATACAAGCTCATAACTGACGTAATCTTTTTGAGCTTTGAGATAATGAACCACATTATACACTGTTTAGTTGGAGTTGAAGAAGTCAGAATAATTTTGTGTGATCAGCCTGTGCGTCACTACAGTAAAATGCCTGGTGCAATTGACGATGGGGCAATTGGTTAACTCAGCCGTATGTAAACTAAGCCAAGAATCCATATGTGAAAAACCTGGAGAACAAAGTCCTCCACCGTGCCAGTGACCTGAAGCCTGGAGTGCACATCTGGATACACAAATAGCTTTGGAGCCGGACCAAATGTGCCGATCCGACAGTACTGCTTGGCACTGACGCAAATCCAAAAACAAACTAACACAAACCAAAAATGCAAGAGGAGCAAAGCTGGCAGGTTACTATGGCATGTGAGGAATTCTGCAGGCAGCCTGCCTGAGCTTGCGCTGCCACGGACGCTACAAAGCATCTCTCTCTTTCTCTGGAAGAAAACACAGGGCCTGAAATAGCAGGGTGGGGTGCCACAGGAGCAGGAGCGAGGCAGTAAAAAAGTACTCGGACTCGTGCAGTTCAGCCATAATCCAATAACAAGACAAACTGCCAAGGGCTTAATGGAGGGGGAGCAGTCGGACTGCTGAGCAGCCTCACTATGTAGGTCAAACGGAGGAGCAACACAGTGAAACGTGCGTGATCACTGGCGATAAGCAGTGACCTGCTTTTATCTCTTATTCCTCTTACGTATATCGAAGCATTAGGATGGTTACGATCGCCCTGTGATAGCACAAAAAAAATCACATTTAGTTATGTGCCTTCAAAATATCATGATCAGTGGCATTAGACAAGCACAAAACAAATCAATGAATCATGTGACTCCGCTGTCAATAAGCTCTAGGCTCATTTCAGGCTTGACTGAAGCCATCAACTGTCAATCAAATTTATTAAGCATGCATATAACAAGAAAACTCATCAGCGGCTGGGAAGCAACTGCGTCAGGTGTCAATCTTGTGATGGTCTTCTGCTGTACATCTGCGAGTGTTGATGTGCCAGCGCCAGCCTGATAAGAAATGATAATTTAACGTCTCAAGTAAGACCATTAAGAAAACTAGCTGGCTAATTAGCAGGCGATAACAGCGCCAATTACTGTCACGGACCTGGGAAATTGTGAGGCAAATTAAATGAGATAACACTCCATTAAAGGAGACATAAATAGGTTAAATCAAAGCTCGCCTAGACCAGCTGCTTGAGTGGGAGCTATTTTTGACTTTTATCCAGATTGAGACACACAACCTGAGATGGGAAGAGCGAGACCTCTGACTGAGCGTTGTGGGTAGAAAGCTTGTTCCTTTGAGGATGGAATGTTTTGGATTGTGTTAAATCAAAATAATAGTAAAAAAGGGGCTACTAGCAACGTCTTGGGGACCCTTAGTGACAAATAACTGTCCATAAAAAAGAAATTTGAATGCTAGACCTTTGAGATCTTAAAATATGGATACAGTGAAGCAATTGTTAAAAATAAAATATTCAATAAATAATAACAAATTGTGTCTAATTACAGCACATAGTAAGGTTCTCATTTCAAGAGGTTTTTTTTTTCCAACTACTTGTATCACCTTCACACTTTTTGAATTTTAGCTCAGTGCACGTGCAACTCTAAGTCACGATCGTCCTTCAGCAAGTCAGAACGCAACGTTGGTGTTAGATTTCTCCTGACCTGTTCGGATGCCTCGACGGCAATGACCGCTGGTACTCTGTGTCTCAGAAAGTCAATGCCGCTAGCAGAGGCTGAATCAGCAAGAACATCGCTGCCAGCCTGGCTTTCGTCGTGCAGGAGGACTGCAGCAAAGGAACGCTCAAACATTCCAATGTGATCAAGGATGAGCGGTTCTTAAAGATTTGAGATATTACAAATTACCCCCTTGATGAGAAGATGAGTTAAGCTGGTTGTGCGGCTGATATTTAATGGTTAGAGAAAGTGTGGCCTGAGGCCTCCAAGGAGGAGAGTCATAAGTGGTGACTACAGTTTGGGCTATATCGCAATCGGCAGATAAGAATTTAGAACAATATCTTCCTCATGCTGGAGAGATTCAAATCAGCTATGCTGATGAGACAATTCCGGGGTTGTGGATGCCAGTCGTTGTGTTGACATGAGATCTAAGCTACCTTCAGTCATTGAAGCTCACCTCTAGAATGAGCCTAATTTTAACAGCCAGGACTTAAAAAGCTACAAAACAATAGACTTTATTTCAAAGTGTGCTTTGTTGTTTGACAACCCCACATCAAACTAAACCCCTGCCTGAATTGCTTACATTTGAGAAGAATTTCTCATTTCATTTTTGCTCACATTCCTCATCTCCAGCATGCCTCCCCTAGATGGTTTAGGAAAACCAAAACTAAATGCATACCAAACAATGCATGCACATAGAAGAAATTCAATCTTATCTGATACTAGAGCATTCCAGAGGGCAAAAAAACCCCTCATGAACAGGGGAAGACAATAATGGAAAGAGAAAGATGCGTTAGAATGAAAGTTCAGAGCTTTTAAATAGATTTAAATGAACATTAAAGTCTGATTTCAGTCAGATTTCTGACTGATAATTTGACAGCGACTGGGTTTTACCCAGCATGTATTTGTTTGTTTGTTTTTATTGCCATACCAGCATCTATAGCTTTTTTTAATGGCAAGATCAATGTATTTTAAAAGAAACAAATAGTAGTAACAGAGTAGTAATGAAAAACATCAACTGACAACCAACTCACATCATTATAACAAAAATGTAAGATAATTCCTGGTGAAACGTTTTTTAAAACACCCATTAAACATTCACCTTGCAGCATTTCCCAGCATCGGACTACAATTGATGTGATGTACATCCTTCAAATAATCAAAACACATATTGTGTCATGTATAGGCCTAGCTCAGCTACATAAAAACCTGCTTATAACTGCGAATGTATAATTTACTGACAACACTTTTTTGTAACACATTATGACTTGTGCTTAGCTCAACTATGCAAAAACTTAAAAACCTGCTTATAACATGGAAACTATGACAACTCTTTTTTATTACACATTTCTTGTTAAGTCCCTGAACCTAAACCAGCCTCATTAACTAAAATTACAGCACACAGACAAGATGTTTTTTATGATCATTCTTTCATACAGAAAGGTCACATTTCTGACGCTACATTCTGGACTTATTAACTACACAAACATTCACTCAAAAAGGCCAGGTGGTATAAAAAAAAACCCACAAAGCCTGCTGCGGTTACTGGTTAATCATCGACTCGGACACAACAAAATGCACCCAGGCACCCGGCAATGAATTACAAATTAACCGACAAATAGCTGTTCTTGTTTGGAGCAAAAAACATAGGGGCTGGACAATAACACCACTCTGATCTCACGGATCAATCATTCCAAAGTTGCCCTTGGTTCGGTCTCGCGTCAACTCCAGGAAGCCGTCCCTGAACTCTCAAGGTCATTTGGCAGTAAGCAAAAAGAGAAGAAAAAAAACAGTATAGGGGGAGGAAGAGAGAGAGTAAGGGATATACTATAGCACAGAAAGAAAGAGAACGGAGACTGGTTTTTCAACTTTCACTGCAGCAACTTGGCGACCCTAGTGTGTGTAATGATGTCGTCCCTAGAGAAGCGTGATGGTGAATGGCCCCCTCTTGTCTGTGCGCCCCTGAGGGATGCACTGTCCTCTTGGTCTCACACTCTCCCTGCTGACGGATCGAATGCGGGAGCCGCTCTCACATTCCTGTGACCTTCATCCGCCGATGGGCCCGTTAGCAACGGCAAGGTGCGACGACGTGCCGACGCCAGCACCAGAAACCCAACTGTAAACTTTAAAGGTTCTGCACTGACATTTCAAATCAACCTAAAGTGCAAACCTCGGGGAATGAAAGGGAATGTGCAAAAACGTTAGTCAGGTGTGACATTTTACCCTTGAACATTTATGCAATCTGGTGCAGTAAGGAGCTAAAATGATCAAATCTTAACCAAACATATCACGCTGAGACACAGCAGTCAAGGCTTTACCTAGAGTTATTTTTAGTAACTCCTTTCCCCAAAAGGACCATAATACCATCACCAATGGAAACTTTCTAGCGCACAAGCGGAAGAGAGACTTAATCCGACTGGATTCTGTAACAAGGCATCATGTGAGGACAATAATGAACTAAGGGTGCTAAGAGTCCCCCCATAAACCCAAATCCATGTTGGTCACGTAGAGACCATATTCATACAGTCCTCTGCTCTTTCTCACTGTCAAGAGAGTGTAAACAAGCCACGAAACTGGGCCTTGAAAGGTGAATCGGGACTAGCGGTCCAATGCAGCCAGGACCATCACCTCTATCTGTATCTCTAAGCATCACAGATGTAGCGGAGATACTCGACAGCATGGGACCTTCAAGAAGTCCGAAGTAAACCTGAACAAGATGTACTTAAAGGTCAACTGCGATCAAAGAGTACAATGTGCAGTTCAACACTGGAAAGTTAAAATTTCCAGCTAGTTATTGTTTACATCATGTCAAACATTAGTAGTCAGGTTAAGGACTTAAAAATGAACAGGAGAGAAAACACAAAGAAGTACACTCAGATTTCAAGCAAGGGGAAAAGTAGAGGACGAAAGGAGGAGGAGAAAAGCGCAGCGGAGGACAGAGGAAGCATCCCATTACTGCAGCGAGAGAGAGAGAGCGAGTGAGGGAGAGAGCTTTACTGTCTGACTGCAGTCGCAAGTCATACTTACCCCATGCCCTTCATATGCTGCGCCGGAGGAGGAGGACATCTCGAAAGTCTCCGTAAGTGTCTTTATTCCACAGGCTCTGTCCCAGAGGAGACAAAAGGCTGTGTGGGATAGGCGATCCGCCGCTGTGTTCAAAGCCCCGAGCCGAGGGGAGCGCGATCACCTACCGCCCCCCGTTCCGACCCCTCCCCCTTCAACTAGCCCATCTTCTTCAGCCACCCCCCTCCCCCTTTTTCTAAACACACAACCCCCTCCCATTCCTCCCCTGTCCGAGTCCCCTGAAGCCTGGAGTTGGCCTCTGCCTGGCAACCCTACTGTTTGTCTTTCAGCTGACCCCTGGCTCTGCGAGTGACCGGAAAAACAGGCGAGAGGTGGAGAAAAAGGGAAGGATAAAAAGAAACAAAAGTGTGAGAGCAATGCAGAGCAACAGAACAAGTCGGGACAAAAATCTCCTGACTGCTTTCCCTTTAACACTCGAGTGTAATCAATCTAGCTTGCTAAACGATACTCTCGGCCCGCCTATCTCTGAGATCCCACCCTCTTGTTGGATTCTTCAAATGAGCCCGAGTCGGTCTCTGCCGCTATTGGTCAAACCATCCGTCTTTAGGCAGTGTCATTCCCCTCCTCCCTGCTGACCCTCTCCACTCCACCCCCTTTCACAGACACTCAACTTCCTGTTTTAAGTTACCTTGAGCAGCAGGATAGGGGTCAGGGAACGAAAAGAACGAGAGAGAAAAAAACCACCAGACAAAAGCAGCAGAAAGTTGTATAAAGAACACGAGGAGAGCGGACGATTGCCTCGGTTTGCAGGCCTTGGAAAATCTGTCCCCTGCAGATCGTCTTCTCTACTGTGGCTGGACGGAGCTGGACTGAACAACTGACTTCTCAAACAACTGTCCCTTGCTTATTTACAATGTCAAACTAAATGTCTCTAAAGCCCGCCCCTCGGAGGTGCGGATTGGCCAGGCTTGCGATGATGCAAATGAGCCCATGAACAGCGACTGGCCCAGAGCAGGCTCAAAGAGGATGCCGCATGCTGTAGCCGCATGATTTAAAGTGGAAAGTCACTCAGGTCAGACTTGCAGTCTCATTTGAGTGCAGAGACATGCATGCAGTTTAGCACACACAACCTAAACTCGACGTTACTCGCTACATAAACAAAAATAAAGTTGACCTGAAGGGACATGTTAAATGGTTGTGTATGTGATAGAGCACAATCTCATCATGTGACCAAAGAAATATTGCAAGCTATGCAACTATTATGCTATTAAAAGCACTTATTTGTTAACATTTTATTATGGTTACTCCCACAAGAACAAGACTAATGGTGCAGAAGGCCAAGACAGCGGTCACATTTACAGTGTTTGAGCGATTTTCAGTGTATTTCAATATGATTCCACATGATCTGGAATGATTCACATGAGAGCAAAAGACCTCCTCAGTGCTTCAAATATTGGTCATGTGAATTTACTACTTTGACCAACAGAAAGCTGCTTGTTTTAAAAGTTCTGTGAGTTGTGCTTCATCTTTGACAATGGACCTTTTTTGCCTGTGAAATTTCGCTAATGTGACCGCACCTAAACTTGATGTTCTTTTGCATTGTACAGCATCACTTGATTCTGACTGGTCTCATTATTTCCAGAAACTTCATGTCCCCACATGCAAACCAGCCTACACAACCTTCAATTCACCAACTCTTTGCTGAAACATTCAATAAGGGCAAACTCTTGCCTCTTTTAATTATGTGAGAGATGAAAATCAGAATGTGGGCTAAACTTCACACTGTAGCAGCAACTCCTTCCTATACATTGCTGTTGTTGAAATACACATAGAAGGCAGGTAAATTATTTACAGCAACAGTGCTGAAAGATTATGGCAACAGTTGCTATGAATGCCATTATGACTCTTGTAAAATCAAGGTCAATAAGCAATGATTTTGCTTGTATGGCTGCCTTGAAAGGCTCACAGATGAATCACTTGTAACGTTAATGTAAATAGTGAGTTCGTGTGCCACGAATTGACCTCCATTTAACCTGGTACATTAAAACCATGCCAATTACGTCTTAACTTACAGCTATTGCTAAATATCATAATTATGGCGTTCGTATTTTATTTTATTTTTCTATTCTCATTCAGTAGAGGAACAATTAGAAGCGTATTTATGTCTGCGCTGTATATGATGACACCAGCGGCACATTCCGCAAAATGAAAATACACGGAATAAATTCCATTACGAATAAATCATAGACAAAGTTAATGAAATTTCTTTCACCTTTGATAAATAGTAATATACAGTAGCGTTACATAGCCACAAATAACAGATGTATTTTTCATTAACCAAGTCGACAAAGCAGGCTACCGGGAGACATGCTGCTAACCGAAACCAAACAATCAGCATGTGTGTGTAAAACATTGTTATGGATGAAACCCATAGTGTCCGATATAATTTTTATTGTTAGACTGATTTATATCTCCAAACATCTACAGTCGATAAGATTGTATATTCAGATAAGGACTGTAAAAAAAGAGCGGCATAAATGTAGGAGACAGTGCTCGCTACGTTAGCAGGCCGCACTGACTGTGTTTCTCGTCAAATTAGGAAAAGTGAAATAACGGTGGTTTTGGAAGGCTTTGAGCGAGTTTTCCTAGAATATTTGTAAAGCGGTGTAAAGAGAGTCTAACCAATAAAGACTACGTTTGGATCTGTCCTTCAGACCAATCAAACCTCGGACTAGATTCCACCAATCAAGGTTTCTAGGGGTTCTGGTAGTTAAGAAACTGCCACCATTTAGGCTCAAAATGAACAAGTGAGCCAATAGAAGTCATTTACACTACAGAGCCAAAATGGCGACCACTGTCCAACAGTTTCCTGACCGCCTCCATTCCCTTCCACTAGCCACCAATAAGCGCTTCAGAGAGCGAGGAGGGAAATGGCGCCTATGTTCATCCTCCAAAACAATCGTCCATTGGATGAAAACTTTTATTGGACCACGAGCTCAAAACGACACCCGCTTTATCGAAACTAGGCAGTAGATAGCAAGCGAACAGAAACGCAGCAAAGGGTTTAATTTTTATACTCACTTTAGGCGATGAAATCGTAGTGTATTCCGGTTCGTCGTAATATTTAATTTATTTCAGGCTGTTACAGCAACCAAGATGGCCGACGACTTGACAACTTTTTTTTAAACCGGAAGAAGTGCTACGTTTGCTGTGACGTACTCGCTATTGGCGCCATTGAATGTGAATGTTCTTCAGTTCAGCAAGAGGTTGAGCTGGTCTGCGCATCCCATGTATGCGGTTGCTTTGAATAGAACCGTTATAGCCATTTCATTAGTCTGAAAAAGTAATAAAAATATGTATACGTGTGTGTATAATATATATATATATATATATATATATATACACACACACACACACACTCATATGTAAAACATTACAAATGTAATATTATTTTTAAAAAAAATACCCTTGTACTATGAAGTATGAACAAAGTTAAAATCTATCTTCATTATCTTCAAATATGACTGATGTTTTTAGACAGAATTGAAAAAAATTACTTGTTTACAATGGTTTGGCACTTCAGTACTAGGTGTTTGAAATTCAGGCACTAGTTATATTGTATGCAACCAATGTTCATTGAATAAAAATTAAAATATTGATAAAAAAAATAAAAATTCAAGATTGGGTTGAACGGTTTATTTTTTTATCAACATCTTTCTTATTGAACCATTTGAACATAAAAAACCCCATTACAATTTCACAATACACAAACCAAACTGAAAAGACAATAGAAAGTAGGCTATGAATCTTAACATGACAAACTGAAAAGCAGTGAGAAATGGCAGAAAACAGTATTCCATTTACTATAAGATCAAATAATGTAGGCTATTGTTAAGCTAAAGCCATGTCACATCATGGAGTATCCGACTCCTCATCTTAACTTTATCTACGAGCCACAAGCTCCAGAAGAGTTGAGGCAATTTTGTCAAGACTGGTGGAGGTGCTCGCTTCTGGAGGTGGTGAGGATGATGGGTGGAACGGGTCGTAGAGTTCCTCACTAGTTTGACGGTCATTCTGATGGGACCTTTGCTGTGCTCTCCCAAGATACATCCTTGCTTCTTCTTGTAGAGAAGTTGGTGGGAAGTTACCAGGAGGCTTGCCAAAGCTCTCTGAAAACAAGATAATCAGGAGGAATCAATTAGGAGATCATGACAAATGAAGATGCTATACAAGAAAAACTTATACTAGTTCAAAAACTGGGTACAAAATTCTGTGAAACACTTTGAAATACTGTAAATACCGTCATGTGCTCTTCAAGAAGACTAGTTTGCCCTGCAACCACTTGAAACATGATAACTGGGTGTTAGTTTACCTTGAAAACCTCTCCCAGCACCTGCAGGGCCTCGGTCTTCAAAATGCTCAAATGAACGTCTTCTTTCAGAATCCAAATTTCCAAAGCCTCTGTAATCGCCTTCGTAATATCTTGTCTCTTGAGTTCTTCTTGGAGGTTCTTCTCTGGAAGCTCTTGAATATTCTTCGTAATGTTGTTCCTTTTCTCTAGGATCATCATATCGTCTCCTCTCTGGAAGACCTTGAGGGTTCTCTTGAAACCTTGTCTTTTGAAATCCTCTGGGATCATCAGCATAAGGCCTTTCTTCTTGAAGACCAGTGGGATAACCGTCAAACTGGTTTGATTCCTTGTAATCATCTTCATAACGTCTGGTCTCTCTAAGACCTCTGGGGTCATCCTCACTTTGTCGGACCTCTCGAAAATCTCTGGGGTCATCTCCATATTGTCCGGATTCTTGGAAACCTCTGGGATCGTTTTCATATCGCCTGATCTCTTGGAAACCTCTGTTTTCTGGATACATGCCATTTGGATCGTCCCTTGGGTCGTTATGTGCATCTCTGCGTTGGTCCGTCTGCTTTACTCCTCTGTGATCACTGCCAGATTGTGAAGATGGGCCCTTTAGATGGACAACAAAAAGATAATTATTTATACTAAATTAAATGAGAATGATCCCTAAAAGATAACACTGTGCTTACCCCAGCTGTTCCGGATTTTTTGGCTTGGAACTCTTTCAAAACTGTGCACAGCTTTTCTTTAAGAAATCTAGCGTCATCCATATTTTCAATCTGGATGTCACTCTGTCATTTAAAAAGAATATGTTCAAATGAAAACTCCAGTCATTAAATTACATTTTTATTTTCATGTTGGTCAAATATTCTGCACTCACAAGTATGTCCAGAACGTTTTCATGTTTTGGATCAAGGTGGGATGTACTTCCAGGATCCACAAATTGGTTACTGAATGACTGTAAAGAGGAATAAAAAAAAAAAAAAAAAATGATGAGAATTCCAACACACACACAAGAACATTTAGACACAGTTATAGTTGAGCTACAGCAGGTTTTTGTGTTGTCAAGCTACAGTCTACATTTCTCCAAGTATATATATAACACAATGCATGATAGAATATTTGAAACATTAAATATGTTCCCACGCACAAAGACAGTCGAAAATTGTAGTCTGATTATGGCGTATACATGCTGGATGAAGACGAGCTACAAATCACATTTACTTCCGTTAAGGTGCAAAACAGCGAAATTTCACTAACAAAAAAGATCCACCATCTATCAATAGTGTAGCGATGAATGAAGCACAGTTCACACAGAAGTCACTTTCAAACGAAGCATCTTTCTGGTGGCACATTTACTTGAACACAATCTTTAACATGTAGGCAAAATTCCCAATCACATGGATTTCTATTGAAACGACTGGAATTCGACCGTCAAAATTCACTGAGTTACAGTAAATATTACCACACCATTAGTCTGACTTCACAAAAACAGACTTGTGTATACATAACATTTTAAAAAGGCAAAATTATTGCTTTAGCCTAACTGAAATTGAACTGTATGTAAACGCTTTTAATGGGTCAAGTATGTCATCAAAATACCTATACAACATATTTAAAACATCATTTTATATTCAATGTACTTGTTTTTGAGTTTAAACCCAAGGGTTTAGTGGCAGTTTTACCGGAGGTGGAGGCTTTGCTCTGAACTGTGCTCCTCTTGGGTTCTCTTTTTGGGTAGATTTATTTGTATGTCTGAAATAAGAATTGTTAAAAGAAAAAAAAATTGAAGACAACAGACTAATGTAAATTGGTGTAAAAATACTAATAATTGCATCAAATTTCATAACAATGCACAACAAAGTTTATGATTTTCTGAATGTGACTATGAAACGTTCAACAAGCCACCTCATATGTGCGAGTGCTATTTCCTCTGCGGTTGCATCAGAGAATCTGCTTTTCTTTTTCTTTTTAGCTGGAATCGCTTCCTGTGAATATGCTCTTGGATCTCTGGGCTCAAGCATGTGGGGGTAACCATGCATCTCATTAGCTTTGTCCCAAGTCCCTCTGTGCATTTCTCTGACAGTCCCTCTTCTTTCCTCATCATGAAAGCTTCTTCCATGCATTGGCATGGGATTTGTGGCAGGGTTTTTCTCTTCGTAAGTTGCATATCGTCTACCTTCCATTTGCTCTGCCTGATATTCAGATTCTCCAGGACGCTGGATTCTGAGGTCTTTGTCATTAAATCGGTTTCTTGGCAGGCCTTCATTATAAGCGTTCTCTTGGACATCCATAGACACATGTCTATCACCTCTTGAGAACTGTCCTTGGCCAACAACTTCTTCATAGTCTTCTCGAAGTCTCCTTCCAGCCTGGTCTGCATAGGGCCTAGTATGCATTTCTCTTTCAGGATAATTATCTCCTCGTGAGACTCTTCCTCGAATGTCAGCTTCTTCATATGGTTTTTGATGTCGGTTTCCTCCGGGATAGGATTGCTGGCGGATTGCATCATCTGGATTAGGTCTATCATACTGGTCATACTTTTCGCCAGTATAATATGGTCTCCCATGTTCTTCTAAGTATGCCTGTTTATGAATATCTTTAGCCAAAGGTGACTTCCTACTAGAGTCTCGTCCATAGTAGGGTTGCTCATGAACACTGGACTGTAAATCTCTTCCTGCAAGGTACAACATTTTGTTTAAAATTTTACACAAAATGAAGTTCTGTACTATGAAAAAAGCAGCTGCTGTAAAATATTCACCTTGGTAATTTGTAAAATCTCTTCTGAGTGCCTGAAATGAAATTACAGCTGAATTCATATTTTTAGGTGTTCTATGTAAAGCTATTTCAAAATAATCCATTTTATAAGGAACAAAGATGGTAATACCACTGGCGTTCCCCATCCCTCCTGCTTTTCAACTACTGCAGCTTTGGCTCTGGCAACGAGACCTGGTTGTTTCTGTGCGTTGTCATGCCATGTCACCAAATCTGGCCTTTTCAGTTCCTGATAAGACAGATCTATTTTAACCACTTAATTTTACTCTGAACAGTATTAAGGGATTAAGTAAAATGAGTAACAATGCCGCCATACCAGATATTTTTGTCGGTGCTTGCGTCCAACGATATGGGCCACCATACTAAAAAGGTCCATATCAACGGCACACATTCGGCACCTGTACTTTAACACAGTTTTGCCATCGTCAGTGACATGATCTTCAATCTGTCTCAGGGAGCTGAGACCTGAACAAAGAAAGAAGGAAGAGTTAGCGGTTGAACGTCTCGGCTATGTGAAACAATGCATAGTTTCACCCCTAAATAAACATTTCTCTCTCCTCATGTCATTCCATATGATTTGTTTTCTTCTGCAGACTCAGTATTTGTTTTTGGCTATACAATGAAAGTAAAAGGGGACCAAATTCCAGTGTTATTTTGGACCCCATTGACATCCATTGTATGGGCAAAAACAGTTTCTAAAATATCTTTTGTGAATCATACAGGTTCGGAAACATATGAGGTGAGTAAATGATGACTAAACTTTCATTTTTGGGTGAACTAGCCCTTTAAGACTATTGCCTCATTATTTCACTGGTATCTTAACCAGTTTTGGTGATAAAGTCATCTTACCAATAATGGGCTCATCAAGCTTCAGGTATTGCAAATATTCGATGATGTCTGTCCATTCCGGCAGTGGAGGTTGTATCGGAATCTTTCCTGTAGGACAGAATAAGCTCATAAAACATGTTCGTTTCAAAAGGTTACAAATATACAAAAAACGTCTTTATGTCTGAAAGATCTTATATTTCTTTCTACTGCAGCAGAGTCTTCAAAGTAACTCAAAATGTCTGAAATATGCCCACCCTGTTCCAAAATGTTTTTTTTTTTTTTATAAGCAGTTTCTACCTGTTTAAATAGGTCAGATTACAGTAATGGTTGTTCTTTGGTACAACCACAGGACATTAAGTACTGAGGAACATTCCCACAGATTTGCTGATGAAGATTCCTCCAAAATTTTGATGTTTGCTTCAACATTGTGTTTCCATTTGACCTACTATCAAACAGTAAAAGACAAAGTTCATTTTTGTGTGCCTCCTTTCCGACGAAACAGTTCTTGTGTCATCCTTCTTACCAGTATAAAATGTACATTCCCATTGATTTCTGTTGAAACATCACATTTCCATGAAAATCCAGGGGAGGCCGTCAGATGTTCAGCAATCATAAAAGACATCACTTGGTGAAACACAACCTGGTCTCCAATTGTTGAGTAATGCTGAAGCATTACCAAATTGTCCCATCCACTCAAGGATCCATATGGACATCTCAAGATCTTTAGAATCTAAGAAGCTTTGGGGCAACATCCTTCAACATCAAAGTCCAGTAACTTCACAGAGAAGTCACGCTGAAAACCATCTTTGCGCAGTGCGAGAAACAGGTTTTGCACAGGTGATGAGCTAGTACACCGGTTGTACTAGCATTTACACATAGCTACGTCAAAACAGTATCCCCAGGATTGAGACCAGTCTAGAAGATGCTGTAGAAATGTATACTTATACACATGTGATACTGTTCATACACAAAATATGTATGACATACTTGCTTGTCTAGTCCTCAATGCCTCCTTTGAATCACCAATATAAAAGGAGACACTATGAAATTGAAATAAAAAAAAAGTCAGAAAATTTGTAAAGCACACTGAAAATTGTGCTGTTTACAGTGTGTCTCTTTTTTGGGGGGGGCAACCTGTCACTCGCATGAAACGTTTGCAATTAGCAAACGAAAACATTCTAGTCAATTCCTGATAGACAAATTCAAGTCCCACCTTTCTCATTTGAGAAGCCGTCTCACTCGGATATACATAGCAGTTTCCGTTTCATGCCAAAATTACACATAGAGCCGAAAAACTCACCAACGTCCGCCCTACATTCCTGAAAAAAAAAATAGTCAAAAAAAAAAAAAAAAAAAAAAAAAAAAAATACTATTCCTGTTTCTTGAAAATTCCATGGTTTTGCTGTATCCACAAAATTCCACTTATGCATTTCTCTTCTCAGGTCTGTGTGATTTCAGCAGGATTCTGTTTCTTCTCCATCTTCAAATCCACGACTGACTGCCAACAAAACTATATCAGCTAGGTCTTCATATTACTTTTTGGGGAAAAAAAAAGTTCTTGTGATGATTCCCATCATCAGCGGTGAATCCTTGTTTGACACCTGTCCATATATTTTGATGGCAGAAGGACATCTTTCTCAATGGAAACCCTACTGAACCTATGGAACGATACCTGACACTGAATACTTACAAACTCCTTGAGATTTCTGTTGAATTTCCTGATAGGATACAGAATTGTGCTTCTAAGCACAATAAAATGTCAAAATAATCTCAGAAACAATTACAAATAATTTAAATTCTGGGACACTAAGGGTGTGTTCACACTTGTAGTTCAGTTCTCTTGGTCTAGACCAAAAAGAATATGATATAAAATAGAATTCGAAAATGTGTAAAGTCAAAACAGCACAAAGAATTCCACTGTCACATACATAAACTAAGATCTGCTGCAACGACAAGCGGTTCTGATGCCTGTACCGAACTGTAATGGGCAATGGGCCTATGATGAGAAAAAAAAACAGGTATTCTTGAGTCTTCTGCCCTTTTTAGGGTCGCATCTTGTGAAATTACATCCAGTTTTTGGTTCTTTTAGAGGTGTTTGATCCATGTTGCATTCATATTTCAGTTAAACTGCACCTCAAAACGTGGGTCTCTGACCCCTCTTTTGGTGCACACCAGGGTTCAGATGGCAGTGTTCATACTTATTCAAATGAACCGTTTTAACAGAGCAATCGCACCAGAGTTCATTTTAATCAAAACAATCCTGCCAAGTGTGAACATATCCTTAGTATAATCATATTACACTGATTCCAACTCTGTCTGAACAAAACTTGATTTTTTTTTCCTTTAACTGAACACAATAGGGAAACTATAAATGAATTTTTTGTATCACAAAGTTGTGATTTTTACTACTTACCCTGTGCAGCAAGGGCTTCCTCTTTCTTTGAAGAGATAAACAGTGGAGGAAAAAAAGGGACAGGTGATTATACGTTTTACTTATGTGCACTTCATTAGGAGTTACTTGCAATACTAAAAATAAAGTAAACAGAAGTTAATAATGACAAAGCAACAAAGACTGTTGAGATAGTTGATGGTCCAAACCCCAAAAGGGGGAGACCTTCTTTCATCATTGGGCTCTTGATTAAGGCACTTAACCCGGGGAAATCTACAGGACCCGTATTGTGCATCACTCTGAATAAAAGTTAAAGGTTGAAGAACCAAAAGAACAGACATCATAATGTGTGTGGAAAAAGGAATCCAAATTCTCCAGAAGCAATCCACAAGGTTGGGTTTCACTTGTTCACAAGATAAAATAATGAGGAATTTCACAAAAGCTGAAGAGTAATGTGCCACAAAAGTGTAAAAGCATAAGAGTTCTGAACGGTCCAGTGAGAATATAAGTCATTCAAAGACTAGCAATAAACATGAAAATGTCTTATTGGATTTAAGCCGGATTCAGTACAATATTTATTCAGGTAGAACCTGTATTATTTTATAAACCAATCAAAATTTCTAAGTAATAATTTTTGGATTACCTACAACCCAGCTCTTTCTCTTCAGAACCCAATGAACTGACAATGACAGAAAACCACAACAGCATGTGGAAGTTATAGTGTCACAGAAGTCTCCGCACAAAAACGAAATTATGCGGGAAGAATTTATGGTCAGAATTTCCATTTACCCAAAAGTAGCAAGTACTTACTATTTCCCAGGCATAAATAAAATATATTTGTGCTCAAGAATTGCTCGTTTACTTGCCTGAAACAAAACCTTTGAGTAACTTTCAAAGATTCAATGTCATGAATGTCACAAACTTTGGAAAATGAAAGCAACAAGTTCTTCCTTGTGAACATTTCTTGTTGCAACCTGTGCAGTCTGACTCCCGGAAGCATTGTGGCCAGCCAAACAGACTGAAACTCGCAGATTTCGACAACTCTTGTCATTTTAGTATGCAAAATGCATCCATTGGTCCTTTTGCAGTCTTGAAAAGAAGAACATCATCTTGTTGCACCAACAACAACCACACTGGCTGTCGTCTGACAAACAACAAGTATTTGGAGTAGTGTGAGGACGCCCTCAGACTACAAAAATAAACAACGCAACACATTATAGTGCTGAGTCTTCTCAGTCATATAGAAGTGTACAATGATATCCATCTGTTCAGGAGACTGAAGATCCACGTGATCGAAACCCTTGTTAAAGCAAAAAGATAAACCTATAAAAGGGTATATGGTCCTCAAAATGTTATGTAACTGGCATCTGGTATCTCAGTGTTCTCAGGGTGTTTTCACACTTGAGTCCTCTTTAAAAGAACCAGAAGTGGACCAAGAAAGAGGACTTGGATCCTTTTTTGGTCCTCTAAAGTAGTAATGAGGTCTTTGACCTCATTGTGTTCATACTGCTGCTTACAGTAAAGACAAAGAAATGTCATTGAACAGACTCCAAAACACTCCAGTGTCCACACAACTCATCCTAGACTGCTTTAAAAGAAGAACGAGTTGTGTTTGGGACTGGTAAAGCAATGCAGACATAACCCGTACACAAGTGTATACAGTGTCCAAGACAAAGAAAACGAATAGTCAAAATGTTGTTCGCTGTTTGATCTTTGTTTCTTAGAAGACCTAAAGTTGAATGAAGCAGAAAAGTGAATAAAACAAAAATAAAACAATCACATATTATTGCCTTAAACTACTCAAAAATGTATTACTATAATAAATAACACAGAAACAGATATACTAAACTGCTATATATATATATATATATATATATATATATATATATATATACAAAAAACACATTACTCCAGTCTTCAGGTTCACATGATCCTTCAGAAATCATTCTAATATTCTAATTTGGTGCTCAAAAATAGATATTTCTAAAGACACTACACTGGATTTTCTCTTCTTACCTTCAAATGCTGTACTGTAGTCACGTGGATTTTGTAATGGGTTTCGCCCCTTATTCTTTTATCGCAGATCTGAGGAATGAAAGTTATTAATATTACTTACCTATAATAAAGTCACAGCAATGCATTTACATAAAGTTATAATAAACAGAAGAACATTCATATCTAAACTACAATTAAAAACTATTAATATAATAGTTTTTGTGCACTCAGGTCAAAATAAGACGGATTTACCATGCAGTCAATGAATGTGTTGGCCTGGTCATCGTCGTACACTGTCAGTAAATCAGACATCTCTGCAAACTAAAATAAGACACAATGTTGTTTTTATAGGGTGCTATTCGCATAATATGTTCATGCGAGATTAATAACGTGCAGAAAACATGAATCAAACAGATGTATCACACATTTCACACTCGTCTATGTAATAAATCAAATTTGCGACGCACCTACTGCAATGCCTCGACCGGAAGAACTAGCGATAGATTAGCAAATTAGTGATCTTAAGCGCGTTTAATTCACCCAACACAAAACTGTTTTCTTGAACATATATAAAAAAAAATAAAAAAAAAAGATGTAAAAAAACAAATTTAATTAAAGCGATTTTTACGTTAGGCCGCTTCTTTCCGTCCTTGTCTTCTTCTGTGGTAAAATTATATTTGCTGCAAATACGTTTGTACCACCTAGTGGATGGGTGCGAATAGTTTACAATAAATAAATAAAATAAAATAAAACTAAATAAATTTTGTTGCCACCCTGTATGACTTTTTTCTTCTTCCGTGGAACATAAAATAAGATGTTATGTATAATGTTATGCCTCAGTCACCATTCACAATAAAAAGCAAACAATGAAAGTGAATGTGACCGAGACTCGTTCCGCCTTACATAATCTTTTGTGTTCCACAGAACAAAAGGTTTGGGATAAAACTGATGACATATTTTTTATTTGTTAGATGACTTTAATACAGGTGAGCTAGGAACAGTATTATGATAAAGTTCAGCACAAGTGATCTTTTTTTTTTCCAAAAACAGGTTATCCGAAGCTACCCAATGCAGATACAGTTTTACCCACCAGGTGTCGGTGTGATTCAATAAGTGTGAGCTTTATGACATTTGCCAGAGGCAGTAGTGAAAAATACAGTACATTAAATCCACTGACAAACAGATCCATATCATTCTCTACCTCTCTTTTACAATTTAATGTAAAACAAAGCCAAAAGATTGGGAGAATTATGAAAAAGAGAGGAACTTGAAAATATTTATGCATGACAGAATAATGGGAAACTCTGATCTTTGAGTTAGATTTAACCTGCATTTTTTAAAAAAACATAAAACCTCCAAGAGACCTCCTCTAGGACTAAATCCAGCATCCAAAATTTTCATTTTTGGGTGAACTATCCCTTTAAAGAACTTTGGGAGACAACATTTGCAGTAAAAATTCCTGTATAATTGCTATGTCACATGTCATAACAAGTTATTGTTTCACACACTTGTAATTCACAAATAATCAAATTATGTGCTTCACAAATAATTTTTTTTTATAATCCATTCATCCTCACTTATGCAAAACAATTTGGTGTTTAGAAACAGCCGTTTTGGAAAGTAGCCTACTAAACTGGTTTTTGTTGCCATGTAGTCTTATAGGAGAAAATTACATAGCCCTACAATGTGCCTTTATTGAAAATGAGCCAGAGATTACCTGAAGATAATATAAGGGTACAATTTGAGTGTTTATTCATTTTGGGTGTTTAAAGGGTTAGTTCACCCTCATGTCGTTCTACACCCAAGGCTTTCATTCATCTTCGAAACACAAATTAAGATATTTTGATTAAATCCGATGGCTCAGTGAGGCCTGCATTCAAAGCAATGACTCTTCCTCTCTCAAGATCCATAAAGGTACTAAAAACATATTTAAAACAGTTCATGTGAGTTCAGTGGTTCTACCTTAATATTATAAAGCCACGAGAATACTTTTTGTGCCCCAAAAATAAAAAAATAAAATGAAAAAATAACGACTTTTCAACAATATAGTGATGGGCCGATTTCAAAACACTGCTTCAGAGCTTTACGAATCGAATCAGTGACTCGGAGCGCCAAAGTCACGTGATTTCAGCAGTTTGATAGGAGATCCGAGTCACTGATTCGATTCGTAAAGCTCCGAAGCAGTGTTTTGACATTTTCATTTTAGGTTTGAGAGAGAATTAATTAATTCCGAGAAGACATTTTTGTATATCAAAACACATTTCTAATGAATATATGATCTATCATGATTCATTAAGAGTCTCTGAAGTGACCAGGAAAATTGGATGTTTAAAATTCCATCATATTCTACCGAAAAAATCATTATGGGCCCCCTGAGGACCCAGTTAAGGTCAGTGGAAAGGGAAAAGGCTGCTTTTTCTGAAGCAAACTCCCGCCCCCTGCCGTCTTCCCTGACTCTCAGTCTCAGCTACGCTTGGGAGAGCCGCCGGCCGGCGCTATTAATTTGTGTTATTCAAGATGGAGGAGGTTTTGTGATGTTCCCCAGCACTCAGAAGTGATCCTTTTTCCGTCCGTGTCAGATCATTCCTCAGACACAGGGGCGGACATATTTTAAATCCTTCTGCCTGTGGGGGAAATAAAGAGCAACTTTAGATTTGGATATTAGTTTTTTTTGTGTTTTTCGCCACAGCCATGAGCTCGGGGGAAGGGGCCGAGGAGGCGGCTAAGGACGCGGCCGATATAGCGACGTTCTTCAAATCTGGTAAGCCCGAAGCTCGCGAGGCTGCTCTGATTGAATGGCGCGAGCCACCGCGCGGCTGTGGGACATTGTTCGTGCACTGTCGCTCATTGGGTGGGTGGGGATGTTGGATCGTACTAGACATTTGCAGTCTTTTTTGTACCGTATAAATGCATTAAGTGCAAAAAAAAAATCTCTGTAATGTTGGTTTGACAACCAGCGTTAGATTGAAAATGTGGTTTATAACGACCTAGCTGGAGAAATATCAGTTGGTTGTGCCGTAGCTCGAACCATAAGTGCCCGTTGGTTAAAGATTTTAGTATCATATTTATAGAAATCACAATCACTTACTATAGATTTAGCAGCTTTGTCAGTAAAGAATAATTATGTTAAATATATTTGGGTGAATCTTGCAACTTGTGAGCTTGTGGGTTGAAATATAAGGTTAGCTGGAATGGTGTGCAGGCAGGCCACCTTATGAATAAATAAATTAAGTTATACTGCCAGATGCACAGATTTTAACCCCTCATGAATATAGTCCATTATCATCTCTAGTGTTATTCTCAATACTAAATTATCTTGATTTGGAAGCAGCCATAAGAAATAAAGTAAATTCAAAGTGTCAGTCCCTTTATGCTACTTTTAATGATCCATTACTGAACTGACAAATAAAATGGCGTTATTTTCAAACACAAGACTATCAGTTAGTCAGACAATCAGTAGTTTATGAACGATCAGACGGATCTGAGAATCAAAGGTAGTCAGCAATGTAAACAATGACCTGGCGTGGCACTCCAACTCCCTGCTAACTAGCTAGCATGGTGTGATAGATTGAGGTGGTGAAAGACTATTTAATACCTCAGCACTTAAAGTCATAAGGTCGTTATTCACATAAAAGATAACGATAGGCGCGATTGCGGTTATTTTGGTTAGATTTAGCTAAAAAAATCAGGATTAATCTGTAGCCTGATTGACTCGTGTAGCATTTGGTTGCTAAGTTAGCAAAGCTATTCCAGAAAGATTGATGACACAATTACCTTCTGTCTTAGACCAGCTTATGAAATATCATATTAATTTTAATCAAATATTAGATTGCTTTTATGTTAGTGAAGATGTAATGAGGGATATAAACAGGGATTTAATTGAGCTATCTGATGATGATGTATAAGCTTATATATCACAAATATGACGCATATGTTATTGCTTATTCTAATAGCAGGACTTTCATCTCCAAGCCCAGGTTAATCATTCACAAGACACTTTTTAATGCCTCTGCATAATGCCTTCAGGAAACATTTAGTTTAAGACTAGGTCACAAAGTCCTGTCCTACTGAAAACAACCATCCTAAACCAGCCTAAGCTGGTTTCAAGCCGATTCTGGACACTTTTTAGCCGGTCATACTGATTGACCAGTTTATTTACTGGCTAAACCAACTGAACACCAGCTTGGCCAGGCTGGGAGACCACCTTAAACCAGCTTAGACTGGTTATAACAGTTTTTCTTTTTGGGTAACCTTAAGTCTTAAAGACACTAGACAATGATTTATTTTGTTGTTTTTAAAGTATTTTGATAAGTTGCATCAGTTTCAACACAAATAACAGTACCCTCTTGAGATACAAGCATAGTGGTTTTGTTTTGGGTTAGGTAGTGAAACCACAATCGGAAGTTCTGTATCTTGCAGATTTCACGCCGGAAATATTTGGTTGTTTCAGTAACCTCCCAAGAGGCTTTTGGTTTTAAGCATTTTGCTTCTTTTTAGCATAGTCACTGTTATTGCCCACCTTGCTTATCTTGATATTTGTGTTGTTTGTGCCTATGCGAGTAAGTTAGTCCGGTATTATTCAGTTTTTGCACATATCAGTGAACCATCATGTTTGAACATGCATCAGCTCATAGACTGTCTAACTCCACCTCCTCACCCCTGTACTCACTAAACACCTTGACCTGGTGTTTATCATCCGTCTACATGCCATAGAAATGAATCTTCTTGTCTGCTGTCTGATATAGCAATGATGATGTTTTCAACATTGATAGTAATAAGAAATAGCACCAAGTCAGCATATTAAAATGATTTCTGAAGGATCATGTGACAAGGAAGACCTTAGTAATGGCTGCTGGGAATGATCTTCTTTCTGAGCAGATCTTAACAATTTTCACAAGGTTCTTTTGTTCATATCTGTAGTTATTTGTTCTGCCACTCTATTGGCTTCATGACTGGCTTTTTGTTGTTCTTAAGGTTTGTCGCCTCTTGGGTGTTTTTGTGTTGGAACTAATATGTAAGTGTTGCTCATCAAGTACATAAAGAACATTATGCACTCAAAAAATGCTGGGTTAAAAACAACACAAGTTGGGCTGAAAATGGACAAACCCAGCAATTGGGTTGTTTCAACCTAGCGGTTGGGATAAATGGTTGCCCAACCTGCTGGGTAGTTTCATTTAACCCAACTATTGTTTAAAAATGACTGTATTGCTTGCTTAAAATAAACCCAAAGTATGTTGGAAATTAATGTATCAATATGTTTAATAAATGAACATTTATTAATACGTTTAATGAATAATAACTAATCAATAAACATTTATTAAATTGATTATTAAATTGCCTCTAGTAATTATGTGTCTGATTTTTAATTTCCAACCTATTTTGGGTTCATTTTAAGCCAGACATATAGTCATTTTTAAACAATAGTTGGGTTAAATAAACTACCCAGCAGGTTGGGCAAACATTTATTGGGTTAAAACGATCCATTTTCAACCCAACTTGGGTTGTTTTTAACCCAGCAATTTTTAGAGTGTAGGCTCATTTATTAGAAAGTCATTAAGAAATGTAGACCAATGCACGTTTTTGACAGCTGTACAGTGTGTCATTTTTGAGCAACCAAATGGAAATGCAAATTGACAGAAAGAGAGCAAGCAAGCAAGATCCTCAAGCAAAGCCAGGTGTGTCATCTTCAAACCCAATAAACACCTTTAATGCAGACACTGATAACAGATCTCTTATTAGCTGTACGTATGTACATCTGCGTTGTTATACAGAGAAACCTTGCAGCTCAAGCTATAACAGCCTTTCTTACTTTATGAAATGTCTTTAAGATGAAACATCTGTATGAAATTTCATCTTAACATGTTTATAAGGCCACACAGAGTATATGATTATTTTTGCAGATGTGGTCTTAGTTGTTGCTACTCTTCTTTGTAAATTAAGAATACATTTTATTATGGTAATTATTGGATAAAAAAGGTTCTTATGCAGATTTCTTGACCTAGTGTCTTATAGTGGTCATAGAATGTTAAAGTTCTATGAAATATGTTTAATTTTTTCCTGAATTACACCCCCCCCACCCCAATTCCATTTTTCCTGTTAGAATTTTTGTGGATTCTTTTGATTTATTTATCCAAAATTTGCCAAATTTTGTGACATTCCATGTTATACTGTAAATTCCATTTTTATAACTGTAGTCTTTGATTCTGTATGTGTTTTCCACATTGAGGAAATCATGGTTGCCCTATAGGGTTGGGCGATGTCTACAGTGCAAATCGCAATGGACAATGACATCGGGGTGGGGGGGATTTAATTCATTGGAATGAATTAAAAACTCTCGCTCTGCTCCGCGCCAGTGGACACACATCATTAATGTGGCGTGTGTCTGGAGAAAGAAAGAACGCACGATGTCTGTCAGCATCGGCGATGAACGATGGCATCATCATCTATTGGCCCAACCCTATTGCTCTATATTAAACTGGGTTTAGAAGGCATTTTAATGTAAAAAAATGACGTCACCCCACCTTTAATGTCCTTCACTCTTAAAAATAAAGGTTCTTTATTGGCATCTATGGATCCATAAAGAACCTTTAACATCCATGGAATCTTTTCATTGCACAAAAGGTTGTATTTTGTTTATAGAATTCTCCCTCTTATTGTTAAAGTCATAGTTTTATGTTCTTTTTCTTTCCTGTTTAACTTTTTTTGAACTTCGCATTGTGTGCTAAATTGCTGTTCTGTTGATTTTGATGGTGCCTTTGTCCTTGGCTAATAGGCCCCCTGGTAGTTTTTGGAGCCCTGGCAGTGGCTGCTTTTTTCTCTCTGTAGCATTAGATGAATTTTTCTGACACTCAGACGTCATGTGGTTAGCATTGAGGAGTTACATTTTCTGTCGTTGACTGTTCCCACCCCAGCTGGATCGTCCCTGTGCTCAGCCCGTTCACCCCAGGCTCTCTCTCTGTTTCTCCTTTTCTCCTTCTATGTCTCTGTTGTGTCACGGCCTCTTGATTTATCCGGCCTCTATCTCTCTCCCTCTCCCTGTCATCTTTTTTTCAGTTTCTTGTTCAGCTCTTCTCTCTGTCTCCATGTGTGGTAGGGAAAGGTCGTATTGACCTACATTCGCTGGGTTAGGAATGGTGCACTCGCTGCCCCCTCTGTCTCCTGGCACAGCGCAAGTAGATCCTACTTATTCAACTGCAGAGAGAGAGAGACGCCAAGACAGCTTCCGACAGTAAATCGCAGAGGCTGATGCTGGATCATCCTTACAGAAAATGAGGGACATAGTTAAAGGAAGAGAGGGCAAACGAGAAGCAAAAAAGACAGAATAAGGGCCAAAATGAGGGTGAGGGGTAAAATATGTCTAATGGAGAAAATGGGTATGCAGGAATTTGTGTCACTGCTAAAGGAGTTGACTATTGACATTAGCCTTGTTGGTAACACTTTACAATAAGGTTTGATTAGTTAGCACTGGTTAATGCAGTGGTTCTGGCTTCGCCATAGGACCCACATTTTCCCATGGTCGTTAAGCTGTGACCCAAATTTTTAGATATTTGAACCAAGCAAATTTATTTAACACACACAAGTATCGTCCTACTTTACTTTATTTAACATACACATAATTGTAAGAAAGAAAACTTTTATACTTTTATATTTATACTTTTTAACCACAAATGCTCGTCTTGCACTGCTCACACATTATGTAATCACGCTGGAAAGGTCACGTGTTACGTAGGCGGAAGTACCGCGATAGGGCGAAAAACTCCATCTCATTTTCTCCTCCAACTTCAAAATCGTCCGACATCGTTGCTTTACCTTTTTTTGTAAAGGCCGTTTGACTTCGTCTTTGCATATTTGCTTTGTAAATACTTGCTCGGTACTTCTGCTTTTTTTAGAAAATGACCGATAGTCAAATTCCTTATTCCTCGTCTGGGATCTTGTAGAGCTCTTTGAAGCTGCACTGAAACTGCAATTTGGACCTTCAACCCGTTGAACCCCAGTAAAGTGCACTATATAGAGAAAAATCCTGGAATGTTTTCCTCAAAAACCTTAATTTCTTTTCGACTGAAGAAAGAAAGACATAAACATCTCGGTTGACATGGGGGTGAGTAAATTATCAGGAAATTTTAATTCTGAAGTGAACTAATCCTTTAACTTGTTAATTTTCCCATAAAAGCTCATCTGCTTCTTCTCACTAGCCACATGGTCAATAAAAGGGCTTACATGTGGTTATATCATGCCGTGTGTTTAATTACAGCTGTTGACCATTGATGCGAGAGCGCATGTCTGCTACGACCTTTGACCATATCATTCCATGTAATCGTCAGGAATCATGTGCAAAAGGAAAGCATTGTTGTTTGAATACAATAGTGTAGAAGTCCAACTTCCCTTTTTGAAAACAGCTGTAGCGAAGACATGTTTGTGTATTAAAGGGTCCCGCAAAAAGCACACCTGAATCCTATTTCTGTTTAAAAAGCCCCCGACGCATGGCCCAGTTCTTTCATTACAATACGTAGGGCCATTGCCTGAACCATCATAGACCTCAAACGCTTGGAGGCCCAAGTCAATGCCATCCATCCTCAGAATGTGAATTCACACCCTGTCCTTGTTTTGAAATTTTCCTTTACTCTTCCTCTCTTCATCCGTGACAACTTGAATATTAATTGACCTTACGACAGTGATTACTTAACCACACCCACCACTTTTCAAGGGTGGGTGCTCAATGTTTGTCAAACAAAAGGAAGGCGCGAGTAGGGTTGTGCGGTACTGGGAAAATACAGATATATATATATATATATATATATATATATATATATATATATATATATATATATATATATATATATATATATATAATTTTATTTCAAACAGTACAATATCATGATTTTGAGAGGGGAGATGCAGTATTGCTGAAATTACTTCTCACAAGAAAGTTTTCCGTTGACTGATTTGATGTGATAATCTATCGATTTAATATCAATATTATTATATGTAGTACCATACCAAAGCCAGAATTGTGGTATCAAGCCATCCCTAGGCGTGAGTCAACTCACTCGCTGATGTACCTGTTGATTTCAGAGTAAATTATTTCAAATGCAGTTTATAATTGCACAAAAATCAGAAAGCACAAGATTTTGTATCAGGTTGTTATGTTGAAACACTAAATTTATCGATAGATGATGAGAAAAAAAAATACATGTGAAGTGAAATGCAAAAGGAAATCTGTCAAGAAGTCGGACAGTTGACATGTCTAAAGCCCGGGATACACTGCACGATTTTAGCAATCCTATAAGATCATTACAAATCACACTGTGTGACATGGATCTATGTAGACTGACATGTAGACTGTACAATTATGACACCTGTTGACATGTAGGCTATGATGCAAGTTTCTATAGAAGAATAAAACGTCATCAGCATGCGCTAGTGGTAAACAAAAAGACCATGTTGAATCACACTTTGGCAGTTATAGATTTTATGTGTGCTGAAAAAAAAGGAAGTGGGGAAAGAGCTTGAGGTAAGCCATTTTAAGTTTTAGCACCATATCGTGTTCACATCATGTCACATTTTCATTGGCTGGTCAGCAGACGTAGGTCGTTACAGCAAACACACTGTGAGATCATCATGCTGAATTTCTGACACTGTCAGAAAATGATCGTAGGCTATCTTTGGTCGCAAGACCGGGAAAACGTCCGTCTTTGAACCTCTCTCACTGTACGACATAGGACCACCGATTAAGAGCCACAATCACAGAAATCGCCACAATTGTTTCACAATGGCAATCTTTCATCTGGGACAGTGTATCCCGGGCTTTAAACATTGACATAAAACTCCATGTAATTGCCGAAATTGCATTTAGTGTTAAAACTGTCCAAACCCACAAGCTTTATTTGTACATTCTTTTTATTTGATGGAGAAACATCATAGAATCAATGTCAATTGTTGTAGGTTCGTTTTAAATTTTGTGGTTCATCAGTACTTGAAGAACTTGAGATGGCACATCTGTCTCAATTTGGGTCCTCTCTAAGTGCTTTTCGCTTTCATCACGTTGTCCTAGTTCCTCAGTCAGTCAGCGGCAAGACCCTGAGGAATCATCGCAGTGTCTGGGCCTGGGGTCAGTTGTTCCCTCATCCCATCTCTGTCCGTGCTCTGTTTTCGGTTTACTATGTACAGCCCACACATTCCCTTTCTGCAGCTAGGTTGACGTATCGTATCACGGAACGATATGCACCTCTTTCGCTCTCATCTTGTGATGTTCTTCAAGCATCCTCCCTCTGATATGGTACTTAATTTGAGAAGATTGTGCACTCCATGTATCTCCTCACAGCTCCTTAGAGATGGGGTCAGGGAACATTGTGCTCCATCCATCGCTCTCGCTCTCAGCCTGCCATTTAAGGTGCGTTCTCCAAAGAGGTTTGAAATACCTGAAGAAAGCTATTCCCATTAATCACAATACCGGTTTCTAAGCTAATGCATGACCACCCCGCCATGGAGTATGTGATTTCATTTGAAATCCATTTTTTCCAGCAGGAGCTAACTGGCCTATTAATCGATCAAACGACCTAACCTTTATACATGATTCACCACCTAATACTAGTGATAGACCGATATATCAGTTTGTCACTAGTATTTAGTGGCGAATTGTGAACTTGTTGATGTTAAGAAGTGTAAGTTGCTACAAGATGAGGGAATTCAACATGATCATGATGGGCAACATGAGAAGCTGTGGGTTATTTATAGATGAACTGTAAGCTAAAATAATGAAGTTAAACCTTTCTCTGTTCGGCTGAACATGGTACTAATTTGTAATCTAAAAAAGGAGCAATTGTTTGGTGGACTTACTATTTGTTGACCTGCATAATAATGCCAGTGAGTCTTTTCTCTTCTTTCGGTGCTGTTCTCTTGGGGCTTGTTTTAAAACGATGCTATAATGAGCTCTAATATCACAGCAGACACTTGATCTCAAAGCTCAGCTCTCATTTGGGGGATGTTTGTGAGTGCCTGATTGGAGGCATGAATGAATCATGTGGAAGGCCTTCATAAAATCCATAGACTTGAGTATGTGCTCATCATTTAAACATGAGGTGGGTTCCTGTCTTTGAGAGCATGAAGTCTAATGCTATTAAATGCTGTGTGATTTCCTATGTTCAGTTACACTCACGTTTAAAGTAGGGATGTGCAAAGCTTACGAACCCATTGTGAAATCTGTGTGGGGAAATTCTTTCACTCTTACAAAACTTCACGCAAAAATTCGCCAAATAACAATGGCCACACCTTAAGGATTAGTCAGGATGGTCAACCAGTTGTCCACCAATGGGCAAGTCAGTTAGGTTGACTAGATTATCTAGATTTTTTTGTTTCAGTACTTCTAGTAGCAGTATACTAGTATACAGGCAAATTAGTCTGTTAATCATTGAGACATCCCAGAGACAAGTCGGCTAATGTGACCAAAGTATTTGTGTTATCAGGATCAAAAATCCTGATTATTTTTGATCTGGGTTTTTGATCAGCGACGAGGAAGATGATGCTTCATGACATCCGAAAGACAATCCTTTAGAACTTAAAGCTCATCTTTGTAGGGCTTTCATTTTCGGATGTCATGACGCATCACCTTCCTCATGGCTGTTAAGGTCAAGGAACAGGTAAGACAGAAGATGAAGAATAGTGAGAGAGAAGGCCTGTAAGGAGAAGAAATGGAGACTGTCAAAATAGATCAGGGAATGAGAGCAGGGGGATGGGGAGATCTCTCTTTCGCTCTCTCTTGCTCTCTCTCTCGGTCTGTGTCCTGGTTTTGTTTGATTGATTCCTATGTGTTTTGTAGTCTTTAAACAGCTTGGCCTTTCTCAGTTATTTGTTGTCTTTTTTTCACTCCTGTAACACATTCACACTTCACTGTTTCAACTCACACTTGTATAACATGGATATGTTGATCAGAATAATGCTTCTGCGTTCTTTAACTGCTTTGCGGATGCCAGTTTACTTGTAGTTGTTGTGAGTGCTGTAGTTGTCCAGCTATTGAGCTGAGCTGATGTTTCTGGTCGCAGATGTAACTTTGTCAAGATGCATTGTATTTTTCTACAAACTTTTTTTATAGATGCTTTTCTCTCATTCACACCTATGGATTTCATCTTTTGAGGGCGGGGCAACCTGTCACTCACATGAGATCCACCAATAGCAAACCACAACCATCCAGTCAATTCCCCATGGACAAAATCAAGTCCCGCCTTGCATTTTTTTTTTTCTTGTTTGAGAATCCGTTTCACTCGGATATACGTCAAAATAGGGAAGTCAAGACAATTGCGACTTCCGTTTCATGGTGACTTTAGGAATTAATTTGAGAATTAATTTGCTTAATTATTAAAAAAAATTTAATACATTATTTTTTTAATATAAAAAAACATATTTTAAACCCTCCAGCCCAATTGCCAATTGTTTAAAACTGTGTGATCTTATTCTTTCTCAAGGTTAAAATTTCACTTCAGTTTTGCAGAGAGACCTACAAGTAAGTCATTGGTAGGTTGATTTCCTGAGAAGTGTAAACACTTTCATAACCTGAAAGCTCTGTTTGTTTGAACAGATCCGCACAGCAACATTGCCTCAACCATTATGAGTGAGTTCGGGGTGGGACTGTCTGTTTGGCTGAACTGTGAGACGTGGGTGGGGAAACCTGTTTGCAAATTATTTTATCAATATTTTTGCAGCTTTCTTTTGTGCCACTAGTGGTGCAGAAATTACACACTGCAGCTTTAAGCAGTTTAACCCTTCATGCTTTTGATTAACTGATTTTCTCTACTGACCACATTTACATGCATGCCAATACGCTGATAACTCAGCTTATTGAAATACCCGTTGTCCCGGCTTACATGCAAACCAATAACCCCACAACGCAAGTAAACCCCGTTTACAAGACTTAATTAATAAATCAGTTTATGAAGTCAAAACGTAATCATTTGTGTATGTGACTCCAAGTTTTCCATTTGTTATGTCTGTTTTGATGTTAAATAAAGCATTAAAATCAAAGTGTTTCAACATGTCAGTGGGAAACTTACAGACTTATATATTATCCTCTCATGCATATATATATTATCCTCTCATGCAGTTACAGTATTTTGACTGTGGGCAAAAATCTAGCTGTGTCGATTGGTTTATGCTCAAGCTGTTTGACTTTACTCCAATAAAGGAAAACAGGTTAAAGCATTTACATGACCAAATGCATTGTCGGCTTATTAAGCATAATCAGGGTAAGAACGTGCATGTAAATGCACTCAGTGATGGTGAACGTCAGCATGCGTCATGCCGTCTGTCTCCTAGCAGAGAATATTTACTGCAGCTCTCCAGACTTTTGGGTGCTGCTCCATGGAGACCTCCAGAATTAGGCCTGTGACGAACATCTTATTCAAGGGGAGCTGACCGGTTTTATTTGTGCAGTTTGTTGATTATCTCATATGAGCGTTTTTTTTTTTTTTTTTGTGAATGGTTTTTAATTTGGTAGCTTCTAGTTTTCCTTCCAGACATAATATTTCACATATGTTTCATGTAATATTTCATCAGCAGATGCATACATAATGTCATCAGCAGTTGCATACATATTTCATCAGCTGTTCCATGTATGATTTTGTTTGCTATATTAACCTGACTGAACTGAAGCACTCCGTTTATTTAATTAAGCAGACTGCTTTGAGTTAAACTCTAGAGAAAGTTCAAGTTCCTTCTTGTTTGCTTATTAACTTGTTTCATTGTATGATGAATCTATTTTTGTAAATTATTTCCGAGAAGTCATGATTTGAACTGTTGTTATTTTTAACTGTTAACTATCAAGCCAGTGAGTGTAATAATGCGAGTCTAAGATCAATTTATTTTTACAAAAGACAAAAACAATCCTTAATTAGCACTTCAGCACATTTGATGCTTACTAAACCCTAATTTATATTGTTTTAGGCCATACTGTTGAAGACAGTTGAGATTCTGTGATTTATCTCAGTAATTTATCTGCTGTCATTGTCCAAAATTACAGTGGTTGGTGGGTCAAACAACTCTTCAGCTAAGGAAGTGGAGATTTAAAGGATTAGTTCACTTTCAAATGAAAATTAGCCCAAGCTTTACTCACCCTCAAGCCATCCTAGGTGTATATGACTTTCTTCTTTCTGATGAACATAATCGGAGAGATATTAATAAATATCCTTACGTATCCGAGCTTTATAATGGCAGTGAACAGGACCAATGAACACAAACGCATCGCTTTGCTTCAGAAGGCCTTTATTAACCCCCCCGGAGCACAAGTTTATGATGGATGGATGAGGATGGAAGCACTTTCTTCAGCTCATACTCATTGGTTCACTGCCAATATAAAGCTCGGATGCGTCAGGATATTTATTAATATTTCTCCGATTATGTTCAGCAGAAAGAAGAAAGTCATATACACCTAGGATGGCTTGAGGGTGAGTAAAGCTTGGGCTAATTTTCATTTGAAAGTGAACTAATCCTTTATGTTTGGGTATTTCCTACTCCAGTAACAAGGCGGTATTTGAGGCCTATTCAGTTGAAGCAGATTGGGAGTGGCCTTGGATGGCAACATACCCAGTGCATAATGGGTGTTGATTTTTTTTTTTCCTACCTATTTGACTAAAGGGGAAGACAGAAGCCTTTTTCTCTGTTTTCTGTAGTCAGGTAGCACCAATTACATTTTTTGCCTTTCTACCGCATAGGCAGCCAAGTTTTATTGAAAGCCCATTTTTCCAGTGGTGAATTACCAAGGGTGTAACTATATTAAAACGAACCGAAAAACCGCAATATACCACCCACAGTATGTGCCGCGATACTCTCATGGCGCACCGAATGTGCCCCGCCCAGCCTAACCATCATTAACCACCAATAATCACAATATGCTCCGCGTTTTGTTACTTTTGATAAGAAACGAAGTGCCATCTTTCAGATTCTGTCCATTTTATCAAGAAATTCAAACAAAAAAGGTCATTTTGACACTCTTTAATGTGGCGTGAGATCACTGTACATGCGCCTCATTTCAAGCGGCAGCGCGGAGCGCGAGTGAACGCGATCATCTCTTCGTCTTTAATACTAGTTACAGAATAAACATGAATGAACATCTGAAGGTATGTTGAAAGATATAGTACAACTTACTGAATTGTATAATATCTTGTGTAATCGCTCAATCAGTGTTTTAATGGTGGAAACATGTCAATAAACAGCTTGTAAACACTGTCACGTAGCATTTACCTCAGGCGAGTCCACAGCTTTTTAGTTTGTTAGAGAAATGAACTCTTTCGCTAAATATATGCACTACATTAGCCTACATATTAATTATATTTTACTTAACTTGTTAGTGATGTCTTGATTATTTAATGTATGTTTGAATAAATCTGTCATGAAAATGACAGCCGCTGTGTAAATGATTTTTTTTTTGCCTTTCTACCGCATAGGCAGGCAAGTTTTATTGAAAGCCTATTTTGCCAGTTGTGAATTACCCTTTTAAAGTGACACGTTTAGCGAGCAAAGTGATTGTACAATGTAACAATAACATGAATAAAGCAACGACTGAATACCGAGCACCAACTTTCAAAATATCAGACATCAACACATGAAAGCGCCTCAGATTTGGCGGTTGAGCTTAATCTAATTGCACCATGGGGAAATACGTCTTTTGGTGTGTGATAGGGATCAGAACGCTCTCTCTTGTGTTGGCATTGGCTCTGAACTGCTTCCAGGACAGCTCACGATAGTTAAAGCTCTGAAACAGAACCATACTTATGGCTTCTGCCGCAGCTTTGTTATTTGTTCATTGCAGGGACCCAGCCTGGATGAGGCACATAGCAAACATGCAGTGATGAGAGGCCCCTTTTCCTCAAGTACATGATTCACGTACAAGTCTGATCGATGACTATCCACCGGCTGCTCTACAAAAGGAGGGTCCGATCACAATGAGTGGGCTTGTGTGGTAAAGTGGCAGGCCCGTAGACACGTGGGCTTGAATCACAGCAGCCCGCTGCTTTTGTTCTTGTTTGGCTGTGAGTCGAGGGGCTTTTGGGTCTGACTAAAGACATGCTCAGAAACACACATCTGACCTTGTGTATGTGTGAGTATTTTTGTATTGTGTGAGTCTCTTTACGTCACTAGCTCGTTTCCTGCCTGGTCACACCAAAAGGAAAGAAGTGACCTCACAACAACCCTGTTGTGTATGTATTGTTTTGTTGCAGTTGTGTGAAATTCAAGTCTTAAAATCACTCTCAGCAACACGCAGTGGGTTCTTTGTCTTCTGTGAGCTACTGAAAAATTTGTGGTTGCTCCCTTGCGAGTAAACTGCTCTTTGCTGGGGATTTGGAATGAAAGCGTAAAAGTGATTTTTCTCCCTGGGAGTGGATTTGAACCAGGCCTTTTCCACTGTCCGCTTAGCTTATGTTTCCTTATTTGGACTGGAATAGTACGCTTGATCTTGTAATCGGTTGCCTTCAACGGTTTAGTTTTGAGTGCAGGGCTGTGCATGTTTGTGTGATTTTTGGCAAGTTTCTGTGTTTTCGAATGTGAGTGAATTAATGAAACTGACGATTCATCTTTGCCACCTCATGATAAATCACCCATTCAGCTAGTTCGCTTTACGTTCAACGTCTTGTGCGTAAACAGACTAAACAGCATTAAGGAGCGTTTTTGATTTACTGAAGGCTATGTTGTGTGGTCTGAGTACTTGCAATAAGTGTTACAGTTGTGAGTAACCGTGTCAGGCATGCGCTTGGCATTGCAACTATGTCCCATGTGTTTATATTTGGACTCCGGTCTCTATTCAGCCTCACTTTGATGTTCCACCCTACAGAAGGAAAATGTAGCAGATGGAATTTGTTGAAAATGTTATGAGTTCTACCATCTTTTGCTAACTGAAGTACCAGAAAGTAGCTTAGTTGGTCAGTGTTTTCTACAGAAGACTGTTTTTGCACCTACACTACCATTCAGAAGTTTGGGGTTTGGTGGTGGTGGTGGTTTTATTTATTTTTTGTGTGTGAAATATTAATAATTTTATTCTGCAAGGATGCATTAAATTTAGGGATGCACGATATACTAGCCACCATATCGGTATTGGCCGATATATGGTCATTTTTAATGTTATCATTATCAGCCCGATAAGAAAATTTGGCCGATTATATTAAAGCCGATAAATAATGGATTATTTCCTTCAGCTGAAACACTTCAGATGCACACTGTCCACCATTATGGTTTTGAATTGTTTGAAATATGATTGAAATCACTTCAAAAAGGAAAATATAGTTAAGTGCAACATGTACAGCGCAAGTCTTTCATATAGGCTATATAATATTATAATCAGAACATTATAATTGTGTGCTTTGGACATGGCTTTTAAAGGAACACTCCACTTTTTTTGAAAATAGGCTCATTTTCTAACTCCCCTAGAGTTAAACAGTTGAGTTTTACCGTTTTCGAATCCATTCAGCCCATCTCCGGGTCTGGCGGTACCTCTTTTAGCATAGCTTAGCATAGTTCATTGAATCTGATGAGACCAATAGCATCTCGCTCAGGCGCAATGATATTACGCAGCGCCTCTCACGAATGTCTCCATGGTTGCAAGGCATGCTCCCTGTGCAAGCAGGGGGTCACAGCCGCTGCGTAATATCATTGCGCCTGCTGCACCATGGTACGGCAGCAAAGTTCCTTGATTATTACGTCGGAATGAGAGTATAGTTCCTAGCCATATCGGCCTAGAAAATCGCAACTTTTCATTTTCCGTCGGTCTTCGTACACGATGTAACTACAGAAGAGTCAAGTTTTAAATAGGAAAAATATCAAAACTCTTTGGTCATTTTTTTTTGAGCGAGATGCTAACGGTCTAATCAGATTCAATGAACTATGCTAAGCTATGCTAAAAGTGGTACCGTCAGACCCGGAGATGGGCTGAATGGATTCGAAAACGGTAAAACTCAAGGGGAGTTGGAAAATGAGCCTATTTTCAAAAAAAGTGGAGTGTTCCTTTAATGGTGAGACTTTTGTTTTTGTAATCAGGCACTCAAAAACAATATAAAAATTGATTTAGATTTAGCGGCCAATATATTGGTTATCGGCTTTCAAATATAAAGAGTTAATAGTATTGGCCAACATTTTCATATCAGTGCATTCCTAATTAAATTGATCAAAAGTGACAGTAAAGACATTTATAATGTTACAAAATATTACTATTTCAATTAAAAGTCATTTTCAACATGGATTATAATAAGAAGAATTGTTTATTGAGTGCCAAATCAGCATATTAGAATGATTTCTAAAGCATCATGTGACACTGAAGACTGGAGTTTATTAATTGTACTAATATTTCACAATATTCTGTTTTTTTTACTGTATTTTAGTCAAACAACAATATACTATTTTTTTTTTTGTAAATTAAAATGTTTACTTCAAATGTTTTTTTGTGAATGTGTATCTAAAGGTCATCATATAGACATTCAGTGAGTCAGATGTCAGTTTAGTAAACGCTCTGATTCAGTGAGTGAGTCATTAGACTGATTCAAACCATTAAGGAAGAGACGAGACACTTGTTTTTTTTCTTCAGTCTTTGACTGATTCATTGAAAGAACTGATTTATAAGAATCATTTGTTCATGAATCAGACTACACTGGTAGGGCTGTATGTTTTTGAGTGTTAGTCTGCGAAGACAATTTATGAACTAATTATGGTCTGAATATTATTATAATTATATATGTTGTGTTTATAACTTTTTAATATATTCTTATCTCTGTTATCCATAATCTCACATAATTTATTTTTCTGTGTTGCTGTATATATACAGCAGTGATGCAGCAAACACTGGTTTATTGTTACCAATACCATGAAATGCTAAAATTGTTCAGTTAAATGGTATATATCAAAATACCATCGCTATGACTAAGCACATATATAATATGTATGTGGCCTTCATCACATTTATGTCCAGTTCACCTCATTGTCATGCAACGCCGCTGTCTGTGGTATCAGAGAGATGCAGATGAGATGTTGCGGCGGTGTGTGTTGGAGAACTGTGTGTAGTGTGTCTGATGTAGGAAGAGGATCTGAGAGGAAGAGAGAGGGGGCGTTTTGCGCCTCAGATCCTGTGTGTGATTTAGAGAGACCCTTTTCTATCAGCGAGTCTATGTTTCCCTCCCCCACCTGCCAGCCCAACACACCTACACCAAAAACCTACACACAAACACAAAGACTCTTCCAGGAAGAGCATTGTTAACATAACTGTTGAGAAATGTACTGGGAAGTCATATGTCCTCTATCTAACCTTGCATGTAATTGCAGCCAGTGTTACTTTATGGTACGTTATTCTTGTCACGTGACATGGCTTGACTGCAGTGTGATTGAGCTTCCCTGTTTGAGTGTGGCGTTGAAGTTCAACCACAGAGAAGATGCATTTTTCAGGTATCTAACAGCAGTATCATGTATTACATTTATACGTAACACTTTACAATAAGGTTTATTAGTTACACATTAGTTAATGTATTAACTAACATGAACTAACCATGAGCAATACATTTGTTAGTTAATGAAAATTTGTTTGTTCATGTTAGTTCGCAGTGCATTAACTAATGTTTACAAGATTTTAATAATGTATTAGTAAATGTTGAAATTAACAAAGATTAATAAATGCTGTATAAGTGCAGTTCATTATAGTTCATGTTAACTAATGTAGTTGTCTAATGAACTTTATTGTAAAGTGTTAACAATTTATCTAGATATTGAAAAAATTATTTAAAAAACTGTGCAAACTAAAAGGTCTAATGCACAGACCAATATTTTATTGTTAACTAAAATAAAAACTATAGAAAAGTTAGTAATTAATAATAAAATATAAATATTAGATGAAAAAATATTCAAATTAGAAATGTTGCCTTAGCAACTAATTGAAATAAGTTTTAAGTAAAATTACTAAAACAGAAACAAAGCTGTATTGAAATAACAAAAGCACGTAACAATTACACAATTTAAAATTTAAACTGAACGTATAATAAAAGCTCATTTAAAATATGAATACTATAATATTATATAAATAATACTAAAATATAATGTTTGGCACATGCTATTTTTAAACTCACCTGTTTACATTCATTACTTACATGATAAATGTGACCGGTCAAAAGCAGCCAATTGAAACGACTGTTCCAGAACTCATCACGTTGTTACGATATCATGTTTTAGATAATCAAAATAGCATTTAGTTATCGTTTTGTAGCAGTGGTAGTTAAGGTAGCAGGCAAATCAGCTTATGGTATGCAAAGCCTTTCTGCTAACCGGTTAGCTTGTGAACTTACTAAAAAAGCATTTAATTGGACCAGTTATAGCTTCTGATTATAGAATATGAAATGCAGCTCATAATTTAAAAGACATTAATTGTTTATCATATTTACATAGTTGAAATATATCATAGATGTATGCTTTTGAAAGGGTTTTTTTGCAGCCATTTAAGTTCTTTTAGAAATGGAGATTCAGTCTAAATGCATCTTAATGATCTTGATTTATCAATTCATGTTTCATTTATTTTTACTTTTTTTGAGCTTGTAATGTAATTAAAATGTCAAACCCCATGCCTTTCTTAAAGTCAACATGAAACAGATGTTGTGATAGTCTTTTCTTCCCTATTGTGACACATATCCAAGTGAAATGGCTTCTGGAATAAGAAAAAATGTAGGACGGGACTTGATTTTGTCCATGGGGAATTGATTGGATGGTTGTGGTTTGCTATTGGTCGCTCTCATGTGAGTGACAGGTTGCCCCGCCCTCACACCAGTAAACACCCCATCAGAGAACAGATGTCACTGCAAGAGGGAGGGAAAGTTATTTTGATTTAGTATTATGAGGGAAGATGAATTAAAAATAATAATGATTTGCCTAGATATTTTATAATAAATTCTGCAATATTCCATTAAAAAAAACAAGAATTGGTCATGGTGAAGAAATGATCTGTCACTACTTTAAAGATTGCAGCTTTAAATAACTTGCATAAGGGCTTGTTTACACAGAACGCGTCTTTGCATCTAAAAACGTTTTTAAACGCAAGGGTCTCGAGACGCGCTTTTAAGACATGATGCAATAATGGGAATAATGAACAAATTAAACAGTTGCCATGCTAACTTGCTACTGTAAACAGAAGCTCGAAACGTTTGCCCCGCCTCCAAGTTCTTCTAATTGGTCAACTGTTTTGGAACTGACATTGACGAGCGGCGCTGTGTGCAAAAGTTGAAATTCTTTTAACTTGACACGGGATCTTAAAAACACAGCACTTGTGCGCGAGGCGCTGCAAAAGGCGTAACGGTCATACACATCCATCTAGCATGCGTTTATATAGAAAAACAATGGAAAAGTAGGGCACTGGAATAGAAACTTGCATTCTGAGTGAATGGCCCCTAAGAAAACGAAACACCAGCAGAACATTTCAGATTGCAAGCTGCATGACTGTCACGTTCAAGCTGTGATGTAAGCAGCAGTAAATGGTTGGTCCTGCTATGAAAACCAAGCCTGGCATGAAGAAGGTACACACATCGCTCTTGAGACTCTCTGCACACGATCCCCTTTCATCCTGCCCTCACATGCTCCATATTTTGCCTGTATGCATGTGACTACATGCAATATGTGTTGCTTTTTGCATCCTTATAAAACAAAATCTCGCATCATTCCCTTCTGTCGGGCAGTTTATGCATGATATAGAGGTCAGTAGCTCTGCTGCATTAGTCCAGTGACTGGTGCCCAGACTCAAAGCTTAACCTCCATGTCATTATGAGCACACATTTTAGGGTCACTGGAGCAGGTCAGCATGATGCTAAGACGGTTTTCATGTTTTCAGAGCTTGTGTGGTTTTAATCTGCATTAAATCTTCAAGTAAAGGAGAAGTGAAGTTAGTCAAATATTCTTCTTATCTGGTGTCTGGTTGTGGGGGCTGGGGATGTTTTAATAATTCCCTCACAAGTACTGAAGATCTTTAAAAGCTTTAGTCAGCATAGACATTGTATTTAATTCGAAATAAGATGTGTTATTCAATTGGCAGCTGACTTTTTTATTTAAATATCAAAAAATCACTAGAACAGTGTTATATATTTTGTTGACTTATGTACTTACATTATCCCAAATGTTTCCAACAATGTTTAAATCCAGAGAAATCAGCAATTTTATCCAGGACAAGGAACAGGTTATTGTGTCGCCTGTCAATAACGTCATATGTGCGCTACCTTCGATTTCCAGTTTTACTAATATCGATCTAGATTACTGCAAAGTGCAACAAGTCTCTCATAGCAGCCACTGAGTGAACGCACAAAGCAAAGTTATAACATGACTTTCAACACACTCAAATGTATTTAGTATGATTGTTTACCTTGTAAAACAAACAGCGCTGCTTTACCCCACATATGCAACGAAAAGAGCGCAAGCGGCCAACTGCAGCAAAAACACAATAAAAGCTGAACCCGATCGCTTTGCATCGCAGGTGTCTATCATTAGCATTCGCTCCAGCGGCCTTGTCCTGCTTCCACTGCTTTCGCCCTGTCCTGCTTCATACCACCATAATGTTAGTAAAACTTTAATACATTAGCTTATCCATGATTTCTGCCCGAGTCCGTCAGATTCCTTTCCATCAGCTGTGTAGCTGAAGACGACAACTCCCATGATTCACACGCTCATTCACATCAAGCTACGCCTTTGTTTTGACTTAGCGACCTCTAGTGGCGAAAAATTACATATTGTGCCTTTAAGTATCATAGAACCTCAAAGTGAGAGGTTGTTGTTAGCATGTTGCTAAGCTAACTTTCATATAATGAGCATAAAAATGCACAGCGCTCTCAAATATTGGGTAAAATAACAATTTTGTAATTACATTTCATTAGGGCCAGAGCACAGATGGTGCAAGGACCCTCTTGGAATTGCTCTGTTTATTATTTTATTAATATATTTGATTTATTTTTTTTAGTAATGAATAAAATAAGTTTATAATCATTTTTAAAATCTTGTTTTATTGTATTGTTTTATATATTTTATGCAACTATGAACTTTAATTATGAGAATCTATGAAGCTGCTATTTTGCAGCCTTTTTTTCAATTTTTAAATTTCAATTTAATTTTAAACCGTTTTTAAATTGTGTTTAATATTTTTTTTCATTTTTATTTATTATATATTAAGTACAATCATACACATACAAAAAAATAATAACTATGAACTATAATTATGAGATATGTGAAGCTACTATTTTACAGGCTATCTTTAATTGTTCTAACTCATCTCTTCTTGTTTTTCCTCCATAGATTGTGCGCTTTCAAAATGTGAGACCAAAGGTGACGTCTCCAATCAGATAACAGGTACATAACTTCAAAAACATTTGATAGTTTATGTACATGAGATATTCTTTAGTCTGATTGGCCTCAAGTTTCATTACAACCTAAAGAAACATCTCATTGTGATGTTTACTTTCACCTGTGTTTTTCAGCTTGACACATTTTGGCTTATTTATGGTTTGTCTGTACATTGTCATGAAAGGAAAGACAGGTTTGAGGTTGCTTGTCTCTGTTTGATGTTTTGACTGGATGTCTCTTTCCGCAAAGGAAGCACTGCAAACATCATGTCTGCTGGATAAACATCAAACAGACAGAAAGTGTGTGACGTTGTGTTTACACCGACTACTGATGAGTAATGATGTGAGGATGGAGAACAGTTGTTTTATCCTCAACTTGAACCCCGACTCTGATCAGCATTTTGTCCACTAGTATAAACCTTTGTCCTTGTCCGTAGTGCGGTGCGGTGAGAGCGGCTCTCCGGCCATGATCGGGAGCATATGTTGTGTATGATACACATTCCTTACATCTCTGACGTGACTTGGAGTCAGGAAATCTCCGCTCCCAGAGCCACAGAAATGTTGACAGTTCACACTTGCGGGGTTAAAATGAACCACATGTGCGCAATAGGGAGGAATCTGCCAGTGTTTTCAGAGCGAGACATCCAGCAGTTCTGTCATGAGCACTTTTATGGCCTGCGCTTGCTGTAAGGAAGGTTTTACTACCCTAAACTATGCTTCTCCAAATAACCAGTCCATACTACTATAAAAGTAATAGTATCCAGCGTTGGGGAAGTGAAACTGTAGCTTGCCAAGCTACTCGTAATTTGAAGTAACTCTGCTGGTCAAGTTACTCTTGATAAAGTAGTTGGTTGATTTTAGTAAATGGCATATATAGAATGTTATTTGTCTTTTTTAAATGCATGACTATCATATGAAATAATGTATTATTATAATCAGTGCAGTATTTCTGATCCATAATTACCATAAACAATGAGTCATCCCAGTAACTTGAATCTTTTAAAATATTATTTTACACTCAACTAATAAAATCATAGGCTGATGTTTGGTTCGTCATAGGGTGAACCAACTCCGGGGAAAACTAACCCTTTAACTTATAACGAGAGGATTTGTGAGCGTGCAGAACTCAAAAATGCTGGCGTTTTGAGCGGTAACTGGATTACCGTCTGATTGGCCATTGCGTTCAAGAAATCAATAAAAATGTCTGTGATTTGCTACATTGATAAATGCTACAAAACATGTTGTAAATGCGCAAGAATGCAAACACCAAATCAGTTTTGTCAATATGCTATTAACACTGATCCTAGACCAGCAGTTATGAGCAGCTTTTCCCTTTAAAAGCAATCAGAAGCAGCAGCAGTCAGTTGAATGAGAATTACATGCTAGCCTCAAGTCCATGTCCGGTTTCTCATAAGCTCCGCCTATGAGAAACACCCTATTTTTTTTGTGATGAACACCATTGTTTAACTAAATATTGCTCTATGCCAAGGGCTCAAATAATTGGTGAGCTGCTTTTGAACCAGTTCTTTTAAATTGACTGTTGAAGTAGATGAAGGACAGTTTAGGAGAGCATGTTTAAATTTTGCCTCAGTTCACTCATCTCTAACTCTGCGTGAACAATATAATGTGATATAAATGAGCAACATAGGGTTTTGTCACGCTGCCTACAACACTATTTGTTTGCAAAAGTAGCTTGTTACTGGAAAAGTTGCATTTATTTTAAAGAGCATTATGAAAAATGTTGCTATAAAGAAATCAATGATTGATATCATGAGAACAGGATGTTTTTTAGACCTCATGAGATGGCGTCTTCTTGGTAGGACTGTGACAACACAGCTGAGAGTTTGATGTGAATGAGGATTTGCTCTATATAGTGTAAAGTGATGCATAATTCACCCACCATCTGTTGCATTATTTCCTGCAGACATTTCCGAGCTGCTGATATTTTTTGCATTCATAATAAAGTGAAGTTTTTTTTTTTTGGAGTATGTGTACAGTTTCTCAGCTCAAACATTCAAATAGCACCTGAAAAACACCTGTGTTTGTGCCTTTGGCTATTTTCGGAATTGAATACTAAGTTATGTAAAGCGGTATGCAATGGCAAATATGCTACATTGTTGTCACATAACCTTACTTTCCTAATGGTTTCCACAGTATTCTGTGAACATATACATCGTGTGTTAGTGATTTGTGGGCAAAAATATCAGCTGTTTTGATGGAGTGGAGAACCACCTAATTGTTTACACACTGTACAACCTTGTTTTGAATGCTCTGAAGATTCCATGTTTGATGATTGGCTGCTGCTGAGCTGTGCTTGCTGCTGATTGGCTGATGGAGCACCTGTCTGTTTGATTATTGGTTGAAGCAGCACAACTCCGCTGCTGTAATTTTTCACATTCTCACCTCTCTCTGTCAACCAGTTTCCGAACATGAGCCCCCAGCAGGAAGCATTCATGACTCTGTGCCAAAGAATAACTGCTCTCCCTGAAAATTTAATTCAAAATGGCTCCCACTAAGAGACTGAGCCACTTGCATCTCTTGTTGATTGAGTTTTACTGCAGTACAGAGTACAGTTTCAGACAAGACCATATCAGTGCAAGCGTTTTAATGTTATAAATGGGAGTATTTATGGTACAATATAGGCTACACATTCTCTCACAAAACATCCTGACACAGAAAAATTGCTTGGGTCCTGCAGCTGTGGTTTCTATCAATAGGCATCATGACCCACCCCATCAAAGACTCTTTTGCCCCTCTCAGTACCCACAAAGCACATGACCAACAGATACACAAACATGTGCTCAGAGGCTGTTCTGACGTCACAGTCACAGGAGATCACTGTCCAAACAAGATAGGCATGGATCGGAGCGTTACAGTGCTCTGGTGAGTTGACAAGCGATTGTCCTGAGCTGTGACATGAGCAACAGCAGACAGGGCAAAATAAAGGTTAGTTTCACACTTTTAAGAGTGCGTTCCAAAACAAATTTGTCACTGGTAAAATATCTACAGTAATATAATGAAATATTTGCAATTTATTTGTAAGTTGCATGGAGCTGCAAGATTAATCGATAAAAGATTGCGATCTCGATTCAAACTGCCACTCAATCTCATTCCTAAATGACAACGATTTGCCGGTGTCTATAAAACCTTTGACAAAATCATACTGGAACATTCAAATCTGTGTTTGTGCTGCCGCTGATCCAGAGAGAGCCGTTGTCATGTGTATGTACAAAACGGCTTCACAAACGATCTTTTCAACCACACAGTTTCGTCATTTCGGTGTTACAAATATTCATGCTATCACAGAAGTACTGGGATAAAAGTTTATAGTTCGGATATAAACACTGATGTCTATCGATCAGAATGGAGCAAATCACCTTTTGAAAGTAACTTGGTGCTTCAAATGATGATTGTATCGATTACATCGTTACACCAGTAGGTGGCGACATGTGACTGTTAAAAATGTATTTGTCATTGAATCATTCATTCAAGAGATTCGTTCAAAAACGCTGATTCATCCAGTAATGAAACAAGTGAAGACTTTGAGTGAGTCATTGAATCATTCATTCAAACTGTTTTTTTAAAAAAAATAATTAATTCAGATTAATTAAACATTTTAGATAGACTGCAGCAATTATCATTTTGTCAGAACCTTTAATAAATTGTTATTTTGTTTAGTTGTCAGTTCAGAATCGTGGGAGAATCGTGATCTGTTTTAAACAAAAAAAAAAACAAAAAAAACGTGTTTCTCAATTTAACCAGAATCGTGCAGCTCTAATGTTGAATTTTTAGTGAATTTTTTTTTTTTTTCCAGCAGAAATGGCCAAAAAAAAAAACCCCCAAAACTCTCTGTCAGCATCCATTTCATTTAAATGTTTGTACAAAACTCAGTTTTTATTTGAGTGTTGATTTATTAAATGATTTTGATTAATCAATTGATTAATAAATAAACCTTATTTTTAGTCTAGGTTTTTGGCTAAATTATTTTTTTTTTTAGGTTTCAGGTTTCAGGTTTTTAGTAAAAAACTGCATTTTGGTGCATCAGTGGTCAAATACATGGCTAATTTTGAATTTTTATTTAGTTTTATTTTTTATTTTTTATTTTATTGTATTATTTTACAGCCTTTTTATTATCTGCCAGGTGATAAATTAGTCTAAATGCTCCAAGTTAAGCTGTCTTAAGATGCATGACTTGAGGTAACATTGATGTCCATGTCCTAAACAACATATACTTAAGTTTTATCCTATTTGCACAAACCCAGTTTGTTCAAATGAAAATAAACACATTGGACAAGAAAGCACACTTGAAGTGAAATGTGAGCTGATTTTATTGAGTATTTTGTTACGTTTACAAAATTTATAGTTGTTGTGTGTCATCTGTCTTCTTTTAAGTTAAGAAAAGAGGGGTAAAAGAGTGGGATAGGACAACATAAGGTACTTAAAAGTGTTTTGGCTGGATTACAGTATGTGCCGCTGTGGATTAGGGCTTAGTGTAGGCACTCGTGCTGCACTTTTTAAACTGTGTTTAGTCTCTTCCTCTTTTTTTGAGTCGTAACGGTCATAACGGAGGCTCAGGAATTTCAGTAACGGAAAACTCAGTCAATCAGAGTCTGATGCTAAGTCACTCTGCTTATTTTTATGATTAGTTTGGAAAAAGGTTGGCGAGCTGTAGTCATTTAAACTCACATTATGGTTATTATTTTAAACTAAAGATGTTTAAAAGGTGTTTTGGTTGTTATTTCCTTCCCAAAGCCCTATATGGACCTCAAATCATCACAGAGACAAGGCAATCTACAAGACTTAATGATTTCCAGTTCTTTCGGTGTCGGACAGCACATGGATGTGATTATAGGACGACACGGACAGAATTTGGGTGGGAGGAGGAGTGGATGAGGGACAGGCATTTATTATGTAGAGTATGGGGATGAGGTGGCCAGAAGAAGGGAATTAAAGGAGAATTTGAGGAGGAATACATGACTCAGAAGACAGTGGTAGAGCAGTACAGGTGCTCTAGAGAAGAAGAGCTGCGGCTCAGACTCTGATCAGCTTGTGTTGTAGGTCAGGATCTCAAATTGTTCAGGTGGGGAAACGGTTGATTGAGAATGAGCTTCTGAAATAAAAAGTGCTGCTCTGAAGGCCGGAAAAAAGACGAACCTCGTAGCTAGTGAAGTGGCGAGTAGTATGATGTTTTGCTCTTTCATTAGTTTTAAATGTGATATTAAGCTTTTTTTCCTGTTACAGATGTGCAAAATCAATCAACTAGTTTAGTTAAATTAACCTGTGGATTGCCCGAATGACTAGGTAGTCGACTAATCTATTTTTAAGAAAACCTTGTATAATGAATCTGGTTTTGTTTTACTGTTAACGTGCTAATTAAATCACAACCTCAAAAAAAAAAGGGTAGATAAAAAAAGAAAAATATATCTATATTTATATAGCTTTGATATAAAAATGTTTATTTAAAATGTAATTGTATTTTTAATTGTCTTTTAAATGTATTATTCATTAATAAATATAATTAAGTTAAAGTTTTTAAAAATAGTGTTTATTAGCGCACATATATTATATAAATAATATATATTATAATAGATTTGATATGAAAATATTTCGTTTTTTATTTAAAATTTATTTTGAGTTTAAGTTTTCATTAATCATTTAGTTAAAATTAATGAATTAAATTCACTTTTTAAAATGTCATTTTCTCTTTCTTTGCTTTTGCTATTGAATGCAAAAATAATTTCTTTTATTTAATGTATTTTTAAATTTTTTATTCATTAATAAATAAAAGTTAATTTTTTAAATAAATTGTTTATTAGCTCACACATATAAATAATATATAATTGCTTTGATATGAAAATATTTTGTTTTTATTAAAAAAAACATTTTGAATTTTTTTTTATTATTCATTAATAAATATTTATTGAGTTCAAATTCATTATTATTATTGTTTTTTAATAAAGTGTGTGTTTTAGCATATTGTGAAATTTCATTCCCAACACCAGACATGTAATTTGCACATTTGTTTATCAGTGTCATCAATCTAATCCATTTTACACATCCAACATAGTCTAGTATTCGTCCATTACATAACTTCCAAATACCTGTCAGAAAACGTCTAGTCAGTAGGGGGACGTCTGTCAGCGCTCACGAAATGTTGAGGAAAAGATGTCTAGTATTATTTCCCCCCCACTCACATGCAGAGTGCCATTATTAGAGACATTTGTTTTGAATTATGACTGTATATTTCTAGTCTGTTTTTGCTCTCTCTCAGTCTCTCTCTCTCAGAAGGTCCTCTGTGTGTTGCGTGAGCTTCTGGTTTTCTCTACCCTGTTATTAGGGGGCCTGACCTCAGAAACGCTGGCAGGGAGCAGCCAGATGAGAGAGCAACATCAAATGCGCTCTGGCAGTGTGAACGCACATGGAAAAACAGATGGATATGAAATGTTAAGATGTTTGCCCTCTGAAATGCACAGATATTAATGTGCACATCTTATGTCTCAAGCAGAGGTTGCGCTACAAATACCCATTACCCATCACTTTGTGATGAAACTTTTCCGTCATGCTCTAATTTTATCCGCCAGTGAAATTTCTTTTTATCTTTTATTCTCTTCTCGCAATGCGAAAAAGGCAACAGGCTTATTTAGTGATCTGATGACTCGATTTAATGAACAATTATTCCACAGGACTGATTGAAGTAACAGATCTCTCGTTACTCTCCCCAAGTCCTCAGTCACATCTTTCTTTTTTTTTGCGGCGCCGATTTAGAATGTAATTTTCTCCTCTTTTCTTTACTTTAAATCTCGATGAGCATCCTCTATATTACGGGGACTGTTGAATGCTTAAATCTGATTGGTTGACGAACGTTCTAAGGCGTAGTCGTCAATTATTCCTTAGTTAAATGTAGAAATGTTTCTGAAGTAGGGAAAGAAATAGACCAGATACCATCACAGTGTCAAAATAGCATTTTTAATTATATGTAAAAAAAATTAAATTTGGTAAATGATGGATGATTGATGGATAAATAGTGATTTCAAGTTAGTTTGCATGTGTGAGTGGAACAACAAACATATCAAATGAGGGAATTTGAGAAAAGTGAGATATACGAGATGTGTGGGGAAGCACTCATCAGTAAAGAGAAGCAGGTATTACAAGTAAGCAGTAAACTGAGCACTGAAATGTGGAAGAAAAACAGACACGTTTGAGTGAGAGTGAGGGATTGCAGGTAGTTTACTGATGCCTGAAGGTCTGTCAGTGTCACGAATGTGACAGGAAGCAGTGACAACTGCATTCATCACCATCAACTCACTGTCACCAGATCTGCTTTCTGTCTTGCTCTACCTGTCCATTACTGTCTTGCTTTCTACAAAGCCTGATTTCCTTCATTTTCATTTTTGCCTTTAAAGGGTTAGTTCACCCAAAAATGAAAATTGTCATTAATTACTCGCCCTCATGTCGTTCCACACCCGTAAGACCTTTGTTCATCTTCAGAACACAAATTCCTCCATTGACAACAAGATAATTAACACTTTCAAATGCCCAGAAAGGTACTAAAGACATATTTAAAACAGTTCATGTGACTACAGTGGTTCAACCTTAATGTTATGAAGCGATGAGAATACTTTTTGTGCACCAAAAAAACAAAATAAAGACTTTATTCAACAATAACTATTGATGGGCGATTTTAAAACACTGTTTCATGAAGCTTCGAATCTTTTGTTTCGAATTGTGTTTTGGAGCGTGTATCAAACCGCCAAAGTCACGTGATTTCAGTAAATAAGGCTTTGTTACGTCATAAGGGTTTCAAAATGTTTCGAAATTTCTTTCTTTCTTTCGTATCAAACTGTGACTTTGGCAGTTTAATACACGCTCCGGACCACTGATTTAAAAACAAAAGATTCGTAAAGCTTCGAAGCTTAATGAAGCAGTGTTTTGAAATCGCCCATCACTAGATATTGTTAAGATTGAACCACTGTAGTCACATGAACTGTTTTAATTATGTATTTAGTAGCTTTCTGAGCATTTGAGAGTGTTAATTGTTGTCAATGGAGGCCTCACTGAGCCATCGGATTTTATCAAAAATATCTTAATTTGTGTTCTGAAGATGAACAAAGGTCTTACGGGTGTGGAACGACATGAGGGTGAGTAATAAATGACATAATTTTCATTTTTGGGTGAACTAACCTTTTAATTTTCTTCTGAAACAAGGTCTTCTCATAGTTTTGCAAGAAACTCAAGCTTTTTTCTTTTATCTGATTTTATCTATTAATGAGTGAAACAAGATATTCATTAACAAAAAATGTAGGGTGGGACTTGATTTTATCCATCTGGGATCGATTGGCTCATGAAAAGTGGACCAATGAATGAAGCCAGGTGATTGGAGGGGAGCGATAATGGATTGGTGACGCCAACCAAAAACGAAGGTGGAGCAGATTATATATAAACTTTTGAATGGTAGTGTACATTTTTGATAAAACGTTGTTGTTGTGTTTTTCTTTGAAGACCAGGAACTTGTGTTGAGAAATTTAATTGGGCAAATAGACAGCATTTTTGTTAGCATTATAATGAATCAAAATTGTAGAAATATTCTTGTTGCACTGTTTATAGGAGATCCTATATTACTTTATGGTGATGTTACTGTTATTTTAGCCTAAAAATATGGTTACAGTGGATTTCATAACGTTTAACTGAAGCTTGAGGTTGTTTAGTGAATGGTTGAATGCCTGTGCTCACCTCTGCTTCCTAGAGCAAGTGATTCATCAGAAAATCTGAAGAATTCTCACACTTCCTTTTCCTGAAATATCCCAGGAATGTACAGTACAGGCCTGTCTCCATGGCAACAGAAGTGACTGGAGTCTGAATGTGTGTGGTCAGGATGGACGGTAATACAGCATACGAGCGTTTGGGGGAGTCTGTGATTTTGTTCTCTAGGGTTAAACACAGGGACAGAATACAGCTGAAGTTGTTTTACGAGGTGATGATGCGTGTTTACAGATGCGGTTTTACAGGAAGAGGTGACATGTCCCAACAAATACATCCTCTTTCTTTGTATATTATCTGTTATTTGCGTGTGGTTTTGCGGCATTTAATGGAATGTAAACAAAGGAGATGGAAGAGGTGAAAGGAATTATTTGTTTTATTTACATGAGGAATGCCTTTTTGGATGAGAATATTTTTCTCCTGAGGAGCGTAGATGATATTTTTGTTACACAGACATATTTTGAGATTTTAATCCTGGTTGAAATGAATTTTTTTTTCGGCTTACTTGGGTGTTCTCTTAGAAATGTAATCCCATTTTGATAGAAATGTTGTAATTGCAGTATATTTTGAGATTTTAATCCTGGTTGAAATGAACTTTGTGTTTTTCCTCACAAAAATTTGCTCCATAAATAAAAATCATGGAGCAAATTACCTACGGTTTCCATGTGGATAGGAATGTTGTAATTGTGGTATATTTTAATATAAAATAGATCATATTTTTCATAGCATTTCTGATTTATTATGAGCTTTCTTTAATACTGTGACTGTAAATAAAGACCCCAAAATACTTCAAGCTAGTGTTGTCAAAAGTACCAACTTTTGTCAGTACTGACCTTTTAAAAATGTGACGACTACTAGCATTTCCTTCTAGCATTTTGAGCGCTGTTGAGCGGAGTCTTAAACACCTCTAACTGGCCATTGTGTTTGTGATGGGCTACAACGCACACAGGAGCATTTGAAAGCAGCTGTCTATCAGCGGATATATTAGGGATCTGCTGATAGACGCCTGCTTTCAAATGCTCCTGTGTGTATCTGTGTAAACGCTCGGTGAAGATGTTTATTTACAACATGTTTTTGAAGTGTTGATCATTGTAGCCAATCACAGACATATCTGATGAGCGTGTGAACATAATGGCCAATCAGAGGTGTTTAAAAAACTGCTCAACAGTGCTCAAAATGCTAGGGCGAAATACTGGTATAGTCACATTTTTAAAATGTAAATGTTGACAACACTACTTCAAGCGAAATCGAAGAACCAACTGATGTGACGTCGAACAAAATCAGGCCAAAACGAAGTTTGTTTCGAGTTCATTTTGGGAGTTCAAAACAGCTTGCCAAAGCAAACTTTTCAGAAAAGTTTGATCTGGCTGGATAATAAACACCTTCGAACTACCATTGTTCTGTGGTGATGTAATAGGTAGGTGTGGCTCTAAGGCTCCGCCTTCTTTGTGTAAATCTTCTCTAGTCAATTTCTTCTGTTCAGTCCGTCTCAGATATCTGCAAGTACATGAACACACTCGAGAGCTGCTTTGTAGTAGAAAATGAAGCTGTAATTCTAATTGAAAGAGACGCTGACAAAAAACTTTAAAGCATAACATTGCATAAAGTGGTATGTAAATAAACATGATGTGACTTGACTGGAGTTCTGAATTGCAGAGGTTGTGCGAATATATCCATGTTGCTATGATCAACCGCTTTCTTAACTGATGTTTTCTCACCTCTGCAGCACAGTTGTATATTCATCTAAATGCCGCTTCCGCTGGACACGCATTTCCAACTTATTTTTACCCCCTAAACGAAGAACGCAAAGAACTTTGCCATGAGTACATCGGGGCCTTAACAATTAATTTAATATTAGTAACTTAAATGTTGTTTTTGAAAACTAATCCTGTCCGATTAGTGCTTTGACATACATTCTTTCCCAAATGCATTCCCTTGTCTTTTTTCGTCCAAGTTAATTTTTTTCTCTCAGGCAGGGCGGAGATATAGGTCACTGTGCAAACATGATGCATCTGGCAGATATAAGCGGCTCATGTTGTTGTGACTCTGAAACTTTCAGCTGGTGTTGGGTCTGGATGAGTGATTTCACCGAGATAAAACACAGCCACACACCAGGCGACGTTTGACCTCTTAATGTACTTTAAACATCCAGCGTGTGTGCGAGCTCTGAACCGCTCCAGACCATCTGTTGGAGCAGAAGAGGACTTTGTGTTTAAAAGTCAGCAGTTTGCTCTCAAATTTAACGTTGCTGTCTGGATAAAGCATGACTGAAGTAGTGACCAGGACACCGCAAGTCATGATACTCCCTGACACACACCCCTCTGGAGGTCTAACTAAACTCAGCTCGGCTCTTTTTAGTGCAAGTCTGGAAGATTTAATTGTGCTTCAAGAGCCTGTTGGGTGTTTTAATTAAGTACAAGTAGACGTGGAAGACCTGAAGAAAAAAACATGCAAGTTATTACATGCATGTAATAATATATTGTTCCTCTGTTTTGTTTCTTCATATTGGATAATTCCAGTTACCTGTTAGGGTTTCCCTTTACACTCAGCAACAGATTAACTCAATGAGCTTCCAAGTAGACGTTGCCAAGTAAATGGCCCTTCTTCAGTTATTTAAATAAAAAATAAATGGCTTTAAACAATTGGAAACTTTTGTTTTTGTAGTAGATATCTTGAGTATTTTGAAGGTTTGGTCAAGTGTGTGTGTTTTGCCTTTATATTGAAAGAGGAACATGCTATTCTTGATTTGCAGACTGGCTTTCTCAATTTCCTCTTTAATATCAGAGCTAGACAACACCCATTGCAATGAAGTATCAACACCAGTGATTCATTCATCATGCATGCGTTACTGTATATTATAGTGTTGTGATGCCTAAATTCACTTGTTCCATTTAAAACGATTGAATAGGCCAATCCAGACTAACCCATACGTTTTTGTTAACGGGTGAAGACTGTGATGTCTTGAACTCTTTTAGGACTCTTTACTTTTCAGTTGATTCTTATGAATCTTTTCAGTCTTTAATGAAGTGAGACCAAATTTAGTTAGATTTTTTATATATATCAAAGATAAACTTAAAGTACTAAAAGTACTTGCCTTTATATTTTCATTATTTATTTATTTTTATATCTTTTTTCTCACCGTGAATATAACCATGGTAGCTGGCATGGTGTAAACTTATAAACAAACAATTGATTTTATTTTTTAGCATTTTATATTAATTTAGACAAAATAGAACTTTAATATTGCCCATTTAAAAACAAAATAATAGTTATCAGGTGTATTGGCCAGAATATTACTATTTGTGTCGCTATTTTAGCCCTTTAAACCTTTTTGTTTGTGCAGCTAATTATACTTTAGCTGGGTTTTATTGGTTGAATGTCACACATGAAGGCTGTTTTCACTGTCCAGTAGTGTAGGTCACTTCATTTATAATGGCCTTCTGTTGTCTGTTGTGGGCAGGCTTGAGGGAGGAGGCCTGAGCTAATCACTTTCTAAGAAGCTTCTGTGTAATCCACAGTCGTTTCTGCTCCATCAACACATTCTGCGATTTCTTCATTCGTTTCATGATAAGTTTTGGATTTATTTTGTCCATACTTCAGTTTCCCCTTTTTGTTTTCCCTCTAAAACATTTTGTAGTTTGTAAATCAGAAATAGAGCATGTGTCTTTAAAGCGACGCCTCAAACTATTGGGCTGACTTGAGCGCTTATTGATATGTGTTTTTAGGAAACCCTGCTGTGGTTGGGAAATGGTAAATGAACTTGTTGGGATGTGATGGCCCAACCCTCTTGGGTCAAACACAGTCTGTGGAGTATTAAGATTAGCAACGGTCCCGGACAAAGCCTGTTCTCCTCTAAATCCAGCAGAGACGACTGTTAGCAGGGGCTTACATGTGCCAGGGTTTAGCATAGTCTTCACACTGAGCCAAACTATCGCTGCCTACATCTTGAGGACCGTTGAGGCGAAAGTTTCAAGGTGCTCGTCATGGTTCACATGACCCTTTCAGGAATCTCAGCGAGTCTTTGGAGTTCCCTCACAGTGGAGTGGCAGAAGTTGTAGTCATGTACCTGCACTGCGGTGCTGTTGAGACGGATTCACTGTCCAGCTGGTGGAATGGGAATGTGGCGTCACTTTTGGACAACCACAGGTGGCAGTACGCACAGACGGGCAACACGCTGATTCAGCTGCCAGGTAAAGCTTTGACGCTGCTCATGGGCACATTTGATACCACCACCATCTGTGGATAACACCCTTCCATTGGTGAAAAGATAAGGGGTGCGTCCTGGTTCAAACTGTTTATGCTCCTAGCCAAGCAGGATGACTAGCAGTTTTTGTTGGGTTGTGGATTGGTTGTAACTTTGGTTTGCAAGGTATACAATACAAAAAATGTAAAATGCTTCAATACTAGTTTGTTAGTCAATAGGCCTGTCCTGGTTATTAATAGTCTAATCATGCATATTTGTAGAGGGAACTGAACTGTGATGCTTAAAATCTAGTGTCACAGTTATTCATACAGGTCTATAAATGTATTTTCTTAGGTACTTCTGCTGTGCACCAGACTATGAGATGCTGCTTCTGTCATAATTATATATGAAGTAAATGGGGACTATTTAGGGACAAATGACTGACTGATGAAGAATAATGGCATCTTCACTCCTCCAACTGAGGTTGCTCTCCTGATGTGTCTGTGCAGGATAATTGTCTGTATTCCTGCAGTGATTTTACCTGCTTCTTATTTTTATCCTCATTTTTTTTCTTTTTCATCTAAATATCCCCTTTCACTGTTCTAGTCTCAGTATGGAGGGAGAGAAGTTACCATCTCCTTTTTCAACTAGTCATCCAACAATCAACTAGTCCAGTGGTTCCCAGCCTTTTTCTGGGCCACATTTTGGATGTCTCCCTAATCAAACAATCTTGTCTGGATCAGTGAAGTGTTGTCTGATGTTTTCTTCTTAAATGTGCACATATTTGTCAGTGTTTGTGGTTGTACTCCTGACAGGAGGAAGCGGGTTTGGATGTTCTTATACGTGCATTTCCGATGACCTCTGAATGTGGTTTCAGTGATTTGATCACAAAACTAAAAAAAAAAATTACATCTTTTTTGCTTTGAGGGATTATTTATGTCCATAGCTCAACAGGACAGTGCAGGACAAAGCCGATGCTTGCCGCCTCAGCCATTTATTATTACTGTATAGATGGAGAAAAGAAAGTTCAAACATCACAAGTGAAAGAGACAGAGATAAAAAAAGGTGTGAGATGTGCAGACAGGCTATAGGAAAGAAGGGGAGGAGAAAAAAGGACAGGCTGATTGAGAGGGAGGCCAGAAATAGTCTGCGTCTTGTGAGTGCGACTCCCCTCTGTTTCTGTTTCTCTGTTGAACTGTTCCAACACGCCTTCTCTGCAGTATCGATACACCGATACCAGCTGCATGTTCTTGCTCTCTCTTTTCTTAGACGGCGGATTAATAGTTTGACACACACCCGCCTTCTCTCACTCACTCGTCTCATGTACTATTTATAGTACTATATATGTCCGTATTCTTCAAAAAGCTTACATTGTATGTCCTACGCCTTCACTATTCAACTTACGGGACTGACGTGACACCAGTTCTGTTTTTTCTGTAATTTGAATAGGGAAGGTATAGGACACGTAACGGTAGTTTTCAGGTTGAGATATTGAATAAAGTAAATAAATGTAAAATAACACTGATCTTCACTGTATATATTAAACATAGATTCATCCTTAATAAAGTTACCAAAGTTATTTAATGAAGAGCAGTGAGGTTTTTTTTTCCTTTGATTTTTGACATTAAAACGCAGACAGCAGCAGAAATATTAGGCTGCTGTCACTTTAAGAGCGAATGCACGGATCCAATATACTGATACTGTACACAGGCATTTTCTTTCTCTACTGTTTACGTTCACTTAAGCCATAACCGACTATGTTTAATAGGATACACACACTAAGACGGGCAGTTTTTTTTCTTTTTAACAATTTTGTCTGAATTTGTCTATTCAAGCACAAGAAGACGTGAAAGAGAGCTTAATCCAGTATTCACATGCTGTCTGAGATGCGGCTTTCTCACACAGCGTGCAAGTAACGAAGTTTCTTGCACTTTAATATTTAAATGGCAAACTTAAACTTTCGTGATGATGCAGTACTGGCCTGTCATCTGTCCCGAGCATCATTCACATTTGTTTACATTCATGCTTTCACAACATTGCATTGTTACCGGCCAACTGGTGATTGACATTTACTCCCATTTGGCACATGATGAGTGTTAATTTTAGGCTCTGTATATATCTATGGTGTTTTTCTGGGAAACTGTGTTAATGAAGAGTCAAAGATCTGCCTCTTTGTGAGGATGATTGGAACGGAACAGTCAGAACAAACCTGTCTGTAAGTTTGTGTGTAGATACTGAGAGTTTTGTTCTCAAGGGCTTTTTTATGTTCTACTTTGCTGTTCAACCTGAGTGTGTTTTGGTCAGTATTGTGAACTTTAAGCTAGTCCTGCGCTCCACATACTGTGACGTGGCATTTTCCCTCTTACCAGTCTGATGTACTTCATAGTCCTAGAGAACAGAGGCTGAAAGTGCTCCTCACCCTTGATCACATTACAGTAGGAAAAACAGGCTTTGTGTTCACGCTAACAGACTCTCCCTTCACGCTTCACGCACATCATACACTGTAATGCAGTCGCTGAGCTGACCTTTTCATTCAGTTTGTCAACTGTAAGTACACTTCAGTCCTGTGCGGTTCATGTTACCCTGTTTGGTAACGTGCTTTATGACTGTGTCAACATGAGAAAAGTTTGGGCTTTGTGAGGTCTGCTGTAGGTGAAAGTGAAATGCATGTACATATATACATATAATGAAATCAAAATGGGGGTTTTGTGTCGTTTAGTTCTTTTTTTTTTCGCATTTAAGCCATCCACATGCTATTGTGCTCTTAGAAGTTGACACAAATGTTTTAAAAAATGTACAGGCTTTTTCCTCCAGTTAAATAGACCAAAAATATTGGTCTAGAATAGTGCTGTAAATCGATTAAAAGAAATTAACTAACTAATTGCAAATTTTTCTGCGATTTATTCGCTCCTAACATTAAAGCTTGTAATATATTTTTATTTTGTAATAATTTCACATTTAATCTCCAAATTAATGTAGAAACAACATAAAAACAGTAGGCTATATTTTAAATATTTGATCTAACATGTAGGAAATATACAGAAATTGAATAGTTACCAAACATTTCAGTCTTCACTGCATGAATTATAAAATAAAAATAGATACATTTTTATTAAGGCTACAAATGTTATTCAGTCAAGATCAGTGATTTTTCTCTATCTTTTGTTCTTTCATTAACATGAATGACAGCCTTCCTAACTCCTCCCTGGCCTCTAGACAACACGCAACATGACACAGACATCACAGCAGCAGGTTAATTAGGCTGCTGTCACTTTAAGACCGGCCACACATGACGCGGATCTCACACGCATCGCATTTTTTCACAACTCTTTGTTCATTTAAGACTTTATTTAACTCATTTAAGACTGTGCTTATGAGGATACTCAACAAAACGAGCATTTTTGACATCATTTTGTGTATTTTTGTCCGTTCAAGCATGAAAGTGAACTCAATGCGGCCAGCGTGCTGTCTGAAGTAGCTTTCTGTGTGCATGAGTTGTGTGCGTGTCACAGACAGGAGATTCACAGACAGCATGGCAGTACAACACTAAGATTTAAAGCAATTCCCCAAGGAGGGGAAAAAACGGATGCTGCGTTAAATATTTTTAACGTGTTAATGTTTGCGATTAAGTTTTTTAGTTTAATGCATTAAAAATAATGCAAAACCATAATTTTGACAGCCCTAGTCTAAAATAAAAGCATCTCCTTCCATGATACTGCCTACTTCTGACTAACTATAACAAGTAGCAAATTATGTTTCCTGACTGAGACATAAAATAAATATTAAAATGTATGTCTCCCGATTGAGCAGTAGACTACAATTTTTTTTTTTTTTTTTTATTTAATTTAAAAAAAAAAATCATGTTTTTAAAATGGTTTTATTTTTTGTTATGGAAAAAGGGATTTTTTTTTTTTTTTTTTTTGGTCCTGGGGGATGAGCTTTTTCAATTTGTCCAGTTTGACCCATTGTGACCCATGTTGATTAAAAATACAAACCCAGCATAGCTGTTGATAATTATAGTTGGTTAAGACGTGTTAAAGAGATGTTTTATTTTTTTGTCCGTTTGACGCTTTGTTTTGAACTAGTTAGGACATGGTGTAAAGCTCCACGGTGGTCACCCTGGTCATCTGTCTCTTGAATCCCTCACATTCCCATTGCTCTACCGGTGGCCTGAAGGTTACATGTTCACCATCTCAAGTGTTAACCCAGTTCTCCAGCTGTTTGCAGGGTGACGGGTCAGGTCATATGGGTTGTCTTCTTGATATCTCAATCCTCTGGAGCACTTCAGGTTAATAGGCTAATTGCTGAGATTCAGACGCAAGCTACACCCCTATAAGAAGCCAGGTCAGCGGCGCTGAAGTGATTTAATCTGACCTGACTGATGTGAGTTTGCACAGAGTAGAAATGTAAAACCTACACAGATGCCAATATTTGAGCTGCAGGACTACATACATGCAGTTCTTATATTTTGCAGTTTTGGGATAGATGTTTCTGAACTCCCTGAAACGCCTCCATTGCTGTCTTGAGTTTTCTTCCAGGAGCAAACATGTTTCAATATTCCGCACTTAAATTATTCCCAATCAAGGCATATGCTAAATAAAGGGGGCGGGTCCTTGTTGAGTTAGTTAGAAGTGTGTTGAAACTTTGTTATGGTAAGGGGCGTGACATTTCCCAAACACACTTGACCACTCTCTATAGTAGGCCCAAACTGGAAGTGAATCTGTAGCCGACAGTTTCACATCAGCTCAGTCCATTACAGCCACATAATTGTTCAAGATTCATTTGTCTTCTGTTCATTCATCAGCACCAGTCGGAAATGATTGAACGAGTGGACTCATTAGTCGTGTGAGGCTGGTGTGGGACGGCAGGTTCGTTAGTGTGCTCAGTAACGTGGCCGGCAGAATGCGTGATGCAATTAGCTGCTACCACACACACACACACACACACACACACACACACACACACACACACACACACGGGTGCACACTCGTTGAACCCTTGACCCTGTGTGTTTCAGTCTGTCCCACAGTGAGGATGTGTGACGGACGGGGGAGGTGAAATATGAGACAGTCCATGAACAGTGGGAAACTCCATCTATGTGCATTGACTTTCTGAATAGGGTCATATCGTTTAAAGGAATCGTGACGAATGCTGTGGTTGTATTGATACTATTGGTAATCTTTTAAAGTGCCCATGTTATGCTATTTTAAAGGCTTCTAATTTTGTTTTGGAGGTCTCCTACAATAGGTTTACATGCATCCAAGATCAAAAAACACTTTAATTTTTTCATAATATTAATTTCAGCATCAGCACTCTTCCCACGGTGTCTGAAAATGGTTCGATAAAATATCCGGTCTCTCTAAACCCCACCTTTTCGAGAGCTTGCTCTGCTCTGATTGGTCAGATGGCCCAGTCTGTTGTGATTGGTCTACCACTTACAGTGCATGTTGGAAACCAAACACCCATTACCATGTCTGAATTTCAGCTCTTCCTCCACACTTGAGGAAGAGTCCTCATCCTTTGGAAGTGCATCAAAGTGGATTTGCAGCACAGAAAACAGTGTCTTCTTGACATGTCGACAACACGAACCAAACAGTCTCAGCTACAACTACAGTGTTTGACAAAGTAGACGATGTTCTCTGGCAGCCAATGAAGACCATAGACTGGCATTATGCAAATTTGGTTCGGCACGCATTTGATTCGCGGATCAATTGCAAGTTTCACTGCAATAGTAATCGGTTATCATTTGCACGTTTTGTCTTGCTAGTTTACACATTAAATAGATATAAAACCATTCCAGTGCTAGAAGAGGCAAAAAAGGATTTAATTTGGTATTGCACGCCACGCTGTACAGACGCGCATACAAGGCTTGCGCGCACACGCAGAGAGAGACGTGCGTTTTCTCACGAACTCCAAACTGATTTCTCTTTCGTTTCCTCAATCTACTTGGATGGACACATACATGCAATTATGTCAGTCAAAATACCCCTCTCGGCAAATATTCTCGTAAACACATCCGTTATGTCTTAAGTGAACGAGGTGAGAATTCGGATGTGTATCTATCGGATGTGTGCGTGCATGGGGTCTTACTCTTAAAGTGACAGCAACCTATAAATACCTGCTGTTGTCTGTCATGTAAATCAAACAACAAAACACAGATTTAACAAAGATTAATCTATATTAAATTTATACAGTGAACAGTGTCATTTTATATTTCATTACATTTCTGTACATGAAAATTAATACTACAGTTAGACCTTATACTTTATTTGTAACTTTATGTTGTATTTATCTATGCCTGTAATTGGAGTACAGTATTTGTTCTTTATACAGTCTGTTCACTTGCCTTTAATAATGTATTAGTTAGGCTAGTAGTTTCTGCTGTGGTATCAGAGTAGTTAAAGTGGGCTAAGTAATAAATGCAAAGTTACCCCCCCCCCCCCCCCCCCTTTTTTTTTTTTTTGTGCTGATCTGAAAAATGATCCGATCCGTGACTTAATAACCGTATTATGATCTGAACCGTGAGTTTTGTGATCCGTTTGAACCACTAACAATTGCACATTTGTGTGTATTGTTGATGAAGGATAGCTATAAATCCTTGACAGAACATATATTTAGCAGACATTTGGATGAATTTTACAAAAACATATGTACATTTTACAGCAGAAATAAAATAAGAAATTAGATTTTACATAACGACAATATAAAGCTATTATTAGGATGATCTCTGCATTTTGACCTTTTCATTCAATCAGGCACATTTGCTGCAAATTCGATTCATCACAGATATTTTATACTTTGAATTACCTTGAAAAAATAAAGATAATTCTCATTAGTATATAATTATTGCAATACAGTAATAATTTATTCTTATTTACACTTCCATTGAAAAGTTTTAAAATAACTGTTTTTTATTTGAATATATTTTAAAATGTAATTGATTCCTGTGATCAAAACTGAATTTTCAGCATCATTACTCCAGTCTTCAGAGTCACATGATCCTTCAGAAATCATTCTAATATGATGATCTGATGAAAACAGTTGTGCTGCTTAATATTTGCTTAATATGGAAACTGCTAAATTTTTTCAGGATTATTTGATGAATAGAAAGTTCAAAAGAACAGCATTTATTTGAAATAGAAATATTTTAATGTCTTTGTCACTTTTGATCAATTTAATACATCCTTGCAAAATAAAAGTATTACTAATTGAAAGAAAAAAAAAAACTTACTGACCCATACCTAACTTTATATATAAAAACTGAAAAAGCAGTACAACAAATAATACCTTGATGTATAATTACTTTACATTATAAGTCATATATGATCATCTTTCTTGCTTTCTTCTCTTTTCTTCTCATTCAATGACTCTGTTTCCTGTCTGCTCTACATCCATTACATCGCCTCTCTTGTCCACTTCTTCTCTCTCCATCATCTCATCACTGTGGTGTTGATCAGTGTGGCCTCTCTGCTGCCATCTAGCAGAAGTCTGAAGAACTGCTGTTTGGATGTAGAGTAAACAGTTGCCGGTATGTGTGAAGCAATGCCAGTTTCAGCAGTTATTGTTGTTATCTCCAGCCATTACTACTTCAGTATCTGCCAGATCAGCAACCTATTACCTGGAAACAGTGAGGCTGTGTTTTGTTGTCTGTTCTCTTTCTGATACCTGATAAGCCACGAAAAATAATCGTCTGTGAGGAAGAGAAAGGTTAGGCTTGTTGGAGGAACCTACTGATGCGCTGATACAGATTGATTTCATGGCACATTCTTCCTTCTTTTTAATTGTTTGGTTTAAGTGACCTGAAAACTCGCCCCCGTTTCACCTTCCCGTCACTGAAGAACAGTCCCTCGGTACAGCAGTGTCCTTTTGAAGTTTTCCTTCTAAAAACCAACTCATGTTCATTTTTTCCCAGATTCCTTAGTTCGTTTTCCACAGACTGTGAATTCCCAACCACATTCAGAGCTCTTCCAGCTCTGGGAAAAGAATAGCCGTCTGATTTTCTCCAAGTGTAATGTCTCTATTTGTTGAAGTGGTTTGTTGTATTTCTGTGGTTTGGATGCCGAAATGATGGATGAAATATCTTGTTACCCTGCATGCAAAGCTTGAAGGACAGTGGCATTGCTGTGAAATGGGATTCATTTTGGTGAGAGAATATGTTGGGAACGGTCATTTCCTTACAAGCCACTTCAGATGTGAGATGGAGGTCATTTCTTTGTCTTCGGTCATGGTGAGAAAACGAGTAGATGAATGTAAAATCTATATGTGATAAAGGAAATGATTAGCCTTGCAGAACCCTCAATTTAAACACAGAATGATTAGATTGCAGGTTGCAACCTTGGGTGTGTGTTAGCTAGAAGCTATTTAAATCTGACAGACATCCAGGAGTCATAAAATAATGAATAATTTTAAATAAAAAAGTAAGTTTGCATTATTATTAATATTATTATTAAATAATAATAATATTTTTATTCAAAAAGTACAAAATGTATAGGGTTTGAGAATTTGGGTTATGCTTGATAACGTATTATTATTGATATTTTAATACTAATATCTAATAATTTAATATTATTATTAATATTAAAGCTGTCTGTAATTCTCCCAGCCTCCACATCTAACCATTACTCAGTGCTGTTCAGTCCTGGAAAACACAGTTCATGATCATGATCTCTCTTTTTCTTAAATATATTGCAATTTTTCCAATTTCAGTCTTTTTAAATAAAAATTTTAAATAAAGCATTTAAAAAAAAAAGTACACAACTGTTTTCAACATTGATAATAATCATAAATGTTTCTTGAGCAGCAGATCATCATATTAGAATGATTTCTTAAGGATCATGTGACACTGAAGACTGGAGTAATGATGCTGAAAATTCAGCTTTGATCACAGGAATAAATTACTTTATAAAATATATTCAAACAGAAAACAGTTATTTTAAATTGTAATATTATTTCACAATATTACTGTTTTTACTGTATTTTCAATTAAATAAATGCAGCCTTGGTGAGCAGACGAAATTTCTTTTAAAAACATTAAAAATCTTACCGATTCCAAACTTTTGACTGGTAGTGTGTGTGTGTGTATGTGTGTATGTATATATATATATATATATATATATATATATATATATATATATATATATATATATATATATATATATATATATATAATATTATATTATATTAATTATATTATATTATATTATATTATATTATATTATATTATATTATATTATTATTATTGGGCCGGGTTTTACAATTTGGGTTCTAGTATAAACACGATACAAGTACGATGTGTTTTCATCCTTCTAGGTAAATGTGTGTATCTATAATGTATCTTATTTCTATGGACTGTGTTTTCAGATGACTGTCACTTCAGAGAGTCATTGGATTCATATTGTGAACCGTTATTAAATGTGCTTCACCCTCTCCTGTTCTACTGCAGTGAAGCACACACACACACACACACACACACACACAGAATTACATCATCCAGCTGCAGAAGTGAGAACCTCATTTGCCCCACCATACCGCGGCCTGTCTCTCTCAGGTCCTGAGGGAAGAGTGTGGGCTCTCTAACTCACACAAACAAATACAGGGATACAGCAGAGGACCTAAACCCTCGTCTCCTCAGACGCTCAGCAGGGTTTAGAGAAAGCTGCTGTTACTGAATCTGAGCCCTTCTGACCAGCAGCACTGTCTGTAATTCTCCCAGCCTCCACATAACCATTACTCACAGTGCTGTTCAGTCCTGGAAAACACAGTTCATGATCACCTTGTGTCTCTTTTTCTTAAATATATTGCAATTGTTTCCCATTTCAGTCTTGCAGCATTTTAAATAAATAATTAAAATGTCTAATACTGTTTATTATATTTTTACAAATAGAAAATATATTAAAATGAAATATTTTATTATTATTATTATTATTATATAGACATTAGTAAATATTAATTATAATTATTTATAAATTATATATGTAATTATATCAAATTACATAACATTTAATATATATATATATATATATATATATATATATATATATATATATATATATATATATATATATATATATATATATAAATAATTTGTATTATGATTAATATAAAAAAGTAATATTCTATATAATAATTTTTTAATAAAATATATTAAAATTAATTTTAGTAATATTATTATACAAGTAATACATATTAATCATATTACAGTTTTTTTTTGTATTCATTACTCAATACAATTTGTTAAATATATCTAATTATAATGAATTACATAACATTTAATATAAAAATTTATATGAACATGAATATAAATAAGTCTAATATTGGATATTTTTTTAAATAAAAATATATTAAAATCTATTATTACTATTATTATTATTATTATTATTATACAAGTAATACATATTAATTATATTATAATTATTTCGTTTTTGTAATTATTTTGTTGTAGTTATTACTCAAGATACCATTTTTAAATTATATATCTAATTATAACACAAATTACATAACATTTAAAATATAAATAATTTGTTATATCATGAATAATATAAATTTGAACTGTAATGTAAAGTGGATGGTGACCGGGACTGTCAAGCTTCAAAAGGACAAAACACTCCTTAATTGCACTGCATTGCAACTCATTCTTTATATTGTAATACTTCTGAACCCATATGACAGCTTTGTGTCAAGACCTTGTCCATGGACAATGTTGCTTGAATGTGAGCAGCTTGGACGTTCTGCTATAAATAACTCCATCCACAGATCAAAGACAGTCATGCAGGTTTCCACAGACATAAGGGTGAATAATTGATGACATACTGTACATTTTTTAACTATTCCTTTAAATTGCTGTAAATAGTCTGCAGAAGGTTCCATGTTTTCAATAGATCACATGGTCACTGTAGCAGTAGTGGAAAAACAAACCTTCCAGTGGGATGTTTAGAAAAAAAGAGAGAGGGAGGAAATGAGGCAGAGTGACAGAAAGAAAGGTGTTCTTTTGTACAGAGAGCGGCGCTGAGACACCACAGGGAAGCATCGCAGGAAAATGGATACATGACATCATCTATCTATCTCTCAGCTGTGTGTGTGTGTGTGTGTGTGTGTGTGTGTGTGTGTGTGTGTGTGTGGGAGGGACCGGCTCCTTCAACCACATTTCATGCTCAATTAGCAGCCCTGGGATGGAGGGATAGTAGGAGTGGAATTAAAGACTGCATGTCCATGATGCTTTACTAGCGAGTTTTGTGCCGTACCCGAGTCTTCTTGCATTCGTCCTGCTCTGAAATGCATTCTAGAAGATCATGAACTAATACCATGTTTTGTATTTACATGAAAAACAGTTTTTATTTTAATTTTAGTTTATTTTTCTCATGTTTTTTCTATTTAGCTTTAATTTATTTCAGTTTTACTACTTTTAGTACTTATTTTATTTCAGCTAGACAGTATTTAATTTATTTACTATGCTTTTTCAAATATTTCTATTTAGCTTTAATTTATTTTTTATTTCCGTTTTAGTAAATTCAGTACTTGTACTACTATTATATGCTGTTACAGTATTTATACATTTTTTGAGCTTTTATATTTTCAGTTCTAAATTTTAGTTTGTCATTTTGTGCTTTTGTCATGTTTTTATATTTTTATTTAGCATTTTTATTTTAGTTTGTCATTTTTAGTTCTTATTTTATTTCAGCCAGACATTAAAAGGCATAGTAAATAACTTAAGAAATAAATATTTCTATTTAGCCTTAATTTATTTTTTATTTCAGTTTTAGTAATTTTAGTACTTATTTTATGCTGTTATAATATACTGTTATAGTATTTTTACTAGTATTATAGTTTATTTTTATCATTTTATCTTTTTTTAATATTTCTATTTAGCTTTAATTTTTTTTAATTATTTCTTAATCTATTTACATGATTTTTTCCTGCTAGATATAACCCAGGCAAGAAATTAAGAGAATAAATATATATATATATATATATATATAAAAATATATTTATCGTTTATATATATCTGATTTTACTTTTTCGTATATTACGTTTTCGTTGGTCTTTCAGAGCGCCTAGACTCACAAAGTCAGTCTGCTGGCTATGTATGACTAACTCAACTTTGGCACAGCTTCACCAAACCTAGTCAACTCAAACCTGTGAATCATAAAAACAAATGAACAGAAGTGATGCTTCATCCAGGTTGCTGCTGATCTCATGCAAAGTGCTTGAATGAGGTCCAGCGCTCGCAGCGATATCTGCTCATGCCAAGAATGGGAGAGCATTGATTATGTGTATGGATTATCTTTACATTCAGTCAAAGAAGTGCAAAAGAATCTGAAAAAGAGAACGTAATATACATATTACAATGGCTCAAACTCAAACTGTTAATCTCCCATTTGTATAGCTCAATGTATCAGAGCAGGCACTGTATTATAACTGCTAGGCCACAGTTCTGATGATGATATTCTTGCAGGGACTCTAAACTGTGATCTGTTGTTTTGTTTTTCAGGATTTCGCAGGAATGAAGAGATGAAGGCGATGGAAGTTTTGCCTATCCTAAAAGAAAAAGTGGCCTTCTTGTCAGGTGTGTTGTTGATTTGAGTGATGTTATATTGCTATAACTTTGTGTTTTCATTCAGAAATGTCTTTTATATTGTTTAGTGGTTATAACACACTTTCACAGAAAGACGTTCTAAGTATATATATATATATATATATATATATATATATATATATATATATATATATATATATATATATATATATATATATATATATATATATATTAGTGCTGTCAACGTTAACGCTTTAACGCACGCAATTTTTTTCCAGTTTAGCGTATTAAAAATATTAATGCAGCATCCATTGTTTTCTGTAATCCTTTGACATTTATTATGGGTTTATGTGAGGATTGTTCTAAGTTCACTTCAATTAAAAGTTATATTTTTGAAGCCTAATAAATGTAAAAAATTATATAGCTTTCAATTACACTAATGTTGAATGGCTATAATTCATGTTTAAAATTGGGGAAAAAATACACACACACACACACATATAATAAATGTATGTGTGTGTATATGTATGTGTGTATTTATATACATAATAAATATACACAGTACACACACATATATTATGTAAACAAACTTTTATTTTGGACGTGATTAATCGCGATTAATCGTTTGACAGCACTAGTTTTTATCTAATATTCATATTTAGTTTTATTTCAGCTTTATTTCACTTATGAAAAGCATTTTAATAGTTTTAGTTTTAACAATAACAACCCTTGATCCGATTCACAGGACCACCACGTCATGTCTTCAACCCAAAATAACTTTTACTGAATATTACTGTAACTTCCCACAATATTTTTAGTTGATGTGTCATTGTCACAGGCCTGACAGTGGCCATTATTTGATTTAGACAGAAGTCTCCTCCTCACTCACTCGCCGAACTGTTTGGCTCTTGTAGTCGTACGACTAACAGACCAGCACTGAAATGACTCTGAAACATAGGGATGAGTAAATGTCATACACATGTCCCATGATACAACAAGCACACAATAACAGTCTTGAAAAAAATAAAGAGCAGAGCAGAAGTGAACCTGCAGAGCTCCAAGTGTGAACGCCCAGTGATTTCTGCATAACCATGCAGTTATGTGCATTTAATTTATTTATTTTCCCTTAACGCCAGAGGATAAAGATGGATTATCCTATTACAAACACACTCCGTTAGTGAGATTCAGCACATTTGCAGGAGAAAATCCTCATGGATATCCCTGCGCTCAGTGAGTTTGTTGTGCTGGAGTCGAGGTGTTTCGGCTTAGTAACACAACCTGTATGAACAGGAGAGGAGGATCAGTGGGAGGAATGCATTGATTAGTCATTTCTCAATGCTAATGAACTAAAGCTGCGTGATTCTTGATAAATTGAGAATCACAATGTTTTTGTTTCACAATTCTCCCACGAACAGACAACTAAACAAAATAACATGTAATTTACTAAGGTTCTGAAAAATGTTAATTGCTGCTGTCTGTTTAAAAATGTTTACTTAATTTGAATGAATTCTTTTAAAAAATCTGTTTGAATGAATGATTCAATGAATGACTCACTCAGAGACTTCAATTGCTTTGTTACTGGATGAATCAGATTCAATGACAACTAACTGAACTTTTTGCCACCTAGTGGCATAATGTAATTGATACAATTGTTATTTGAAGTGACCAGTTACTTTCAAAGGTGATTTGCTCTATTGATCGCTACTGTAGACATCAGTGTTTATATCTGAACTATAACCTTTTATCCCAGTACTTCTTTGATAATACTGAAAATACTGTTTGTGAAGTGGTTTCATACCGATGCATGACAAGTCTCTCTGGGTCAGTGGAAGCGCCAACACAGATTTGGATGTTCTAGTGAGATTTAGTCAAAGGAAAAAAATACACAGGCGAATCATTGTCACATAGGAATTAGATTAAGTGGGTGTTTGAATCGAGATCGCAATCTTTTAATGATTAATCGTGCAGCTCTATAATGAACTTGGTTTGGTGTATGACTATGGCCCTGGTGGTTCAAGGAATTGTTATGGATACATAAGTATTGGTTAAAGTTAATAGTCAGATGTGTTTGTGCAGGTCTGCATTAGCTTTACTGTTGGCTGCACAATTGTTGTTCAAAGTAGTAGAAGCTGTGACCTAGCAATTAGCACGTTCGCTTGAGAGTGAGCCATGGTGCTAATGAAGCATGATATATCTTTTATTGCACACAACACAGTCTCATTGCTCATTTGAAATCTGGCTGAAATTGTCTTGAAATTTGGTGGTTTTGTTGCAAGGTGGTGTTTGCTAGCTGTAATGCTTTAAAGGGTTGATTCATTAAAAAATAAAAATTCTGTCATCATTTACTCACCTTCATCATTCAAAACCTGTATGGCTTTCTTCTGTGGAACAGAAAAGAAGATATTCTGAAGAATGTCTCAGTGTTTTTGTCCATGCAATGAAAGTTAATGGGGTCCAAGTTCTAATGCAGTTTTAGGGTCTGTTCACACTTGGCAGGTTTGGTTCTGTTAAAACAAACTCTGGTGCGATTGCTCAGTTAGTGCGGTTCATTTGAATAAGTGTGAACACTGCCATCTGAACCCTGGTGCACACCAAACAAACGGACCAAGACCCCTGAAAAGGTGGGTCTCTGTCCGCTTCCAAACGAACTCTGGTGGGGTTGAACTGAAATATGAACACAACACGGACAGCTTAACGAACCAAAAACAGGATGTGAAGTCCTAAGATGTGACCCTAAAAAGGACACAATGCTCAAGAATACCTGTTTTTTTCTCGTCACAGGAGCTACGTTTCCCATTACAGTTCAGTACAGGCGTCAGAACCGCGTCTCCTTGCTGCAGATCTTCAGTTGTGTGTGTAACAGAGGAATTCCTGCTGTTATTTTGACTCTTTTACACATTTTATAAGCTCTTCTCAACTGGTTAAAATACCATCATATGTACACACATACGCGTGTTTAGCCCAGTGCACAGCTTTGTTTTGGATGTTTAGTAAGTTCTGTCGCAAAATATGTCAAAAAACATTTTTTTGTTTTGTATCTTTAGGTTCGGCGTTAAAAATGACAGCGTGAACTCTTAAGCAAACCAAGACTAAATGTATCTTTAGATTTATACAGTCCATTTTTCCTCAGCACACTTACAAACTGAGTATTTTTCCCAGGCACAAAAAACTTATTTCAGAGGTACTTATTTCAAGTGTCTAACCACTTGAAAAGTGAACAGGAGCTGAGTCATTCAGAGAGATTTACAGAGATGGTAAGTTATGATAACAAATCATGTAACAGAGTCTCATCTTGAATTATCTCACAAAAACGGTCTACACTGTCATTCAGTATTCTCTGAAGACGCTGCGCTGAAGAACATTGACTTGATTTAACGGTAATGAGATTATTGCAGGAATGATACTGTCAACAAGTTTGAATCCGACTCTCTTGTCCAGCAGTGTGCTGCTCTTCACAGCTTCAGTGTTTTTCATTCATGCTTTTTTATCTTTTACAGACTGTAGACTTTAGTCAGAATAGATGGCATAACTAATTTGGCACAAAAACGAGGCTGTGTGCAGCATATTGAATGGACTGTACTTCCTGCCCTTTTAGACTAGTTTTTGTTTGTGCCATATGTTGATGGCACATGATGAAAAAAAAAATATTCCACATCATTTTTTGGTTCATTCGGGAACATTTTATTGATTAGTTTTTTTTTTTTTGATCCCCCACCCCAAAATATTTTATATATATATATATATATATATATATATATATATATATATATATATATATATATATATATATATATATATATATTTATTGTGCAACAGTGGTGCAGAATCATAGAGAAAATTATCATCAAAATCACATTAAAAAAAAAAAAAAAAATGTTAAATCATTAAGTAAAAAGGGAAAAACACTTTAAAGACATTGATATATTGAATTTGATACATGCATAGGTTTGTATCATGTAGTGTGTCATGCCATATAATGAAAAAAGCAGTTCTTCTCTGCTGTGAAATAGTGGTGTATGTTACAATTTGCACACCCAGGAACCCTGCATCTTCCCTTCTTATAACACATTATGGCCAATGTGAGGTATTATCCAAAACATCCCCTTATCGCACAACGTTGCCCTGAGGAAAAAAAAACTGAATTTCTGAACATGCAAAGTAAAAAAAAAAAAAAAAAAAAAAAAAACTTCATAAAACCTGACAAAAGGCTTCTCTACATATACATGAGATTTGACCGCACACTCACTTGCAAAAAGTTTTTATTAACCAACGTTTCGGCAAAAAGCCTTTGTCAAGGTATGAATTTGTGCCGAAACGTTGGTTAATAAAAACTTTGTGTGAGTGTGCGGTCAAATCTTATGTATATTTAGATTTATCTCTCTTGACCTGCACCTCAGACGGAGTGCGTTTGTGTCTTTTTTGATTAAAAGGCTTCTCTACACCTTCACACACATATTTTTTTATGTACAGTTCATGTCATTTTAAATAAGATTTATTACTAAAGCAAATAATCTTGCCTTTTTCTCACACCATGTGCTCCTGTGACCATGTGTCAGAACAGGATGTCCCACCTTTAAATGGTGTTTGATAGTGACTCCCACACCTTACTGGACTGTTCTTTGGTACTTTCTTGACCTGTCTAATTGGTTGTAATCATTTAAAGAAAAATGTATTAAACATAGGGCTTAAGAAAACTTTCCGTTGCCTGAGGGCAACACTGTGCTGTAGAGGGTTAAGACATATAATACCAAAGGCTGATTCAAATGTTATATTAGTATTACCCATATTACCAGATGACGGGTGAATGTGCACCAAATTAGAGTTTGATTGGATGCACAGGTTTTGACTTTGGGGATATGGTAGGGCTGCCCCCGACCAAAGATTTTTCTAGTTGACTGGTAGTCATTCATTTAAGCCATTAGTCAACTAGTCGTATGTATATAATATAAATTTGATTGCCTAAATATATATTAGGGGGTGGTATCAGAAAATGGTTTGAGTTTCAGGGCTGAGAAAAATTGCTAACATTCAGTGCTAACAACAGGAATCGTGACAGTCCTACTGCAGTTTTTTTTTTTTCTGCAACCAACCAACTAATTAAAATTTGGTCGGCCAAGCCTCTAGTCATCGACTAACGTTTCAAAGTAAAGCCTATTTAGTTTATCAGCTGATTTAATGTTTTATTTTCCCTCATTTCTGCATTGTTCTTTCTCCAGGTGGCAGAGACAAGCGCGGTGGTCCGGTTTTAACATTCCCATCACGAACCAACCACGACCGAATACGACACGAAGATCTCCGCAGACTCATCGCCTACCTCGCCGGCATCCCTAGGTATTGACACACTCTTCCCAGGATGCACCTGCTGGGCATTTGTTGACTGCTTTTCCTTCACTATCCATTCAAACACATTCCTTCAAAAAGAACAAAAGTAACTGGATTGGATCTGGTGAATTGTGCAGTGAATGTGCCAACTGTCCTGCTGCTCAACACTGTGATGTTTTCTGTTCCTCATAGCCAGGCGCATTGATCTGTAATTGACCTGTGAACTAGAGATGCTGTGTCTCTTCATATGTGATCTTTTGTTGTGCTTATAAAAATTGAAGGAGGCAGGCCAATTCCGCACTTCAGTTCCTCTAAATGGCTCTGCCGAGCAGTTTTGTTTACGGTGCCTTTAGCATCCATTAGTCGGAGCATGAGGGCAGTTACTCTGGTACAGTGCAGCTACAGAAAGTGGACTGTGACCTTCATGGATGTTTCTTCAACTGCGGGCAAGGGTTTGATTTGTATTATAACAGATTTTAAAGGGGTCCTTGATTATGATTTCACTTTTTTAACTTTAGTTAGTGTGTAATGTTGCTGTTTGAGCATAAACAACATCTGCAAAGTTACAACGCTCAAAGTTCAATGCAAATTGAGATATTTTTTTTGCTTACAAGCTTCTTCCCGGGTTGGTGACATCACAAACCCCAAAATTTACATAAACCCCGCCCTTAAGAACACATTGATGCCATGTTGGGCTGCTTTAGAGAAGAGGAAGAGTTGTTGTAGTAGAGTGTTGTTGTCATGCCGTCATTTTACACTGGACTGCTTCACAAATGAGGGTCAATTCAACGCTGGATTTGCACAAAAGATTAACATGACGGCACATGCTAGTCGATGAGTTGAATCAACTCCACAGCAACTACATAAATGTATCCACTAACCGTTCAGAAACGTCCAGTTTCATTCTAAAAGTTGTAACTTCTTCCTGAGACTCTCCATCAGTGTCGACTCCGGTTTGAACAATGTAAGGCTGAACACCGTTACTGACAATCCTCATTTTGGCTGTGTGAGATTCTCCTGCTTTGTTGTTGTTGAGCAACCGAAGCGTGAGCTGTTAAAGCTCCGCCCTCTTCTGGAAAGGGGGCCGGGAGCAGCAGCTCATTTGCATTTAAAGGGACACACACAAAAACTGTGTTTTTGCTCACACCCAAATAGGGGCAAATTTGTCAAGCTATAATAAATGATCTGTGGGGTATTTTGAGCTGAAACTTCAGACACATTGTGGGGACACCAGAGACGTATATTACATCTTGTAAAAGGGGCATTATAGGTCCTCTTTAAGGCTAACATATTCATGTTAAAAGCTAAAAAATTTCAGGGGGACTTTAAACCCATATAGCGTTTTTGCTTCTGTTTTACCCCTTTAACGTCTCAGAATGGATTTTAGAGCTGAGAGCAGCATGGTTGAATGGTTTATCATCGTATCTGACTTATTTAATATAACATGTTCCTCAGCCAGTAATACTGCAATGAATTTAGTCGCTCAGTACTTTTAACAGGAGGGAGGGGAATAGAAATGCAATGCAAGAGGGGGCGCTATGGAAAGAGTGGTTGGTGGGAAATTCAGCGTGGGCATGATCAAGAACCTTCCGCAGTTCAGCCACTGCCAACGGCTCTTCCTCCTCCTCATCATCCTCACACACAAACTCTGTCCCCTGCACCCACACAGTCACAACAGAGATAGAGAGATCTCTACAGTTACAAAGCAAATCCCCTAGAGATAAAAAAGAGAAACGCACAGAAAGATGGGTAGAGATGTATCATGATAAAGAGAGAGAGAGAGAGAGAGAGGGGTGTGCATCTTTAGAGATGGAGAGCAGCGAGTGTGCAGGGAAAAAATGGGAGGGCGAGCGAGCCAGTGAGCAAGAGAGGGAGGGAGAAAGAGAGAGAGTAGAAAACAGTGTCGCAGTCGCACAAGGCTGTGTGTTAGTCTACAGCTCGTCATTACTCGATTAGACACTTTCTGAGGCAAAATCGGACAGGCAGATGTTTGACTGAAGGCTCGCTGTGGATTTCAGAGTAACGGACTGATGCGGTCAGCAGCGTAAGCTTGTGTCACAGAGCTCTAACCCGACAGATTGGATACCAAAGGCCTTCCTTCAGCATGTCTCCTGCTCATTTAATAGATATTTTGCTGCTGTGTTTCATGGGTAAGCTCTGCGATTCGTCCCTCCATCCCAGTCTGTCCGTTCAGTTGAATGTGCATTGATTTTTTTTTTTTTTTTAATAAGGGAAATCACTTTTTCTCTATTTATTTTCAGTTGTTCCTGCAGTTGCATTCATGCAGCGGTTGTGTTGGTTTCTTGGCGAGGAGGATGTATCATAGATTATGTAATGCAAAGAGGATTAAAGCTCATTTTTGTTCATTCTCTCTGTCTTTTCCATCCAGCGAGGACGTGTGCAAACATGGCTTCACGGTCATCGTGGACATGCGTGGCTCCAAGTGGGATTCCATCAAGCCTCTCCTGAAGATCCTGCAGGAATCGTTTCCCTGCTGCATTCACATCGCCCTCATCATCAAACCAGACAACTTCTGGCAAAAACAGAGGACCAACTTCGGCAGCTCCAAGTTTGAGTTTGAGGTACGGGACCGTTCGGTGTCATCTTTTGATAAATGAGTGTGTCTTACTCGTAGGGGTGTGTTGGAGGGCGTAGCTGGATTTGGATGTTGACGCTGTCAGAGCTCACCGTCCATCCCTGCACATCCACTTTATTGATTATTGCATGCTTTAATATAATAAAATTACTGCTGTTCTGATACTCCAGTTGGTGTTTATTAGTGTTAAAATTGTGCTTTTGGTTGCAATGGTGTTTTTGAAAGAATTTGCAGAATACAAATATAGCAGATTATTCACACAATCCTGAAATATGAGGTGAAACAGCCTCGCCGCTGCATTTCACTTCATCTTATTAATTAATAATCTGCGGGTTTGTCTGTGACATCCGATCTGTGTTGGTGTGAGCGTGTGAAGGTGGATCTGGCCGTGTGGGAGTGTGTGGGTGTTGATGTTCTGTCTCTCTGTGTGTGTGTGTGTGTGTGTGTGGGTTGACTGGGTGAATGTAAATGTGGCTGCAGCAGAAATGCTTTTTTGGCATATTTTTCTGCATTTGTTATGTATCGGGGAGGTGTTGGTGCAACTTTTTCGTTTACAGAGCCGTCAGAGTGGCTTGTGTTTATTTGAGCGCAGTAGTGTTTGTTTTTATTGGAGGAGAAGCTTTTGTGCGTGTGTTTTTGTGTGTGTGTGTGTGTGTGTGTGTGTGTGTGTGTGTGTGTTCAGTTTGACAGCACATGTGGAACAAAATGATGGCTCATGTCACAGCTGCAGAAATTTCCACTGCAAGAGAATAGCTAACGTTTTAGATCAAATGATAATTAGTATCTCAAACCTCCATGAATAAAACATGATTACGCAATTATTTGAGAAAGACTAATCGGAATCTAGACTACTATGTTGCAGCGACGTCATCACTGGCAGTACCTGTCATGCCGGAATTATCGTAATTAAAAAAAAAAAAAGATTCTCTACTCTGAGCTTCACGTCACGTCCTTGGACTCAGAGAAAATGTTTGTTTCTATGGCAACGTTCATAACACCAAAAAGATCAATTTGCTGCTGTGAAGTGAATGACAGTTAATTCTTCACTATGTCAGTTCTGCTCTGTTTTCTTCTGTGAAATATTGAAGAAAAATTAAGGGTACCAGCCAGGTAACAGTATATCAAACAGAAATATAGAGGTAGCCAAATAATTAGCTTTAACAATTGAAGCCACTACCATTTAGGTTGTTTTTACATGATGTCATGATGGACTAATGGGCGAAGTCAGGGCTTTCCAGTACAAGTAATTAGCATAATTTTGACATATGATTTCAAAAAAAGACAAAAGCCATTCCTATTGCTGGATGGCCTGTTGGTATTGATATGCTGCACAGTTGGCCATAGCTTTTGAAAATATAATCACAAATTGGATGTTAGCTGGTAAAAACAGTTCAGGTTTCTTTCTGCTAAATATTGAACATTCTGCTGGGGAACATTTGTATGTAAATGGCATCATATAATGAACAAGCTCCGCTATCTTCACTCCTCTTGGTAGTCTCCACATCACTTTGCTGCTAATTTGCATAAAATTAAACTTTTCTCAGCTTTGTCGAGTTGTTGGCTAAGCGATCCACCAGCATCACCAACGAATGTTGTCAATAAACTTTGCTAATTCTCATTGAAAATGAATCATTTTCTGGTGCTTTGTCGCTGTCAGTGTTGAACTCCTCTTGAAGTTAATGTAAATTTTCCAAATTAAGGCCCCGTCCACATGGAGACGCGTTTTTGTGAATACGCACAAATTTTGTATCGGATAGGCGTTTCGTCCACACGGATCCGGCGTTTTCGGAAGGTGAAACCGCTATTTTTTTTTTTTTAAACCGAGTCCCAGAGTGGATAAATCTGAAAACGCCGTCTTTGCGTTTTCGTGTGGACAGCCTATCCGTATATTTTGTGAAACGATGATGTCATCACCCCACGTGTCGACCCTAGTCAGACGCCGCTAACAGCACAAAACAGCAAAAACAACAACAATAGCAGACTCTAGATGCTTGTGTTCGTGCTGCAGAAGCTACTGAGCCAAAATAAAGCGTTATTTCTAAGCTTTACTATAGTTTGTATACAGCGCACAAGGTTTATGCGCATGCTCCAAGTCTTATTCGCTGTTTTTAAGTGTATCTCTATGGCAGAATTACAGCGCCACATACTGGTATGGCATGTATACTACATCGTTTTGAGTCGTTTCAGTGGTTTCGTGTGGACGCAGATATTTCTTGAGACGAGGAAAAAAAAAAGATCGGATAGGGTAAGCTCCGGCTTCGTGTGGACGTAGCCTTAATCTAAAATGTCTTTAATAAGTTTAGAATGGCGTTGTTGTAGTTAGCTAAAGCTAAAACCATTAAAAAAGTCATTTTGGTTAATTAAAATTGAAATAAAACACAAATATTAGATAAGAAAATTAGAAATGTATGCTGTAACGATTACGAGAATACGTCGATTTGTGTGGAATGTGCCGACGCGTCGCAATGTTTATGTTCATCCCTAATTCCCTGTCATGTTTCACACAGTAGTGATGGTAAGTTCGGATCATTTTACTGACTCGGATCTTTGAGTCTCGTTCAGCAAAATGAATTAATATTTTTTTCAAGTCATTTCTTTGATTTCAGCAGAATATAATTGAAATGTTGTATGTTCATAGCCAAATTCCCCAACACATCAACTTACGCAAACGTTGATCACATTTGAATAAGAAAAAAACAATAATGCAGCCATGACCAAATTATGAGAAACAGAAATGATTCATTCATTGCTTAGCTGGGTCTTCAGGTTATGCAGTCTGTTAGTTCACCTCAACTCCCGATCTGAGTCGTTCATTCGTTCATCATGCCACGTACCCATAACCAGAAGCTATGCAGTCTGTACCGGTAACAGAAATGATTAGTTCACCTTCCGAGTCTCCGGGTCAGAGTCGTTTGTTCATCACGAGTTATGGAATTGAACCATCATGACAGAAATTTGCAGATTTATAAATTGTAACTGTAATGGGTCGTTCACACCTGACGCGAATGAAGCCTTAAGCGCGAGTGATTTACATTTTTAGTCAATGCAAAGACGCGAATAGACATCCTGTGGCGCGATTCGTGCGAATGAGGCGGCGTGAATTAAGCGTTTCGGGCGAATCGCGCGAGTTGAAAAATCGGAACTTTGGCGATTGTTTGATGTGTTTAAGCAGATATTTTAATTAGCTGAATTAACAAAATATCTCAAGATTCATACCTGCAAGCAAATGCTGTCGAATCACATTTGTATTATTGATAGATGCCTTTTAATTCGTGGCATTTAATTTTTTTATGTTGGTATTTTATGAGAAAATGTTTGAATAAAACGTTGAAAGATTATTGGCAGAAGTTACGACGATTATTTATTGGTAGGTTAACTAAAGAATTAATTGACTGATCAGAAAATAATAAATAGATAAATTGAAAAAAAAATCGATAGATTAACCGACTAATCGTAAAAAATATTCAATAGATTACTCGACTAATCGTAAAAATAATCGTTAGTTACAGCCCTAAAATTTTGCCTTGGCAAGTAAAATAAAATAAGCTGAATTACTAATAAGTTGAATTACTAAAATGACTAAACTGAAATAAAATAAATGAATTTTAAACTAATTAAATTGATAATTACTGAACTTAAACTTTAAAATGAAAACTGAAAATATAAAAATAAAAGCTAATTTAAAATATTAATAAATACTAATAATAGTATATAAACCATACTAAAATAACATTGGTTTAGAAAAACTAAATGGAGGTGAGATATTGCCATGCTTCTGCCTTTTAGATCCTCTGGCCAATCACGGGTCAATGTGCTGGTGTCACTCGCATATAAATTCCCCAACCGCCCCTTTTTGACCGCTTTTTTTTACCTCACAACACTGAGAAATTGCGCATGGATTGCAGTGGGAGGATCAGAAGCACTCCCTGCCATCTGGTGGTCCATGTAAGTCCAAACAAGTGTTGAGCACAACACATGATGAAATGTTTCTGGTGGGCAGGGTCAAGGAATTTGTCATAAGAACGGCTGCAAGCTCTCATCTCGCCCACTGCTCATGACATGCCACATTTCTCACAATTACTGAACAACAAAATATGAGCACAAGGCAAAAAATAAAGCAAATGCGCTCCATAACTCGCATTATTCTCATTGCGCTTAATGGACTAATGGGCAGCGTGCTTGTGTTGATGTGTGTCTGTGAAAGGCTGCAGATCCCTGTATGACGGCAGGACTTGAATTGATGAATAGGTTTAGACTGCATTTACCTTGAATTCACAAAAGAGACGCACACCTCCGCTCTCTCCTCTTTCGTGGCTTTGATGAAGCCCACTTTCTTTTTTACTGTCCTCCCATCTATTCATCTGTTAAAAAAAAAATTTTTTTTTTTTTTAGTCCTTTTGGGTAGAGCACACTAATATGATCAGAAATGGATGAATGGAAGAGTGGATGTTTTTGTCTTAATTGTGTTACTTAGAGTACGGATGCACAGTTGCACTCGCGTCAGTGTTGTTATTAACTAAATCTATAACTAATAAAAATGGTTTTCGTTGATTGGCAAAAAGCTGAAATAAAATAAGTTGAAGTACTAAAATTACTAAAACTGAAATAAAGCTAATTAGAAATATTTTTAAAACTAATACAATGACAAAATTAAATATAGCTGCGAGCAGCAATTATCGATTCAAGCGCTTTAAGGCCTCGAAGCACATGCGTAAAAAGGTATTATGTTTTAATAAGCAAGCCTGTAACCACCTGAAAAGACCATTTACAGCAAATACAGGCAATTTACCATAGGAAATATATGGTTTTTAAAGCTTTTTAACAGTTATTGAGGTCGAGGCAAAAACCTAGGACTAGTTCGCCAAAGCTGGCTTTTGAAAAAAATCTCCAATATTTAACGAACGATTCGATAGACAGAGGCGGTCCTAGAGGCAGAGTTGTTCAAAATGAGGAGTTCTATGTGGTACGAATGTGGTAGGCGTGTGCGAAAAATCACGTGATACACAATCCTTTACGCACGTGAAAAATGCGAAGGCGCCCACCAGTGGCTAATATCTTTCTGATTTTTTCCACAGGCCTCTAGGGCTGTGAGTCAATCAGGCCCAGCGAGTTTCATTCCAATCTGCCTCCGTTACAGGATTAGATCATTTTCAAATAACATTTTCCTGATAATTTACTCACCCCCATGTCATTCAAGATGTTCATGTCTTTCTTTCTTCAGTTGAAAAGAAATTAAGGTTTTTGATGAAAACATTCCAGGATTATTCTCCTTATAGTGGACTCCACTGTTGAAGGTCAAAATTACAGTTTCAGTGCAGCTTCAAAGGGCTTTAAATGATACCAGATGAGTAATAAGGGTCTTATCTAGCGAAACGATCGGTCATTTTCGAAAAAAATGTAAATGTATATGCTTTATATAAACAAATGATCGCCTTCCAAGGAAAAAATGGAACTGGCGCTGCGTTTGTTCCATAAGTTGAATAGGGAAGGCGTAGGACATATAGCGTCAGCTTTTTGAAGAATACGAAAGTGCAGTTTTGGCGGAAGCACTTGGAAGGCGATCATTTGTTTATATAAAGCATATACGTTTACATTTTTTTTTTAAAATGACCGATCGTTTCGCTAGATAAGACCCTTATTCTATTCTTAAAAAGACAGTACTATTTTTTTTTTTTTTTTTTTTTTTTTTTTTTTTTTTTTTTACACAGTGTAAATATTTAGAAACAGTACAAATTATGCATGGAAACAAAGTACTAAAATATATAATTGTGTAAAAAAAAAAAAAAAAAAAACATTTTATAGTTCTAGTTCTTGGTGTGAATGGGCCTTTATGCTTGGTAGTCCCACCCACTGTGAAATCTTATTGGTCAAAATAAGAAAATTATATTAAACATCAAATATGTTCTGCTTGGATGTTTCAAGTTCCACATAGATTTATCGTTGGACACTTGACGGACGCTTGGAGCGTAGTGTAAAGTTTATTGTTTTAAAGATTTTGCAAATATACATTTTGTATACATGCATATACATTTGTATACAGATTTATATATAACCTGAGGCTCTTCAGGTAGTTCAGAGCTGACTGCTGGTTTGTATTACTGCAGTGCTGCTGGTGATATCGCCCTTTCTGACGCCCTCAGGCTTCATGCTGGGAGTCTGTCTGTCTCTAGGTAGTTTGGACCTCAGGCGGTCCCTGAGTGGCTGTATGAAATTAGATTTATGCCCCCGGTTAAAAATAGCTGTCCCACCTTGCTGGTCATTAACGGAGCCTGGAACGTCTGCATCAATTCACATAGGATTTAGGGCATTAGGAAGTCATTTCGTGCATTGTAGTGTTGTGCATATTGATTCATTTTCATATTCCACCCCAGTCCTTTCTCTCTACCCTTAATGTCCATTTTCTGTTCTTTTCATTCCTCTGTCACGCCCACCTTCAGACCACAATGGTTTCCCTGGAGGGCTTATCTAAAGTGGTGGACCCGTCCCAGTTGACGTCCGACTTTGAGGGCAGCCTGGACTACAACCATGAAGAGTGGATCGAGATCCGGGTGGCCTTCGAAGACTTCACAGGCAACGCTCGGCACCTGCTCGCCCGTCTGGAGGAGATGCAAGAAACGGTCACACGCAAAGACTTCCCGCAGGACTTGGAGGGAGCCCGGCGCATGATAGAGGAGCACGCGGCCCTGAAGAAGAGGGTGATGAAGGCTCCCATGGAGGAGGTGGACAGCGAGGGCCAAAGGCTGCTGCAGAGGATTCAAAGCAGCGAGAGCTACGCTAACCGAACTGTGCCTGTGCCGCCGGGGCAGAGGGAAGGGCAGGGACAGCCCAACGCTGACACCCAGGGCCTGGTGCCCCGCATTTCAGCCCTACTAGAGAAACTGCACAGCACCCGGCAGAACCTGCACCAGGCCTGGCACGTGCGCAAGCTGCAGTTGGACCAGTGCTTCCAACTCAGGCTTTTCGAGCAGGATGCTGAAAAGGTGAGATCCACACATGCACACCCAAGAAACATGAAGAGTTACAGCCCATATGCTATATTTCATTGTTTGCATATTTTACAGTATTTATTCCATAATAATGATAAACACGAGAGGTGTTTTTCACACATCCCTCAAAAAAAGCTAATATTTCACTTAAAGTAAGGCGCTTAACAATGGAAACTAATAGGGCAAGGCAAATAGTCATAAAGTCAAATAATCAAAAAGAAGCATTAATATTATATAAGTGTGATAAAATTGCTTACTAACGTTTTCTAGTTTGTGTAACTTTCACATGATACACGCATAGATGCAAGAGAAAAACTTTTTACATAGAGGCAAATCCAAACTGTTGACAAATAACATTTTATTTTTTATTTTATTATTGTTAATAATTTATTTTATACAGTATTTTATTAGTAGTATTTTAGTAATTATTAGTAATTAGTAATATTTTATATTAGTTTATATTATAGTAATATTTTATTTTTGTTTAATAATTTATTTTATGTGATATTTTATATTATATATTTAAAATATATAATTTATAATAATTTATTTCATTTATTTATATTCTATAATCTAGATTATAGTTAGATACAAGCATAAATAAAAGAAAAATTGTTTTATATAGAGGCAAATCCAAACACAGGAATTACATCATTGGCAAATAACATTTTATTTTTTATTTTATTATTATTAATAATTTATTTTATACAATATTTTATATTAGTAGTATTTTAAATATTACTTGTAATATTTTATTTTTGGTTATTTATTTTATATGATATTTTATATTATTAGATATTTAAAATATTACATATAATATTTTATTTTATATAATAATTTATTATTTTATTTATTTATATTTTATTTCATTTTATTTTAATTCATTTTAGTGTTGGGTCAAGTGAAAATTATTTTTTTTTAATTGATGATATGCCACAAATGTTGTCAATACAGCTAACTTGTGTTATGACAAAGCTGATTTTTTTTCCCAAACAAGTTTTATTTTATTTTTTTTATCATTTTAATCTAGATTATAGTATAGTATTTTAAGAATAATGTATTAATTTAAATACTTTTCAGTCGTCCTGCAGCCCCCATGAAAGTTTGCCAAGGCCCCCTAGTGGGCCCCGGCCTCCTAAATTGAAGCAAACCTTGTGTTTTAATTCTATCTGGATCTGTGCACATATTTACAGAAGTTCTCACTAATTCGTCTCAATGTTTCTCATAGTGGGTGGAAGATTTGCATGTTGCTAGGAAACCAGCAGCTATTCTTTGCTCCTGAGAAATGGGTCATTTTTATGATTTTCTATTTTTATCAATTTCAGCTGTATGAACACATCGATGCACGTGTTCAGATGTGCACCCAACGGGATATCTTACATTACAAACATACACATACACTAAACCTGCTTCTAGTCAAATGTGTGCCTGACGTGTGTGTGATTGCTGTATCTCTACAGATGTTTGACTGGATCATGCACAACAAAGGGCTGTTTCTGGCTGGATACACTGAGATCGGCAACAACCATCCCCACGCCATGGAGCTGCAGACCCAGCACAACCACTTTGCCATGAACTGCATGGTGAGAAGATTTCAACTAGAGTTACATTAACTCGAAAGATTGAAAATGTCATTAGTTACATTTACATGAACAATTTTTTAGCTTTTTATAGAATCCGAATATAGTGTTTACATGAACGCTAAATAATGTTTTGCATTTGATGTCTGTGTTTATATGTCACAAGCTTCAAATGACACATTTTGGCATTTTGGCTGTGTGAGATTCTCCAGCTTTGTTGGTGTTGAGCAACCGAAGCACGAGCTGTTAAAGCTCCTCCCTCTTCTGGAGCAGCAGCTCATTTGCATTTAAAGGGACACACACAAAAACGGTGTGTTTTTGCTCACACCCAAATAGGGGCAAATTTGACAAGCTATAATAAATGATCTATGGGGTATTTTGAGCTGAAACTTCAGACACATTCTGGGGACACCAGAGACTTATATTACATCTTGTAAAAGGGGCATTATAAGTCCCCTTTAAACCACCCCTTACAATCCGAATGAAATGTCAATCAGATTTGGCCAGTTCCATCCAATTGATGTGGTTACATGTGACTTTATTACGAGTGCTACTAGTCCGATTAAAAACGGATTATTAGGGTCCATGTAAACGCAGCTACTGTTCCATTCTGTGATGTTCCCACAGCGGAAACTCTTACGCACACACTGCCATTTCTTTCACTCCCTGAATAAACTAGAATTTTCTTCCATTTAAGCTGCGTAATGGTTTGCGTTTGACAATGTAAGAGCCAATTCTTTATTCAGTCATGGTGACTCATCGTATAATCAGAGGTGAAGCATAGACCATGATCCACCTAAGTGCTTCCTGTTTGGGTGGCCGCCCACCAGCTGTGGGCCCTGTTAGGGGCGTCCTTTAAAAATTCCCATTACTGTAGTGAGAAGTATTGATCACTTCCTGCATATTGAGCTGGGGTAAGTCTTCAAATGTTGGTGTAAAAGTTTAATGATAGCATTCATTTACTTACGTTATAAGCCATCAAGAACAGTGTGGATAATGGTTCCTCACTGATTTTGTTATCCCTAATTACAAATAAGTTTGGAGATTTTTTTTTAATGTTTTTGAAAGAAGTCTCTTGTGCTCTCAGAGGCTGCATTTATTTGATCAAAAATACAGAAAAAAACTGTAATATTGTGAAATATTTTATTTGAAATGGAATTATAAATGTATAAGTCATACTGTCACTTTTGATCAAAGTAATGCACCTTTGCTAAATAAAAGTATTAATTTCTTTAAGTGAGCGTTAGATGACAGTCAATCTAAATAAAAAATAGGGCAAATGAGCAGTTTTTAATAATATTTCAATAAAGGGTGAAGATCAATTCAAGTCAATTTTCCAAAGCCAGAGATCACTTTTGGCCACTACTTTACTGTACTTATGTACTACTGTACTACTTGTATTGATGTGTTGACATTGTGGCTGGTAGTAAATTTTTTTCGGTTGTGTCCCACAGAATGTTTACGTGAACATAAACCGCATCATGTCGGTGGGGAACCGTCTGCTGGAGGCGGGCCACTATGCGTCCCAGCAGATCAAACAGATCTCAGGTCAGCTGGAGCAGGAGTGGAAGGCCTTCGCTGCTGCGCTGGATGAGAGGAGCGCCCTGCTGGAGATGTCTGCTACTTTCCACCAGAAATGTGACCAGGTCAGAGAGAACACTGCCAGTTCTTCTTGTAATGATAACTGATATCAATGAGAGCTGGCGGAGAGATCAGTGTGTGTACGAGTTGTGAATTAGTTAGACTGCAGAAGATGTGATTTTTCATAATTACTTGGGGAGCAAGAGAAAAGAGGAATGGAGTTCACATGCTGTTAAAACTGAATAATAATCAGGCTTTGGCTTTGATTCATTTAAAATAACAAATCAAGCATCACACACAGACTTAAATAGCACTCTGCACAGGATGCTCAGTTGATTTTAAAGAAGACCTATTATTCTTTTTTTTAATTTTTTTTTTTACTTTTTCAACATTCTTTATTGTGTAATGTTGAGCATGAAAAAGGTCTGCAAAGTTTCAAAGTCCCTCCAGCGGGAGTTATTCTCTATATCAGTGCCTCTGTTTCTGAACTCCCTGAAACGAATCCATTGTAGTCTTGAGTTTTCTTCCAGGAACAAACATGACACAATATTCCTCATTTAAATAATTCCCGCCCAAGGCATATGCTAAATAAAGGCCTGGTTGAGTTAGTAGAGTGTTGAAACTCACAGCTATAGCAAGGGGCTTAACATTTCCCAAACATTTCGAAGCGGTCGACCAATCACAACGCACTGGTCCAGCCGACCAATCAGAGCACATTGCACTTTTCAGAAGGAGGGGCTTCATATAGACAGAAACTAAACAAGTGTGCGTTTCCCAAAAGCATCGTTAGTTTAACATCGCAAGTTCCGTTGTTGCTAACATAGTTCAATGATTTGGTGTTTCTTGAAACCATACTTCAAATGAACATTCGCAAACTGCATCGCAGACTTGTGTGTTTGGAACGACATCTCTCGAGCTGTGATTAGAAGAAGAGTTTCTTGTTTTTATGACATGTGGACTTAATAAATCGTTATCTTGAGCAAAATAAGCAAGCTGACATTAAAGGGTTAGTTCACCCCAAAATGAAAATTCTGTCATTTATTACAGACCTTTGTACATCTTCAGAACACAAATTAAGATATTTTTGATAAAATCCAGCGATTTCAAAACACTGCTTCATGAAGCTTCGAAGCTTTATGAATCTTTTGTTTCGAATCAGTGTTTTCGGAGCGTGTATCAATCTGCCAAAGTCCCATGATTTCAGTAATCAAAGCTTTGTTACGTCAAAAGTGTTTCAAAACATTTTGAAATTTCAGTGGTTCATGGGACTTTGGCAGTTTAAAACACGCTCCGAACCACTGATTCGAAACAAAAGATTCGTAAAGCTTCGAAGCTTCATGAAGCAGTGTTTTGAAATCGCCCATCACTAGATATTGTTGAATAAAGTGTTTTTTTTTTTTTGTTTTTTTTTGGGGTGTACAAAAAATATTCTCGTCCCTGCATAACATTAAGGTTGAACCACTGTAGTCACATTAACTGTTTTAAATATATCTTTAGTAGCTTTCTGGCCATCTGAATGTGTTAATTATCTTGCTGTCAATGGAGGCCTCACTGAGGCATTGGATTTTATCAAAAATATCTTAATTTGTGAGTAATTAATGACAGAATTTTCATTTTTGTGTGAACTAACCCTTTAAGTACAATGTATATCTTTTATTTTGAATGTGTCATTTACATATTTTAATTTGTCAAGAGATTTAAAGCACAGTTTTTGAAGAGTGCACATGTGCATATGTGCTCTAGTACATAAGAATCTGGAAATAAAGCAAAATAACTGTGAAAAATGAGAATTAGTCCTCAGATGCCATGTCCATAGCAAAAAATCTAGCATTAATTCAATCTCAAACAGATTAATTTAAAGAAGTGATTACTCCACCACCTGCGTGACATCATTTACCAATGTGGCTGAACGACAGGTTTGCGACAATACGGTTTCGGGAAACAGTCGTGACTAGCTAGTTGATTTGTTCAACTAGTTACATCGCAGCGAGTTACGTCGTTGTATGTAGTGTTGACAAGTCCACCGTTTCATGTGGAATTGGGCTACTTTAACACTGTTGCTGCGGGTTGTTTTTCATGTCCGCAGGTTGAAGTGACCCCAAAAAATATGATATTTAACCTCTGGAATGTGAATTTTACCAGGGGAACCCTGCCAAAAACACGCATTTTATTCCCAGAACGCAATTCTGGGAATAAACGCACCCCCCGTAACGGAGATTGAGTAGCAATTGGGCGGGTTTTGTTGTGAAAACCTGGCAATGTCAAATATGGGAAAAATAAGGTGTTTTTTGAACATTCAAGCATGAAAATCTATTCTAGTAGAGCCCAATTTTAATCATCATTTATAATCCCTTTATTTGTATTGTAAATATTCACTTGTTCTTTTTGCAAGTGGAAAAAAAACACGCATTTCAAAATGTGGGGAAAGCCTGATATTTTGCGAGACTGCAGTAGAAGAGGACAGGTAAATAAAATATTCCTCTCACACATGCAGTGTTTTTATAGAGAGGCTGTATCAACAAGAAGAGATTTTATTCCTTTGAGCATCAGCACAACTGGCAGTCTGGAGGCAGCCTGGTTTGGGCTGTCCTCATGCATGAGATTCTGTTTGAGCTGAGGAACCAGACTCTCAGCCTCGATCTGCTCTTCATCTCTGAGAAAGAGTGGGATGAGATGAAAGACGATTTGATTTGAATTGATATTCAGAGTGCAGCATAGGAAGCTTGTCTCTCATCATGCCCTGCTTTTGCCCTTATTAGCTTTAATTCACTCCAGTTCTTTTGATGTCAGAGGTCTATATGGACATGATGTACCAGAATATACAGACAAATATGCCTATTATGCCAAACATTGTGAGACATTTCATTTAGAACTCGCCTTTATTTTGAAATGTTCCACATGTTTAAAGGTATTGGAATTAATTGATGAATATTTAGGGTGGAATCTTGTTCTGAAGTGAAAATAATGTATTATACTGTTGTAAATGTGTGTATATCTGTGTCTTTCTGCAGTACATGAGTAATGTGGACTCGTGGTGTAAAGCGTGTGGGGAGGTGGATCTGCCCTCTGAGCTACAGGACCTGGAGGATGCCATCCACCATCACCAAGGCCTGTATGAACACATCACCGCTGCCTACTCTGAGGTACAGACCGTGCGTCTCGAAATCACTAAATTACCAGGCACTCTGGAAAAATCATTTAAGGGAACTGATCCCAAAGTAAATGGTACTAGCACATTATAGCAATTACAGGCATGTCTAGAGTGGCAATTTTAGCTAATTATATTTATTGTAAAATGCTCAGTGCTATTAAGAGTTACATCGCATATAACAATACAGCTTCATTTAGTATAATAGGTTTGTGCAATTGTTTTCTCATCAGTGTCCTGCCCTCTCCCAGGTGAGTCAAGATGGAAAAGCCTTATTGGACAAACTTCAGCGCCCTTTGACCCCTGGCAGCGCTGATTCGCTGACGGCATCTGCCAATTACTCCAAGGCGGTTCACCATGTTTTGGACATCATCCATGAGGTTCTGCACCACCAGAGGCAGCTGGAGAACATCTGGCAACACCGTAAGGTCCGGCTGCATCAACGTCTGCAGCTGTGTGTGTTCCAGCAGGACGTTCAGCAGGTAAAACACACACACTCATTCACCTTAAATTACCCCACATGGGTGCAAGTGTGGTACTGAAAACTGCATGTGGCATTTCATAATACCCTTGGGATATGACTTAAAAAGCATAGAGATGATACAATGGGATGGAAGGATATGAGAGAGAGATACAAAGAAAAGGAAGTAGAGAGCATGAATAATTGAAAGGATTCCATAGGCAACTGAGTCATGTTACTAAGTAGCTGTGATGTAATTTGTGTTGTCACTAAGAGGAGATTTCATGATTCTTCACACCAATTTTGATATCACAACAAAAAACAATATCATATTGAACTCACTCCTTAATTTAAAAATGTAGTTATTTAAATGTATAATTAATATAAAATGTTAATGTGAAAGTCTTATTATAATTTTTGCAATACATACATACACATATACAGTATATATATATATATATATATATGGGTCACTGATGAATAATGTTTTTAAAAGTGTAAAAAAAAAAACATAAAAACATTAATTTTGAAGTTTTAAGTGTTAACAATGAGATTGTGGTTTTTATAATCAATTAACAATTAATTTTTTACAAGATGAACAAAATTTGTCACCAAAAAAGTCATTCGGTTTAACAAAAATTTCGGTTTTACCGAATTACACTTTTGGTTATACCGAATGACGATATTTTCGAACAATGCTAACAGGCTGATATCTAGCTAGCTAGCTAGTTAGCTTGCTAGCTAGCTAGCTAGTTAGCTTGCTAGCTAGCAAGCAAAAGGACAATTAAACTTTTTCTATTTAGTACAAGTTTTTAAAATATTACAACATTTTCCATGTTTTATAGCGGTTGTACCGAATGACCTGATGTTTCGGGACATGCATATGAGCAAGTGAAAACATGAATTTTTCAAATAGTTAAAAGAGAGTTAGTTACTTTGCTTCACGACCATGTGGTCCTTTGCAGGTGTCTGAATGATGTCACATCCTGTCACATGATACTGACCCTATGACTTGATCCAAAATGGTCCCTTTATATTGGTTACTCTGAATAACATCAATGAAATTCATTTTTCCGGACATTCTTCCTCATAACAAAGCAACGAGTTCTACACATAATGTTTATACCATTTTACACTGTTGATATATGATGTTATAAAATCATGCCAGAATAAAAAATATATACATTTTATTACATTTTAAGATATTTTAATCTCAAATGAAATGGCTGTATTGGCCTTTGGATGGTTAAACCGAATGACCTTTTGACACTTCAAAATCTTTAAAATACCTTTATATGAAGCAAAATATAATTAAAACCTTTTGGATTCAATAAAAGAGATCTAGTTGTACTATCTTACATACTTTGGATGTCATATCTTCTTTTTTTTTTAATTATTATTAAGGCCTTTGGACAAAAATTGGTTCACCGATAGTAAAGACTGGCATATTTAATTTTTATTTCAGTATCGACTTGTGACCAGTACTTTTGACATCCCTCAGTGTACTGCAGTGTGTCGCAAAACATCTTATCAGCAGACTTTTTTTTTTTTTTTTTTTTTGAGATTCCCAAAGTCATACTTCTGGGCAGGCTTTAGTTTAGCATGTAACTACTGTTACCGCTGCCTCTTTAATACAGGAGAGAAAACACCACTGCAGCATCTTGGCTGAAGTGCTCTAGGATTATAATTGTTTACACGCAAACAGAAATAGTCACGTGTAATTTAAAGTCAAGGATAAGCCGCTGCCAGAGTGTATTGTACATTGTTTTCATAGGTTCAGGGCCAGTTTATTGGTGCAGAGACTGTGGTTCTCTGCAGCGAGGTGTTCGACCGAGAGAATGCAGAACGGCTAATTCTGTGGCTGAGGGAAAGTGTTGCCATGGAAACCACTATTCAGGTGCTGGGGATGCGATGAGAGGCAGAGAGGGAGAGCTAGGCTGTGAACGACACCTTTATGCATAATTTTTTCTGTCTTGGACCCTGCAGTCTCACCTGTCATGCTATCTTGAATTGAATGCCATTAACGTAAAACCTATCTGACAGGACACATTCTCACCTGAAGAAGGACTGGAAGACTCTGCCGCTGTCTCACAAATTAATTTTCATTTTTTTCTGCCTGTGTGTGTGACTAGGTTCTTGACTGGATTGAGAATCATGGTGAGGCGTTTCTCAGCAAACACACAGGGGTGGGGAAATCTCTGCATCGCGCCCGAGCCCTGCAGAAACGCCATGAAGACTTTGAGGAAGTTGCACAGGTTTGCCATTCACTCCCACTATAAAATCCCCTCAGGTTTTATTTGAGCGGGCTTCCCTGGATTCTTCCATGCATAAATTAAGTCTAAAGCACAGCTTATAAGAAGTCGCTGAACACAGTATGACACGCATTAGGGCTTGCACAGCTAGTCATTTTTACTAGTCTTCTAGTCCATGGGTGTATTTTTATATTATTTGATTTAATTTTATGTCACCAGTGTAAAATATGGATACTTGTTTTGTTTCAGAATTGCGTGATATAAGAGTTATGAAGTCAAATTTGCGAGATATATCATGCAATTCTGACTTCATAACTCTTATATCATGCAATTCTGACTTTATAAGAGTTATGAAGTCAGAATTGCGAGTTTTAAAGTCAGGATTGTGATATAAGAGTTATAAAGTCAGAACTCGCAATTCTGAAAAACAAAACAACTTTTTTCCCCTCACAACTTGTCATGCAATACACAATTCTGACTTTATATTTGACAATTCTGACTTTATATCACACAATTCTGACCTTATAACTCGCAATTCTGACTTCATAACTCGCAATTGTGATTTTATTTCTCGCAATTCTGAGAAAAAAAAGTGTTTTTTTTTTTTTTTGTGAGAGAGAAACTCAATTGCGAGAAAAAAGTCAGAATTAAAAGATAAAATTTTGTTTTATTTTATGGTGGAAACAAGCTTCCATAGTGACAGACCCTACTAATGGACTAACATATTTTCTGGACTATAAGTCGCGCTTTTGATTACAAATAGCCCACTTTAGACATTTTACTAACTGTAGGTAACTTTGCAACTACATGTCAACTAGCAGTTATTAGAGTATTAGTAGACTGTCTCCTTAATATCTGCTAACACTTTATTTTGATTCTCCCCAACAGAAATGACTATAAGTAACTTTGTAACTACATATCAACTAACTATCATTAATTTGCAACTACATGTCAAATAACTCTCGTTAGAGTATTACTAGACTGTTAAGTTAGGATTAGTAAAATAAGTTGACATGTAGTTGCAAAGTTACCTATAGTATGAACACCACTGTAAATTGTTATGCACTGCTATTTTACACTATTTCTGAATGGAATAATAAAATGTAACATACACTGGTGCGACTTATCTGTGTGTTTTCTTTTCAACAATGCAGTTTTGACCTGTTTCAGCTTATTTTCATAAAATACCGTAGTCAGTGCCAAAATGCATTGAAGTGAAATGTTCTTAGCGGTTAACATGAGCATCATTGTCATAGTCCATATGTGTCTTCTCTTTATCAGAATACATACACAAATGCTGATAAGCTGCTTGAAGCTGCAGAGCAGTTGGCCCAGACGGGCGAGTGTGACCCGGAGGAGATCTATCAGGCCGCCCATCAGCTGGAGGACCGGATCCAGGACTTTGTAAGGCGTGTCGAGCAGCGAAAGGTCTTGCTGGACATGTCAGTGGCTTTCCACACCCATGTTAAGGAGGTAAGAACTAGGGATTGATAGGTTGAGTAGTTTAGATTGGATTAAAAAATAGTAACTTTTTGTAATTTTTTTTTTTTTTTTTTGCGGTGGTGCTTTTATAGGGGTTGAATGAAAAGACACATCCTCTAGGGGACAGGTTCAGCATATGCTAGACTGTCAGTGTGTTAAAATCCTCTCACAGAAGTTTAATTCTTCTTCTTTAAATCTCCTCTGGAGAACAGCCATAAAAGCACAGCTTTTGTAACAAATTAATCACCATCAACAATAAACTTCAAAACAGTTCGCTTCAGGCCTCAGATCACCTGCTCTGAGCAATGTTCCTGCTTTTATGCATAATGTGCAGGTTTTTTGCGACTACTAT